>CM057003.1:125224600-125283042 GCA_029891345.1 Dryococelus australis
TCGTGGGTTAAACACTTGCGTATAGATTAAAATGTTGAGTTCTGCTTTCAACTGGTCATGGCCACGTACATCCTTGAAAGAAAATTGGGGTTCGATTTGCCAGGGGTCCAGCTCGGATGTAATCTCCCAATTTGTTTCACCTCCAAATAAATCGCTCGCATTCTTGGGATTCCGAAAGTAACCCAGAAATAAATCTTCAAGCTGGGCCGTTAAATGTTCGAGATAATTTTTCGATAGGAGAGCGCATCTATAAAATTCCAATTTTTGTACTATGTACACTCATGATTTGTAAATAGTGTATTTATTTTCAGCCAGCATACATTCTCGCTCTGTTAAAATTTTGGAAAATTCTTCACCTAAACCAAAGAGTGTAGTCTCTAAATCATTTAAAGTTTGTCTCCTTTCTGCGAAGTGATTTGTGTTTTTCTAGCGAAGTTGACTAAAATTCTGCACGGTCCAGCATTTCAGATAATTTCTCCACGTTTGTGTGTTCGCCAAATGCGATTTTCGGCGCACATGTAACTGATTTAGACTGGCTTTTACGATGGCACGAACATTTTAATTCAGTGTTTTTTTATCTCGGTTTTCTGCAGCACTTATAAGATTCTTTTTTATCGTCATACAACACCACCAACAACAACAGCAAAGAACCTTGTTTCCATCGTTGCAACTTCAACCACTCACACCACAGTGTACCGACTCTGACATTCTCGTAACGAACCAGCAATCTTCTTCTCAGCTGCTAAACTCTTTTCCTTGCCCTCCACAACAACATCCACCTATTCGCTTACAGCCTGTACTCAACAGCACTCGTTCATCAAACACATTACATTGGTTCCACCTTTGCAATCTCCATTCGATGCATTTATGAAAGAGGCTTTCGAAAAATGCAACAACAGAAAAAAACTTACTACGAACATTGTCGTATAGTATCGGACAATTTGAAAAAGAACAAAACATATGTCGTCAGCGATCTCAGACATGAATTTCTACCACTGAGTGAATCAACGTTCAATAATGCATATTTCATCCCTTTCAAGGAACAGTTCAATGGATTTTATAAAAAGAATTTGTTTTTTCTCGAACTGGTGGAAAAAAAAATTATTAATAAAAATATATATTTTTACAAGTTGTTTTTTTTTATTTACATATGTTGCATATGTATCTAACCCATGGGTTTGAGTTCTGTGCTATTGTCATCAGATATATTTTCCTCGTCATATTCGTAACACTTGACAAGTTCAAATACTTCCCGTTGGGAAAACAAATGATCGAAATTATAATCTACCATAATACCTAATATAAGAGCGATAATCATGTCTGGCGAAATTGTCGGTGAAAGTGTTCTTATTTGTAACGACCAGATCCGTATTCACATTTTTCATGTTGATTTAGCGATTTACAACATCATTAAAACTTTCGATTTTTGCCTAACGGTTATAAAGAATAATTTCCTCATAAATTAAATTAAAGCCGATTTTGATAATGTGCGATATTTGTTTCAGAATATTTGACCAGTGTTGGATCAATCAGTCAACTATTACGACTACATGTTGGCTGGCGCTCGTCGAACAAAATTGGTGAAGCGAACGCAAGATATCGACCAATCCGAACAACATCTTCAATTCACGGCCAATAAGAATTTCACATTCGACTTTCACAACACTGCCAACAATGTGTGTGAAGTAAAACGTCAAAAGACTCCGCCGCAAAATGAAAGAACTCCGATAATGAACCAGGTTCAGACATCACCCGTGTATTTAAATGAACTATTGGCAAACGACACACATCACATTTTCGACATGGACATGGTGTTTCAATCAGATGTTTCAAACAACTAATCATTCGAGAATCTCGTACAAGAACAACAGCAGTTACCAGAGCAAATCCAATACTCATCAAATTTCGTACCTAGTAATTACATACTCAATAAACAACTAGAATTACCAAAGTGAGAACAACAATCTATTAATTACATACTTGACGAGCAACAACAACAATTACTAGAGCAAAACCAACTTAGTCCAAATTACATACCTAACAAACAAAATATTTTAGAAAAAGTACAAGAGTGGTACACTAGAAAACCAGGCCGCCCACACGACAAAACTTCAACAAGAGTCGATGAGTGGATGCTTTTGGTTGAAACACCAAATATTTCCGAACAAGCAATGACTGGATTGTATAATGGTGGTTGTGAACTACGAGCTTTCATCGAACAGGCACTAAATTTGGAAACTTTCAAAAGTATTGGCGGTGCTGAATACGTAGTTCTAAAAGAACAACTTCCAACACTAGATTTTAAACATGTCGAGATTAAACATAAAAACAATATAAGTTACTTACACCAAATGTATTAAGATTATTTGATAAAATGAGTGATGAAATTGCCGGGTAAAATGTTTTACTTTCCAAAAACCAAATATAAGTTTTCAGTTTCGATCCCCAGGCAGCAATTCGAAACGTCATTAAATCATTCGATATGGGTTTGACGGTGTTGCAAAATGTCCTGGTGTTTAATTTTTACCTAGCCAATATCCATGAGGTTCAATATTTACTCAAAGTGAAAGTTCCTGTGATTGACAATTGCCATTTTGAAAATTTCAGGCACGTGCAAGAAGCAGGCATCAGTCTCAAATTCGTGCACAAACAATCCCACGGGCACAATAACGAATCGAGTAACTTTGATACCATAAATCCTCTTTTATCAATGGGCTACGCAAATTTCACGTTTGATTTTCCAAATGGAAAAGTACACCAGCCAACCAAAGGAATAAAAGTCGCGGATTCGATCGGTGCGAATACACCACAACATTTGAAATCGCAGTCCAGTTTCAAATCGACGCATATCCCGCATTTGTAAGATGTCTCCTCCATCGATCTAGACACAATACAAATAATTCAATCGAATTTATCAAGAGTGTGACAGATAATCCGCAATTACAACAACAACAACAAGAATTAACTACATCTCCAACGCTGCCATTTTCGATTCAAAATATTTCACCCAATTACAACCTTTCAGAATTTTTAACCTTCTAGTATCCTAAACACTCGTCTGTGTGTTGTAATCAACAAACATCACTCGATGATATAATGGTCAATACCTTACGATCGCACAATATAATCCCTTCGAATGAAGGTGTGATGGTTGGGGAAGCAGTAACAGAAACAATCCAACTCGGATAAATGAGGTAAACCCACCGGTCGAATTCGACTCGACGATTCAAATTCAAATAAACGTTCCACAAGTCGCTACATTACCCGATGATTTACAATTTGCCACGAGGGAAAAAACGATTCATTGCCATCGTCGAACCAAACGGCCTCATTGTCTGAAGAATTCATCGTCAATTTGGCAAAGGAATGGGGCAAAGAATAGTAAAGCCATTAACCCAAAAGAATTACTTTATAGTATTCACTTTTGCAAAGAATTCATGGAATGAATATATGACAACAATCAAGTAAAAGCGGCCCTTTCTCTCGCTGGAATCTATTTGCTTAAATTGGGTCCCGAAAAGAAAATTATAAGTGAAGTATGCGACAATCTAAGCATCGCGATCGAATCTTATCAAAAAGCCAATGAAGACCTTACATAATTTACCACTCTGGGAATAAATGTGTGAAAATTAATAATTTCGTAAAATTGGATAGTTGTAAATAAATTTTTTGTCCAGGTGCTGTCTCATCGCCACGACCCAACTGGCAACAAATTTTAAAGACTGAAGATTGAAGGTATTATTTAAAATCCTGTAGGGTATTTCTCGCAACGATAAAATCAATTAAATAGCCATCGTCCACCTTCTCGGCCAAATTTGCAACATCTTTACTTATTTGCGCATATTTTTTGATATAAAATTCTTTGTATTTTATAAACCATTTGTATAAAATCGAAGAAAATTTCTTCTTGGCATCGATGATTTCCATAAAATCCATCCAGAAAACACCTGCGAAAAACATCGCCAAATACAACTTTGATTCTACAGTGTATTTCCTGTAATCTAATTTTAGTGTAGGTTTAATGGAAATTATACTTTCTTCGAAAGGAACTTTATCGAAATCAAATTTTTTTTTTTTTTTTTTTTCTCGCGAATCAACATTCTTACACTTCGACACACTATTTTGCAGTTTTTAAGAAATATTTTTTTTATTTTCAATGGCCGGTTGTAGTTGTTTATTCCTATCGCGTTGTGTGGATAAAATCAATTTGTTCGTATCCGGCACTATTCAAAACCTAAACTGCAGTGATGAATATTCGGGAAAATGACACGGAGCGGGAAGGACATCGAGGGGGGGATTTTCACATCTGCCGATGTCTACATTGAAAACTTTATCAACATAGGGATCAGTCAGGCGACATCTATCTCATTAGTTACACAAATATTTTAATTTTTGATCACATCCTTTAAAGTGTTCGAATTCACCATTTCTGCAATAATAGGCATTGATATTATACGGGTGCATGATATTACCATTTTCGTTTTGCCAACATTCGGGTTGTAGACAGTTTATTCGGCTTTTAAAAAGTCCGTGCTCACATTTAACAATTTCTGGTAATCCCCAATTACAAATGATGTAGGCATCTTTTGCGTAAGGCAATCTGATTTTGTTCAATTTGTCGACATAAACGTTGCCAATACCCCATTCCATCATATCATTGTTCGTACGGCACACGGTGCCATCAAAAATCATATTCTTTGGGCATACTTCCAAAATCCTTTTAAGATCGCGCCCGCATCTCATATAAATATCCTCGAGTTTTTTGTTTTTGTTTGCGGATTCGGAACCAGCGATTTTCATCAAGTTGCAATACTGTTCGTAAGTTATGTAATCGACTTGGTTCGGATTACTACACTTACTGTATATCAATTGCAGGCCTTCGGAAATGCTCAGTTTTGGGAGATCGACGCAAAGTTTAAGGGATTTAAATCACAGTGTAGCTGGATTTTATATTCCGTCCCGACTTTGACGAGTTTCGGTGCAAGTGTTTGAGTGTGACAATGTTTGAACCATTTTTGTTTCTCGAAATTCCATCCATGTTCGTGAGGTGTTTTGTCCTGTTAGCCGATAAAATTCACCTCGATTTTAGAGCTTTCTGTATTATCTGTGCCTATTGCAAATACTTCGTACTCACATTACGTATTAGTTTTACACAAAGTGACTCATTTATGTTTTTCATTTTTGACTGGGTTCAACCTAAACAAATCTTTACCCGATTACACGGGATCGTATTTTGGAGTTTTCCCATGTAGTAAAAACAAATACACCAACAATATTACAAGCGATAATACAGCTTGAACAATGATGCTAATCGTGTAGGAGTCCATCAATACATTTCTTTCCCTCACACACACACACACTCTCTCTCTCTTAGGGAACAAAATATTATAATAAAGGGATACTTTCAAAGCCAATGTATTTGAAATATACCAGCCAATATCGGCTGCTTCGAGACAAATAAAATCGTCAAAATAACTACCCATTCAATATGGTAGAAATAATCAAAGTTATATTCAAAAGTATTTACTAAAATTAGATTTTGTAGTCCAGTCTCGATGTTTTCCAGTTTCAATGGTAATTGGACCATTTTGCCAAATTCATCCACATAAATGAACCACGACGAATCAATGGAAAGGAGCAGATAGACTGGTCTAGATAAAATAAGTTTGTATTTGAGATATGTATTAAACCTTTTCAAAATAATCAATTTCAATACGATTTCATTCCTGCTTTTATTTAGTGTGTATAAAACTCGGCCATCGGATGTGTAAGTTTGAATTAAAGGCGTTGTATCATTTAACACATAATTCAAATGCTCGATATTTAGCAAAGAATTTTATTTACCGAGCATCATAAATTTTTCTAATTATTGGTCAAAGTCATCAAAGAATCGAACCACATCCACTCTAGAAGATGGTGCATAATCTCCATAAAACCAGACGCTTTCACGTAAACCGAGTGCTGCTTGCACCACAAGTTCCGTGAAACGTTCGACGATTGCCAGTTGACGATCGTGGGGGGTTTGGAAATTACATTCGAGGTATAGTACGGTGCTGCCAAAAACATTTTTTTGCGATATTTTGAATTTAATCGAAGTCAAGTGTCTCGCGCCGGTTAAATTCCAGCTGCTTGTACTTACATTCCAAAAAACCAAACAATTTCTGCATGTATGAAATTCATTTCGAGAAATGGAGGGGGATAAAACACGATCGTCGTTCATAAACATACTCGTTTGTCCGAAATTCACTACCAACTTGACAAACATCAGGTAACACAAGGATCCAGATATGTACAGATGAGCATTTGTCAAGGTTTTGACACTGTTCAATAATCCGAGTAAAATGTGCGCAAAAATTGTATCGGTATTATCCGGTGACAACAATTTTGATATTTGCCGATCGATCGATAATAATTTGGACATTCTTTCTTTGTGCAAAGAATCCTCGTATTTCCATATTTATTTTTCCCATTAAATGTAAGGGACATGTTTTCCTCTGCTTTACAAATCAGAAGCGACGGTGAAGATTCCGATGTGGTTGGTGATTCCAGATACGGCGGTATGAGAAAAGGATTTCGCAACCAGAGAATCGCCAGCGTAGACGAAGACGATCGCGAACTGGCCGATAAAAGAGTAAAAAAAAAGAAAATGCAGACAGAAAAGGTGAGCGCAAGGCATTGCAGTTATCGCCTTAGATGGCACTTTAATAGTGGAATGTAATAACGAATTTCACTGAGCCAATCATTTCATAGCGACTCTGGCAGAAGACTTTAAAGTGGTACTGTTGATGGTGGGCAACGAGGTGAATGCCAAAATGTTTATCGAACAGTTTCCACAAGCCAATGAATTTGCAAAAGTTTTGTACGGATTGCATAGAAAAACGAAATCTGTATTTATCATTCGGCAACAACTTTCGATAAAGACGGGCCCATACATTTTAATAGACAATTCTGTGTATAATTTGAATACTGATGATTACGACATACCGGTCGACGTTAAAAAATTATATTACGTACCAAACACGAGAAATGAAAAAAAAATTAAATTTATTAATTACAACTCTTTACTGAAAGGTTTTTATGTTCTGGTAGATGTTTGGCATGAATCTATAAGTAACTCACTCGCCCATGAATATCGCATTTTTTCATAATCATGCAAAAGATTAATTAAAAAAGCTTCTTGAAGAGCCGTCAGATGTAATGGCAGTATCCAAGTATGCAATAACTTTGAAATCAACTCCATGTATTCGTCAATGTTTCTCTTCGAGTTGCTTATACATATCCAGTCATTCTTGTAGTGAGAATAAACACAATTTTTTAACTCGAGAGTGTCCATTCTGTTATGCTCCCGGGAGGGAATATATGTATGTGTGTGTGTATATATATATGCAAACACATTATATACATATATAATGTGTTTGCATTTGGTAATTTTAATTATTTTTTCGTATCAAGAGAAACATCAATGAAAATAACAGAATACAACAAACCATGATGAATAAAAATGAATGTGTAATGAAAAATAAAAAGAGACAACACATGGCCAAAAATAACGACGTAGTTTCCAATAATATCCGTCTTAATTTGCAGTTGCTGGTGAAAATATTAAAAACTTGATCTTGTTCAAACAAATTTTTTAAAGTAATTATTTGTGCAAAACTTGCAAAATTCCTTAATTTCCACTACAACACGATACACGTCGGAAGAATCGACAAAATTTGAGCAACTTCGTAAGTACAAGGATGAAATTCGTGGTTATTTACGCTGATGAACCAATGTCGTAGAATGTTCATGTTTAGAAAATTTACAGGGTGGTGTTTCACCAATAGAAATTCAGTATTGTGTTGGTCGCTATCGAGAAATCTAGACTCGATGGAATTTACATTTAGCTTGTTCTTTCAAAATGATTCCCAGTCGTCCAAAGCATTACTAACAGAAATATCGGAATATTTTTCACATATATATTTTATGTTGGAAAAAACAACGATGAATGATCTTAAGTCATAGTTTTTTCAATGAGTCTTTTTTTTTTAATTAGTTGTGCAAGCCATCCACTCGGGTATCATAAAAAAACAAACAACGACCACTGCCGGTATATATACAACAGCATCAGCCAAGACAAATCACTTGCTTTCAAGCCAGCATTTTATCAGCATACGACATGTTTTGTAATCAGCAAGGCTTCTGTGATAACAATGGTGAATATATGCTGAAGGAACTAGCAGTTACCAACATTGACGGTTTCACCGAAAAGCGGCTCTTCAAATCTCCGTATCAGTGGAAAGCATTGGATGATGTACGTAAAAAGACATACTATTGGCTGAAGGAAATATTCACCAATTGGCATGGCAAGATGGCGAAATTCCCCATGATGAAACTGAAAGGGAAGTATTTTAATTGATAAGGAGCCATTACAACAAATATATATTATTTTTTGCGGGTTGACATAAAGTACATTGGCTAAAGAAGTTGTGCAAATCCGATCACTATCTCGAAATTGTGGATTTGCAAAAAACTTACAAATGCCCATCATTTAAGACTATATATGGGAATGCAGGCCATTATGATTGTTGGAGAAGCATTCGTGGATTTATGTGTGCAGATAGAAATTCGAAATTATTGCATTTGTGGTTCCGCGATAATGCCGTGGCAAAATGGGGATATTTCCATAAACAACAACAAAATTGAAATAAAGAGAATCAAAGACTTTACATTCAGTGTTTGGTGCGGTTTCACAACAGAATAGATAGTTCGACTGAATTGCTGTAGGCCCAATCTCCGCATATGTGGGCCAACTGAAGAAAATTGTCCATGGATTGAAGTGACAAGATGGAGAAATTCACTGCAACAAAATTGAAGATGACTGACAAATAGATCACATTGTCTAACTGTATTATATATTTCACAAATGTATTTTTTTTTGTAAATAACATAATCTTTTGTTTATTTACTCGAGATGTAGTAATTGGTTACATAAATTTCCCACACCTATCAAAACGAAACCAGATATCTTGTCAAATTATCAGAGTAGGCCAATATCAATCCCAAATCTGTAAAAATAACACTTAGGCCTATCAAATAAGCTTTTTTGTTTGCATTCTCTTATCGTGTTACAGCATAATTGTCGTATTATGGTAATGGTATACTAGTTAGAATTCCACTATGGTTTTTAATTTAAAAAATTTAAAAGTTAGGGAACCAATTACAGGGTACCAGCTTCAAGTCAATTATTTTTATTTTATATTTTTGTGTATATATAAGCAGTTGGGTTTTTCATAAAACCATTACAAATGCAACATCGCTGGACAGAAAATCTCTTCGGTTGTCGAATTACCGGGGAAAAAAAATTGGTTGTAGGTTTTTACAGGTATTGTGAACATGGCAAAAAAAAAAAAAAAAAAAAAAAAAAAATAATAATAATAATAATACAAGCAGTTTGGAAAAGAGATGGATTACGAATTCTAATCAATATGAACTCACAAAATATTACGTCCAAAATACAGGACGTTATAATAAAAAAATGTATTGAATTGAGGGAAATGGCAAAACAAATATTAGAGGATATTTCAGTAAAAGAAAATGAGAACTTATAGAGAGGATTGACAAAGTTGAAACTAACCATCCATATGTAAAAACAATTACTCATTAAAAAACTGAAATTGAAGCAATAAATTAAAAAAAAAAAAGCTATTGGAGTGTGCTAAAAATCCAAAATTATTATAATCTAAACAGAGATACTTTGGTGGAACAAATAGTTAATTATAAATTTATTTCAAAAAAACAATTCCAAAGAGTTTAGAAGAATTGAAAGTTTCAGAATTGAAGTAAATTGCTAAAGAATTTAGAATTAAGGATTATGCATACATGAATAAAAATAAAAGCATCAAAAAATAATTTAATATGACTCATACATAATGAAAAGGAGAAAATGAAGACATTTCAAGAATTTTACTTTGATACAAATAATTTTGAAAATATCTGTATTATAAAATCGTTGTCAAATACAAGCTGATAGAAAAGTCCCCCCTTTTTTAAAGGAATTAAACATAACTTCATTGAAACCATTTCAACCGAAATATCTTTGATTAGAAGAACTCTTCAGTTGTAGAGAAATAAGAATTTTTACTTTTGGATTTTCGTGGTCGTCGATAATAACTGCAATGAGAAATTATGGTTCAAAGGGAAATATATAGCTTCATTTCTCACATATAAAAAACCATGTATTGCAATTTTAAATTAGGTAAAACCAAAATGGAAAGGAACATGAGCAGATTTGAAGAAATTGGCACTCACCTGTGAAATCCCCTCTAATTTGTAACAAAATACAATGTTCATCAATGAAAAAAGGATTGAATTTATTGATACAAAATTCAAGAATACACACATCGAAATACCTGCTACGAAAACTGATCAAAGAATTCGACTTGAAACTGAATTGTGTTTCGAGAACAAAGGAACAAGATTACATTAGCATTATTGCGAATTGTTTCAAACATCTGAACTACATATTACAATATAAAAGCAATAATTACAGAATAAAATTTGTACTTTTTGGATTACAAAAATTGCAGTTGAATATCACAAATACTGAAACATTGAATATAAAATCGAACGACTAAAACACATCGAGAAAAAGTTAAATTGCATATTTATCAGATTCGATCCAGATGCTGAGAATTGCAATGTGCATGATGTTATAAACACTATCGTTCAATTTATAGAACAGAGGAATTTCGATTTATACAATATATCAATAGTATCATTTGAATGTGATTGCACAAAAAATAAATCATTTTAAAAAAATAAACCCAAGTTCATAACATAATTGTTATAAAAATATTTTTGTAAACAATTTCTCTCTCTCTCTCTCTCTCTCTCTCTCTCTCTCTCTCTCTCTCTCTCTCTCTATCTCTCTATATATATATATCTTTATATATATAATTCTTTATATATAATTCTTCTGTGCATGTGTATGTCACTGAACTCCTAAACAGCTGGACCAATTTTGATGAAATTTTTTGTGTGTGTTCAAGTGGATTCGAGAATACTTTAGATTCACAATTCGGTCCACTACAAAATGTTTTTTAATAAATTTTTTATTTATAAGTTATTGTTGATCTTGGAATGTTTTACATTGTATCCGGCAGACAGCGCTGCGATCGCGGTGTCGAATATCCAAAAATTTAGATGTTGACGCCATCAATTTTAAAACACAACAGTCATTGCCTGGTAATGAAATTACATTCAAATCGATTGACACTGTTGTTGATCCTGATAAAATTGTCAACTATCCTGTAGAGTTCTTAAATTCACTGGACTTACCTGGAATGCCACCACATAACTTGCGATTGAAGATTGGCTCACCTATAATTTTGCTTCGGAATTTGAATGCGCCAAAAATATATAATGGCACGTGATTGGTGATAAAAAAAATCATGGGCAATATTCTTGAGGCCACTATTTTGAACTGCAAATTTCAAGGTGAAGTTGTACTTCTACCACGGATCCCAATGATTCCTTCAGACTCACCTATCCCATTCAAACATTTGCAATTTCCAATTCGCTTGGCATTTGCTATGACCATTAATAAGTCACAAGGTCAAACAATGACAATTTGTGGCTTAGATTTAGAAAATCCTTGCTTTTCGCATGGCCAATTATATGTTGCGTTCGAGGGTTGGCAAACCATCGAGTTTGTTTGTTTATACCCCTCAAGGATTAACCAAAAATATTGTACATTCAATGGCATTACGATAAATTTATTTTTTGTACATTAAAAAAATATACCTGTTATGAAAATAGCTCGAGTTTTATCTTTTTTACCCTTTAATTAAAACAAGTTTAAGTTTCTATTCAACATAGCTTCTATATTCAACTTAGCTCATAGTATATACATATTCACACGCAATCGATAGGTCAAATTGTGGTAACTGTACATGTGATGACATCAGGTATTGTAATAACTTTTTCATAAAAATTTTCATCAAAACGGCCCAGATTGTTACAACTTATTAAAAAAATTTTGAAATTTTTGGATTTAAGACATATGTACAGGACGTCTGTCGGGTCCGCTAGTGTGTATATATATATATATATATATATATATATATATATATATATATATATATATATATATATATATATATATATATATATATATATATATAGAGAGAGAGAGAGAGAAAGAGAGAGGAAAGAAGAATTGCCACTACAATGTCATTGGTCAGGAGATCATTTTAATTATCAATTTTGAAAACTTTGACAGTTGGGTTTTTACACTAATAGACTGTATGTGGGCGAGGGTCCTTATACAAACTGACCTTTTTAAATTCAATTTTTGGTCTGGAAAATTGGTGCAATACATAAATTCAATTTCGGTGTATACAAAAAGGCCCTCCTTTAAAATTAGATTTTTTTATATTTTCAATATAATGTTTATCTGACTCCCCTTCGCAACCCAATTAAAACCTTCAATATGAACCAACATCACATGTTACTTTAAATGAAGTATTTTAGACATCTGCTCCAATTAACACCTTCACTCCAAAAAAGGGCTCTTCCAAAAATTTAATTTACGTGTGCACAAAAAGTTTCTCCCATTAAAATTCAGTTTTTATATTTATTATTGATAAAAATTAAAATTTATTGCAGAACAACAGAACCACAATCAAAATTAAATATTATTATGTTTTGACTTCAGTTTTTTATATTAATTATTTTTAAAAAATTATCTGACTACCTCAACCCCCCTCCCCCTTCCCAATAACACCTTCATTACAAACCAACATCATTATAGGGTTACTTTTAATGTACATTGATGATTTAAGCCCTGCAAATGTTCCATCTTTAAAAATTTTCCAGAGGGCTCCACAATCGACATCTCCCCCCTCTCCTACTTCCAGTAACCAATCATATTGTAGTATTTGGCTTCCCCTCCCTGCTCCTCTTTTCAGTTTGGGCTATACAGCAGTAAATTGTGGAAACATCACTCTTCCTCCAAGAGCAGAAGAGGAAATAGGAGTAAGTACAGTAATAATAATTCTTATTATTATTATTTAATGTAAAAGGGATATTTATTATATTATATTACTATACTTACTCCATATTCCTTTTCTGCTCTGGGAGGAGCAGTGATGTTTCTATATACAGCTCTCACCTTCGACTGACGTTTTTTTTTTCAGATTTCATGGCCATATAGGCCAAACTGAAAGGAGGAGAAGAAAGGTAAGGTGTAATTCTGGATCGTGATTAGTTGTTGAAATTAGTACTGGAAGGAGAGGGGTAATGTCGATAACAACACCCACAAGTGGTTTATCTGTAAACTAATCCATTTTTTATAAAAATTATTTTTTTATAAATCATTACCTCAGTTATTGATTGGCATCATTGTGCCGTAAACAATTTCTACATTCACACTCGAAAGGAGAGTAATTTCTTCACTTTCAACAGCCATCATGGCGATATTCGATGTCACGTGGGGAACAGATTTCTCGTGATTGGACACAAGAACATTGTTTACATTTTCTGCAAAATTCTCTTTTCATCCCAGATCCCAACTGCTCACGAGGTAAGTTTCGATTTTTTGCACAATTGGCTTGGAAATGTCTCTTGGTAAAACATTTTTTGAAAGGTAATAGTGATAACAAAAGTTTAACTGCAGCTGCATGTAGAAGTTTTGTAGTGGCGGGTTCGTTTATTTCCATGGACAAAACAAGCTGTGTAGTTGAGAGTTACTGATGAATTTAGTTTTCTAGTTGATGCTTATGCCTTTGTTTTTGTAAATATCATCGAGTCCTTTTACTGGTTTATTGGAGTGCTCCGATTCTATCTGGAACTCTGCCACTTGATTACCTTAATACCAGTTGTTTAAAATCTGTTTTGCACTCAAAATTTCTACACTCTTCGAAATCGTCCACTCCAATGTAGTACCAAGGTCCTAAACATACAACCAAGTCGTGAAATTTGTTCTCTGTAAGTTTGACAATGATATAATCAAACAATTCATTTTACGTTCAATATTCCGTATCACTAATAATTGTTTCATAGGTTTGTATTCTTTTTCAATACCTTATATATACTTCTTGAAATAATATCATACTTTGCATATATACAAAATTATGCACTGATAAAAACAAAAAAGATGAAAGCATGTTGTTGGCTAACTAGTCGTAAATTGTACAAAGAGATTCCCTCTTTTTTGCAGTGAAATTGAAATTTTAAAATACATCGATATACTTCCCCTCGATACCATTTTCGACAATTACTCGAACATTGTGTTTGTCAACTGCAATTTTGCAGAACTCGAGCTGCATTCGCACAGAGCACATTATTACTTGTGTAATTACATTGACGAATCAAACTTGGGAATTCTACTTTCTCTACACACATCTAGAACCTTGATATTAAATGAGAGTTCGTTTTACAATTCTGGTGTCTTGTGCAGGTGTTTCACACCCTACATCACCTACTGCCATTTCGATTCGATTCAGTTAATTTCCAAGATATGAAAATCCATAATCACATTTCTTCTTTTTGACGATGATGTGCATGACACAGAACAAATTAACCTCGAAATGTTGAAACAATGCATCAATAAAATGGCCAATTTCGAGTTGAGAGATGATTACTCTGTTCTGCCAAAGATTTCATACTTGTGCTCAAACAGGGAATTTGAGCACTACCTAATTCTACTCTGTCGCGAAAAGGAACTGGTAAACACTCTATTTGAAAATCAACAAAGCAAAAATGCAATTTATTCATTCATCTTTATTAGAAAACCCCAATATCTTTACTCAAATAGCCATCTTATCGAAAGGATGCCTGCTGAACTCATGCCCAATCGAGAATTGGTCAAGTAGATGACCGATCACGATGGTATTCCAACCGCCAGTACCTATGATAAGTTGTACCTTAAACACAAAAATATTTCTTCCTCACTATGAAGAGCCAAAGAAAGTGAAAACAAAAAAGTGAAAAAAAGAATATATTTTTCCCATACATACTTTATATAAGAAAACATGCAACAAAAAACTCCAAATATAAGTTATCTGTGGGAAATGGATCTTGATAACCTAAAACAGAGGGTCATTTAAGAGGACCAATGTTTGAGTTAAATACGAAAACTGTTTCTGGATATTGTAAAGATTGCCATGTCGAAAGAGACTATGACAACCATGCCAGAGAAGACCGAGCCAACATCGACTACGGAAGCTGCTGCAGAGAAAATGGCTAAATATGTCGCAGTTAGCTGCGAACACGTAAAAAAAAGAACTAACTACAGACTAAAACATCTCATAAAAAAAGATGAGGGGTTGTCGCCATCAACAATCTAACCATCATCACCAGAAGATTCCATCCAGGCCCATCATAGTGGTGAGGAAAATAGTTCCTGCAAACAAAAACGAAAAAAAACTTTGAACAATGTGGTTCCATCGAAAAAAAATCGAGTAAAACAGAAAAGCTAGAAAACCAGGATGACAATGCGACCATTCTCACAGAAGGATCGATAGTGTTGAAAGCATCGGAGCACTCGAGTAAAAGCAAAGCCATCGATTCGGGATTGGTCAAACAGTTGCTGACTCCGAAAATGCCAATAGTTTTACACATCAAGTGTAATCATCAGTATGTAAATGTCGCTGCTCAAACTAGGAGGGGAGACGAGATTGAAACCAACACACTCGTATGTAAATTATGCAATAACCAAAAAAAAACCATGAAATGATCAAAAGTGAAGACAGTCGAATGAAGTGGTCTATTTGTCATTGAATCACTAAAACACATATATTTAATTTATTGTAAATATCCGTATAAATATAGCTAGGCTGATTGAATTCCTTCAGATTCCATAAGAATGTGTTGAAAAAAGGGAAAGTTTGTTTTTTGCTGCCTATTGTGAATTCGTCGAGGAAACACACAGTGTTTGTGTGGCGAAAGCTCGGTCGACTTTAATGGATCCTATCTGTACTGGTACAATAATGGTACTTGTTGGCAATATCACATTTTCATCATATTTACCGATAAAGTGAGACCCATGAAGAACAGTTTTGTTGGATCGCAAATGTCTGCGGTTGTGTGGAAAAATCAGTTCCAAATTCCTTTAATAAACATTCTAAAAAAATGACAATAAAAATCCTCAAAGCAATGGCGACGAGAAAGTAAATAATAATGGTGTAAATCGCACAGACATAATTAACAACAGCAAAAAAAACTACTTGGAATTACCAATGTGTCGAGCCAATTATTTGAATATCTACACCATCCCTAAAAGATGATTTTACGAAATGATTTCGAGCATAACAGAGTGTTGAGACTATCTGTGAAAGAGTATGTCAAGGGGATGTTGGCTTTTAAATAGCATGGATACAATGAAAATAACAATCACATTTATTTCTTGGATTATGTATGAAACTTGTTGAAAAAAGAAAGTTGTAATTTGACAAAGATTTTTGTAAACTTGCACGGAAAATACATTGTAGATAAAAATCGAATTAACATTTTCAAGAAAAAAAAGGAGATATAAAATTAAAATATCTATAAATACTGAATAAAAAAAGTATACACAAAAAAACATTTATTTATTCTTTTACCTCGCATTTTTAGTAACCTTTTATTGCTCATAGCAATGGGTTGATTATGTTTGTAAAATTCATGACATATACAAATATATGATGTAAAAGAAATACAGATGATGCCCGGTGTTATAAATTTTGTTTCTGGATCATTTCATTTTATATTTTCATAGTTGTACAAGAATTATGTTTCCATCTGGAATCGTGTGCAAAAGAGCTTTTCGAAAATTTTTGCGAGCCAGAAATTTTTCAGTTCATTAAAATTATGCTTTCCAATATCCAAGAGGGCAGGATAGAAGAATTTATCGATAGATTTAACAATGAACCCAAACTCGCTTCCCTACATGAATCATGTAATGAATTTATTTCACAAATGTCTGATTTACCATATGACCCTTTAAGGAAATTACTTAAAATTTTCAACAATCCCGGTGTTCAGGAAGCATTCAAAACACTTTTTGAAATTATATTTAAGGTATGTTGGTTATCAATTGCAAATAGAAAGATTAAAATGAATGGTAATGATTCTGCAAGTGAGTCTCAACTCAAATAGAGTATATAAATAAGCTTTTTTAAAAAAATATCCTACTGAATGGACAATCACTCATTAAATTTATACAAACTAATTTCCATATATCAGTCTCTGGGTAATATCGACGATGTAACCCTGTACGAGTTTTACAACGAATCCGATTTGAAATCTTTTGCCACTCGGAATGAGGCCAAAACAAAATTTACAGAAATTACTACTCTATCGTTCAACAAGAGATTTAAATATCTATCCCAAACATTGCCTTGATCAAGAGTAAAATTAAAGAATTTTTATTAAAAGAAAAACAAAAAGGGGGATTTCCAATACCCCCCTTCACACGTTGGCAAATAAAAACAATTTGTCTCACACCATGGTGCTCATTGTTCTTGAACAGTTAAAACATTAATTGGTCCATGGTAGTGAAGAAGCAGCTGGGTACGACTTGAAGGCGACTCACGATATTGTTATTCAACCAGGCCAAGTGGCCAATGTCGATGTCGGCCTGGCTTGTAATATATCCAAAGCCTATTTCGGTTTTATTACAAGTCGTTCGGGGCTGGCATTCAACCATCGAATATACATTTAAAGTGGAATTATAGATTCAGACTACAGAGGAGATATCTTTGTGCAGCTGGAAAATCGAGGAAATTCGACATTCAAAGTTCAGAAAGGATCTTGTATAGCTCAACTACTCATAATGCCACACATGATAGTATCGTTTGTACCCACAGATGAAAATGATGATGAATGTTACAATACATGGCGAGGCACCTCGGGATTTGGATCTGCTTCATCACCACAAATACCATCATCACCATTACTTACACCGACACAAACCATCAAAGTGAATCCTGCAGTTCATCGAGAAGAACCCATCTGGATTCCATTTTCCTTTCCTGAGCGCCATCGCTTGTCGCAGGCCGAAATACAACAGTATTTGTTGAAATCAAAATCAAAATGAATAAAAAAGAGTATGTATTTTATAAGATAAATTAAGTAAATATTTAAAAAAAACTATAGTTACCTTCTTTCTCATGTAACCCACTCTCTCTCTCTCTCTCTTTATATATATATAATGAATTTACCCCACACACATATAAGAAAATATGGAATGTTTAATATATAACGATAAAAAAATTCGCTTCTTTTAAACAAGGATAATAAACAGTGGTTTCAAAGAAAGGATGCGGCAAAAATTTTGGAATACAAGGATACTTGCGATGCCGTTCGGAGACATGTTCCCGTAGATGAACGGGCAACATACAGACAACTCGTATGATCAAATAGTTTACCATCATCCAGCTATCATGGAAATTCGAGAACCATTTTTATCATGCAAATTGGCCAATATAATTTTATTATGAAATCGCGATTGTTTACTGGAAAAGATTTTTAAGTTTAGTTAGTGCACCAGATTCTGCCAACCGTTGACAAAACTGGTAACAACATGTCGGCAAAGGATCGAAAAACGATTGCGTACAATTGGAGGGTGAAATCAGATGATCGACAAAATAACTTCAATTTGAAAAGGAAAAGTGTTTGCAATTGGAGAAAAAAATTATAATATAATAATAAGTTTTTTGCAAAATTATGACAAAGAAAAGATAAATCAGTATTTATATATTTTTTATTTGCTTTCGTACTATTTATTATTTAAGTTTCCATTCACATATCGTTGGTGTACAGGCTACCCAATTTCTCGCAAAAATACCTAGAATCTGGTATGAATTACATACAGGGGATGACTCATTTCGAAAAACTACCAACCGTTATATTGAAGAGGAATTTGAGTGCAGATGACGGCGAAAATGGTGGCGTGTTGTTTCTACAAAATAAATGCCGATTTGGCCATTACCTAGGCAAGAAAAACTAGTTGGTATCTTGCACCTCGATTTGTAACGACAACATCAAAGGCGAATCCGAATACAAGGTGTTTCCGACCGAAACAATCGTCAATCACATGTCGTATCGAGGTGCCTACTGCATGCCTTCGGAAGCAGCCGCTTGTAATCCCCATCTCGGTAAAATAATTTACGTGAATGACAAATACATTTGTCTTCCGCGCTACCAGCACTTGTTTGGAGGGATCGGTTCCAACCTGATTGTCTACTGTAATGGATCGATAGTGGGTAGATAGACGAATACAATGCACACCGATATGGTACCCAGCACGTTTAGGAGAGAGAATGTGGACGAAAAGTTGAAAGATGGTGATTACCAAACTGTGTGCGCCGAGCATTCAGACACTTTACAAAATCGATTGATTCCTTTAAATAATGGATCGTGGTTCGAGTACATTCCAAATAAATGTGCTTCGATGATATTCATTGCACCGGAAAAGGTGATGCCCGATTACTCCACCGGTAATTGTGTTTTTGGCCTGCAAATTTTAAAATTGAAATCCGACCCCAAACGTCCATGTACGAAATGTGTTTCGAAATGGGCTGGAAGTTACACGACATTACAAGAAGCCCAATATGCATTCAGTATAGTATACCAGTGTATAAACCTAAATACCGATAATTCTTTGTATAAGCAATTAACAATACCTTGCTCTTTCGACACGATTTTCGAATTCATGCGAACGTGCAATTTTACTCGCTACTAATACCTATAGTCCATTGGATTTAGAAAAAATATTAAAATAAAAGCAAAAAAAAAAAAGAACAAAAAAATAATGAAATGAATGCATAAAAAAGAACAAAAAATATTGAAATAAATAAAAAGTAAAAAAAAATTTTTTCCCTCAAGATCGTGGCTATAAACGATGAGGTTAATTGTTGTTACTTTCCCAGTCGCTGGGACGAAACTCAGCACGATGTATACCGCTAGTAAAACTACTGAACAACAACAGCAGCAGCCCGAACCAAAGCAGTGTCAACATGACAATAGCGCTAATACTTTTACTAATCTCAGTGCAGAAGATCGCAAATCAGTCAAGCCAACAAATGACGAATGTTGTGACAACGGCGAAGAAGCTCAATACATTGAATCATTTTATCAAGCACCAATCAGCCAACATTTAGAGGGGAAACTAGCTGCGAAATATCAACGGGTCGAGAACAAAACACATCTACCGTGCATTGTCGTGGATATATCCGAAGTAAAGTTTGTTTCAAAGTTGGGTGAAATTGATGGTAAATATTTCAAGTTTTATTGTAACTATCAAATAAAGGTGAACGCGAGTAATAATCGCTCCGAAGATGATGAAATTATCAACTTTATCCGACTGTTGGCAAAATACCTTCAGTTGTTTAACCTACTCGGTTCAAGCATTAACCTCGTCGATTTGAACGATGTCGACGAGATAAAGATAACCTCTCAAATTTTGTTTGTTGGAAACGGACCGATGAGAAAATATATCTTTTTCACGATAGATCGCAAATTACTGGAAAAGATTGTTCGCAAAAAAAATTGTGGGGGAAGTTTCATTCGTGGTACTTGATCACAGACAAGGTGATCCAATACACTCTTTCAACTGCGGAAAAAGAAAATATGGAACACGTCAACCAGATGATTGAACTAAAACAAAGGTTTCCCTTCCTGCAACTCCAAAACAAAAATGGCAAGTTTTTGAATCATAAAATCATGGATCCTGCTGGTTTAGAAACACTGTGTAAATGCCTGGATGAAATCCCAACAGTATTTGCCATTTTTAGTTATCTACACAGCAGCAATGTGCAGTATTAAAAGTTTGAGCTTGCTGCATTGTGTATTAATTTAAAAGATATGGAAGAACAAATGTGAAAAAAAAGATTTTTTTTGTAATTTATTTATATACATGTATTATTTTGAAATTTATGTGTATATAATGTTTTAAATAATATATAAACCTATTTATGATAATTTTTTTAAAATAGACTATCTACAAAGGTGATTCTTAACCAAATGAAGACATTTTTCTCCTCCGAGCACATTTTTTAAACGCACATTTTAAGAATGCCATATACAAACTTAGAATTGTGCCCCAAATAACCAAACACACACTTTGAATAATAGCTTAATTTTTTATGCGATCAAAAGAGAGAGATGTTTTATTTGTAGCTTCACTATTCGCCTCTTGAAAAATTTCTACAATTTTTTCGACCGTCTTTTTATGTTCTTCCATTTTCGACAACATATCAGGCCCAAAACTGTCGATAAACCACTGGGAAACATAATCTGCATCTGAAGCTGTTAATTTTATTGTCGGTGTAGTTGTTTTCCTAATAACATCTTCAATTTTACCCATAAATCCATTAGCTCTAGTCTCGTTTCGAGTAACAATAATGGCAGCTCGATCAGTTACAACATCTTCAGTTGTATCACCGACACTTGGTTTCACGCTAGAATTGGAAACATTTTCACGTTCAATAGAATTGTACGGGTTTGTATCCGTATCTCGCCCCAATAAATCATCATCATAGTCACTTTCCTCATTTCCTTCTATCAGTGTATTAGAATGTGTCGAATTTTTCAGATTTAAATTAGAAAAATCATCCAGTTCTGTGTTATTGGATTTGGATTGTAGGGGTCATAAAAATTCGCTGTTAGTTACAGCACATAGAAATGAAATACAAGGCGGTTTTTTTACAATAATTTTTTTAAAACATTCTTATATACACATGTTTAATACTTAATTTCCATGGCGCAATGTTCGGCTTGGATTCCACTGAAAATGGGCTTGTTTAATATTGTGGCCAAACCCGATTTGTTAGTCGTCCGAAACTCTCGATTGGTTATACTCGAATCTGCTATGGATTTAATTCCACTTTCGCTGATGTCGTTGACCAGAGGCCCCGTGACTTTCAAAGATATGTGGTATAGTATAAATCAGTTTTTTTTTTTTTCATATGACATGCATGTTTTCAACAATTTGATTAATGTTACGACACAAAACGTCTGTTCGTGTAAATTTTCTACAAGGGGAATAATCTTGTTGTAATTATACACAAAGCGTAAAGCTAGGTGATTGTACAAGTACAAATCTTCATGCGAATACAAGAGTTTAGTGTTGCTCGTGTATATCAACTGAGCCTGTGGTCGTTTGGCCCAGAGCGAATTCAGATCGGGCCACATGGATGGGATTTCCAACCATTTGTTTAGGATCTTTACAATCTCGACTCGAGAAAATTCGGTACGTAAAAATGAATGTAGAAAAAAGATTGGTGGCTGAATAAAATTGTTGGTTGCGACAACAGAGAACTGAAGTTGAATATTTCGAAAAATGTCCCATAATGCATTTTCCGAAAGAAAAGCATACACATACTTAACACTGCCATGTTTATAATTATAAGTTACGCGACACGATTTAAACCTCTTGACAGTCGTCATCTTTTCCGATTCATGGACAGATATCTCGGCCTCATCTTTTTTCGCGTCTGGGACATCTGTTCGAGTAATCCATAATTTCAGTCGTGGTGTACATAAATCACAGCCGACACCGAACTCGAAGGACATTTCGAGTCCAACTCGTAGGTCACGATATATTGCCGATGGAGACATTAGTCATATACGTCGTTGCATATACACACTCGGTACGTGAAACACGTGTACGAAGCAATTGCTATTACTTACATTGCATTGCATGTGAAAACAAAATCGTCGGTCGTCCAGTCAAACAGTTCAACGCCGTTAGTATTTTCAGGAATTATCATGTTTGAATGTTTAATGTTGAGCGCTCCCTGTTGCCTCGGCTCCAAGTAATTGGCGACGATTATGTTTAAAGACGAACTCGGGTCAATGTCAGACAGTAAGTATTACTGGTTGATCATCCGAACCCATTTTTCATACATGTTTGCAAACTTGAGGCGATTTCGTCCAATTCTCGCGGGGTTTGTGGTGGATGCGTCAAGAATCGAACGCATCCATCAATCGTAGCTTCGCACGATCGGATCGTCCCCTCGTCGACCTGTTTCGCCTGCAAATTTTGCCGTATTTTCTCTTTCAAATTTTCGCCATCGCATTGATTTTCGTACACGGTTGTCAACAGCATGGGAAATTGTTCTGTCAAGATCAGATCCAATCCCTTGGACATTAACACTTTAGGGAGATGGTGATACATCAAAACGTAAAATTCAATCTCAAATTCACTTGTCAGGTAATGCCAGTAAATAAGCCTTTTCGAAATTTTCATTACACTCGTATCCTTTTCGAAAATTGCGTACAAAGAGAAGCTTGGTGGAATAAATCAGAAGATCACCTATAAGAACTTGATAACCAATTAATTTTAATGAAATGTATGGTTCCAACTCACCCTCGTTTAGCAAACTGTTTATATTCAAATTTAATTGGAGAATGAGGAACTTTGAACATTAATATGTTCTTTCCTGCAAAATGAATTCGCTGACATTGTATGCTCTTCACTCACAGAATGCTGGTTTGAGACTGAGCAAAAAATGAGGTTTCTTAATATTTTTTTCGCTTTTTTTTTTAAACATGTGTATATATATATATATATATATATATATATATATATATATATATATATATATATATATATATATATATATATATATACGAATCTCCTCCAACTCATCAGAAGATCATCGTCAACCATGTCGGAAAGAGAAGATGTTCTCGAAAACTGTTTCAACACATAATATATCATGTGGCAGATTACTTCGATATTGATGGTAATCAGCAATGGATTTTTACGCAAAGTATACCTCAACAACATTTTCGTCATCATAGCCGTACTGACAATCAATTTGGGTTCGATCATTCAAACCCTAACATTGATTGTTTGGCGAAGGCATTTACTGTCTCCAATCTATTTGATTGGCTTATGCGTCGGTTCTTTGGAATTACAAATTTTACAACTCTATGAACATTTAATATTTAGAAATAAAATGATGTCTACAATCATCACGACGGTCTTTAGTTTAACTTGCAGTAGCTTGACGTTTATCACTTGGCGAGTTTTTGCCCGACAAAACAAGTTGCTTTTCTCGAAGACACTTCGGGTGTGGGGAAGACTACAGTGTCTACTCGATCGTTTGATTTTCTCCAGTTTCTGGCAGAAAATCCTCCATGCAAGATCACTCTCCATACTCGCAGTTTGTGTATGGGTTGTTACTAGATTACAACGGCCAACACGCCGACCCGCCTACGTTCAAACAATATGTGTTGCCCGTCTTACAACTTTGTGTCGAATGTTTACTTCACATACACAAAAGGTTCCTGCATAAATTTTCCATTTTGGGTTGCAAAGTCGAAATGAAATGGTGTCTCGCCACGGACATTCCATTTACGAAGGAATTGAACAAGAGAAGAAAACACGTTTCAAATCACCAATGGGTTCAACTTGGAAAACTACATTACTGATCAAAATTTCTTGTTTGCTTGGTTTGCTTCCCTGTTTGATGAAGAAGTTGTATTTGTGAGGAAATATGCATCAAAAGAATTGAAAAAAAAAATATATATATATATATATATATAAATAATTGTTTTTTTAAATATATTTACTTATTTACAATATGATTATTTTACTTAGAGCAAAGATTTTTTTACGACATATTGCACATTTGGAATGTGTAAATAAACAGTCGATACATGAAATCGAATGACCACAAGGCAGAAGAACAATCTTCAATTCTTTTTGGTAACAAAGCTTACATAAAAGTGGATTTTGTTGTTCATCTTCATTATAGCCACTGCTACCGCCGCTCATACATTTCTCCAACTCTTTGGTTGCAGAATTTGCCATCTCCTCGTTCTCTTTTTGCTTGAGCCGTCGTATTCTTTCCGCCCGAATTTTGTCGATGAAACACTTTCCTTTTGCTAAAAGGAAAAATTTACATTCAGGATACCAAAAACCATGTTCTATCCTAGGATCATCTTCTTCCTTCCAGTAATAATATTTGCAACCACAATAAAAGCAAATAACCATATCGTTGTCCCCCGTGTAAAAGAAACCAGCGTCGCTAAGTTGTTTCGGTCGTTGTTTCATCGCCTTGGACCAAAACTAGTACGTTGCCAACCGCGATTCAAACAAATTATATTCGAGATACCTCGAACCTATATATTCCACGATACCCGTCTTTTCGAAACACGCCGTTCGCAATCTCATAAACGCAGATTGCGCGGCATTGGAGGGCCGTTGCCCGTATCGTGAAAAGCATACTCGGAATTAACCATAATTATTCCTCCTCACTCTATTCCGCCCACGTGTGTGTGTGTGTGTATATATATATATATATATATATATATATATATATGGTATTGCATGAATGATTCGGTGAATTGTAGCCTGGGAAATAAGAAAGTCTTTGATTTATTATTATTCGTTTTTCATTTAAATACAAACCATCATCTCTCAAAGTTAAACCATTCCATTCGATGGCCGAGATAAACGAATTATGACCGAGTCGGGGAACCATGTGAGTATTTATATCCATTTGGTACATTTCCTTATTGATTTCGGCCGCGAATTCGTTCAAGGAAAGTTTCGAGGAATTGATTGCATCTTTAAATACGAGCGTACCGTCGAGCGAAACTAATTTATCCACGAGTCCCAGGTAGTGATGAATTTTATCTTTGGCGCCGCTCAAAACGATGAGAATTCAATTTCCATCCAATAAACTCTGTTGTTTTAATGAGTAGAGAAATAGGAGCGATTCGTTGTGAAAATCATTAATGATGCTATTTGCCAACTCGTAAGTTTTCTGATTCACCTCGCAAAAGAAACTGTATGTTTTCCTCGAGCGATATTTGAAATAAACAAAGAGACAAAAATTTTCCAATTATCCGCCTTTGGTTCGACCAAGTCGTAAACATGGGGCACTTCGACAATCGGTTTGTCCAATGCTTCGCGATTCGTCTCGTCATCGAATCATTTCAATGTGTAAATGTTGCGAAATAACTCGTTGCGAAATGAAACTCGTGTGTTTTGGGTAGGCTTAGTTTATTCATGTACAGAATATGAGCTTCGGTAAATTTAAATGTCAGTTTATTAAAAGGAATTTAAATACTGTAAATGGGAGACATGTTGATTATAGCTTCCTTGATGGCGACCGCATCCGAAACCATGTACAATAATTCCGTATCTCCATCGATGTTGGCATTGTGATTCTTCAGGATCAATGGCGAGACAAACAGAAAATCTGTCGTCGCAAAAGCCACTCGATCGATGACGACGATCGAGGCGGGATGCATCACTGGATATCGTTTGAGTAAAATGACGGTATCCCACCCCAGATTGATAATTTTCTCATTTTGTCCATCCACAATGTTGGTCAAGTCAAAGAGGACGATTTGGTAGTTTGGTCGTAGATCGGCTCGTAAAACGATTTGACTGCTCCAACATTTTATTCGCAGTGACAGTAAATTCCGGCGCATCTGGCTCCTGCTATCTTGCAACATTGACTTTATCGACCCATTACAAAATGGAATGTCGAAAAACTTTTGAATCTCGACAAATGTTTCCTTTACAGAGCAAAAGATTTGCTCGTCCAAGGCGCAAATAGCTTGTTCGTCAACCGTGCACGACTCACTGACCTTGCACAATTCTAACAAGAGTAATAATTCTTCCAGTTGGCATTGATTTGACTGTACTGCTACGTCTTATTCGATCTATTAAATTGTGATACAATTTTACAGGTGATTCTGGAAACGATACAATCAGGGAATTAAACGAATCCAGAATGGAATGTAATTTTTTTTTATGTACTGGTGATTCGCAATCATCTTGAACAGGATGACTAATTCGGCCATTTCGTCAGTTTCCATAATGATTTTAAACTTAGAAATTGATTCCTTCGAGTGCATTTTGAAGTTGGGAATGACAAAACAGCATACAAAATCGGAATTGTTTTTTAATTGTTACATTGCCCTGCGATTCGACTGATGGTAAATGTATGGAAATTTTGTTTATACAATATAAATACTAATATTGTTTTGCACCTCGACTAAAGCACGATTTTTTTTAATATTTTTTATTTTTCCTAAACCACCAACTGTTGAGAATACACCTCAATTGTTTTGTGCTAACAATTAGCCAGTTCTGTTGTTTGCTCATTCCAGGGTAATGTCCGACACTCGGTACTTCATTTTATTGTGTGGGTGTGGGTTTCACCTGAGAAACAATGACTTATATATTCAATTTATTTTTATTCTTATTTTTTATTGTATGTTTATTTCGCCTGATAAAAGAAGGTATATATACCTTATTTGGTTGGTTTTTATTTTTCCCTTTTTTTTTCATCCATTAAATGAAACTCTCTGGAGACTCGAAAAAAAATTTTCAAACAAAAACGTTCAGCAAGTAAAATAATTATGTGAGGCAAAGTTGAGGGTAATGGAGCAAAAATGTTGGCATAATCTTGAGGCAAACTTGAAAATTGCCTCAACATTGCCTCAGGATTATCCTGTAATTTCTCATTTTACTGTAGCAAAATCTTGAGACAGTGTTGAGACATTCTCAAGATCGTCTCAAGAACCAAGTGAGGCAAAGTTTAGGTTACCTCATATTTCCCTTCTCAATGACTCTGATTAGACACATTCACTCGCATAGATTGTGAAGCGACCCGTGATGTGAATGGATGGAGTTGAAGAAAAGCATCCAGTATCGGCATTGCTACCCTCTTCGCATCCTATGGCATCGGCCGTGAATGTAACATCCGAGGGCATCGACCATGAATGTAACATCCGAGGCGATAGACAGTCCTTTGATAGGTTACTCTGACGAATCTGCATAGAAGATCAGTTGGATGTTTATCAATTGAGTTATGTTTCCATAACGACACATCTCCAGTTAAAGAAATGGTACCGAAA
The DNA here is from genome assembly GCA_029891345.1 of Dryococelus australis. Lineage (NCBI taxonomy): Eukaryota > Metazoa > Arthropoda > Insecta > Phasmatodea > Phasmatidae > Dryococelus > Dryococelus australis. Next base: position 125,252,450 of record CM057003.1, read on the forward strand.
TTGGATAAACTAGGTAATTTTCCCACGAGATTTGTTTTTAAATGTGCAATAATCGCATAAAATGTATTTGAGCTTTATCATGTTGCCACAGGTAAAGAAAGTCATGTGAAAATTCGTCCCAATGCTGTTTATCGATTTTTTCAATGCCTGTGACACTAAAACATCCATCGGCGAACGCAAAAAACCACGGCGATCATTTTCAATGATATTGATTGACTACATGATAAGAGGAATAAAAAATGTATAATGCTTATGAGACTTTATGGAATTTATACACAATTATTCTTTTGGATGATGTTGTGTCAAATGGACCGAGATGGGAGATGTTCAATATTTGCTTATTTTACCATACAACACAATGATGGTGAATTATAATGGGAAACTAGCAACTCTACTCCTGAAAGAAAATTCCAATAAAACCAACATTACTTGAGTAATGGAAATTGATGATAAATGTGAGGGACAAAGTTTTGAGGAAAAAAAACTGTTAACCTTAAACCCTCGACTCTGTTAAAAATACTAAATACCAACAGATGTGAAATTGATTACTTATTTGATGAAATGACACACACATAGTATTCGGGAAGTGCAAATCATCAGCAGACTACTCGAACTGGGTATAATAAGAATCTGAGTTTGGGTATTTATAGTTTAGTTTTTTTTTTAGTTTTGCAGTAAAAAAAAATATATGTTTTTTTTTATGCCTTGTTTTTTTAATAAATTGAGAAAACATTCAAGTGCTGTACAATCGTCATTATTCACAAAGTGACTTGGTTGTCATGATGATTATACCAACAACGATGATGGTGGTGGCTAAAACAGCCATGGTTATGAGGGGAATGTTGGTACTATCAACAATGATAATGATGGCCTTGATGGAGGCGACAACAACGAATGGAATTTGATATTTGTTACAAAAATATTTTGCATTAAAATAAACAAATGGACATATACATTAAATTTAAAAAAAATATTGAAGACAAAAGCATATTTTATTCTTTAGTTCCACGAAATTTTGCCAGATTTGTCATCATCGACATCCTCCACCCTTCCCAACCCACCCAGCTAATTTCAACATACACTGGTAAAGTCTCGTGGAACTAAACAAGAGTAACACAACTCGTCCAAAATTACATTATTATTCACTTAATATTTACAAGACAAATTGTGAATACTAATTACTTTTGTAAGGAGCAAACACATATTTGCAAGTTTTCTCCAAACTAAACAGACATGTATAAACAGTACACTCTACCCCACTCCTTGCAAGATAAATAAAATTGAATTCCTCCCCCCCCCCCCTATTTTCAACAACCAATCATGCAGCAGCATTTCATTTCCCCTCTCTGCTCTTCCTTTGGTTTGCCTATATGGCAGAGAAATCTGGAAAACAAGATGTCACTCGATGGCAAGAGCTGGATAGAGTAACATTAATCTTCTCTCCAGAACAGAACAGAAATAAAGTAAGGACAAAAAGGTAAGTAAATGAATAAATATACATTTTATATTATATAGTATATTAACTATTATTATTATACCTACCTTATTCCTTTTGCTCTGGAGTGGAGGAAGGTGGGTGTCTCTCTCACCAGCTCTCACCATCGACTGAAGTTTTTTTCAGATTACTCTGACAAAAATGCAAACTTTGTGGAGGGGAAAGGAGGGGAAATTAAATAGTACACTATGATTGGTTGTTGATTCCTCCCTACCACTTTATTCGACAACCAATCAAATTACACCATTTCATATCCCTATTTTAATTATAGAAAATTCTGTTTGGTTCTGATAAAAATAAACTTGCTCGTGTGTGTCTGGTTATAATTTGTCTTTTTTCAGATTTTGCTCCTATACAGGCAAACTGAAATGTGAGGAAGGGAAGGAAATTTGAAACAGTGCAATCTGATTTATGTTAATGTGTCGATGGCTGGGTGTGAATGCATCGGTTCGCCATTCCAATAAATTGTCGCTGTTTTTTTTAATTTCTGTGACAAAGTGTGATTGAGTTATCTACACTATGTAAATGTTTTTTTATCTGTCCCTTATATTAGTAACAAATAAAACCTACAAATATTGCTTGAATTTTTTTTTCATTGCTATTTTCGACAAACTAATCAACATAAAACATTCTCGCCAGTTTTTGTCGACTTGGGTTATGACGACACACTCGTTCATAGGAATAATCCTATATGTGTTGAGTTTAGTTATGAGGTCATACAACCCTAAGATGATAATAAAAATATATTTTTACAATAAAAAATATTTTTTTAAAAGAATATATTTTTCAATTTTCTTTCAACACATGCTTCTATAATAATGAAGAAAGGCCGAACAGGAATGTATGAAAGTGTAACAGGAATGATTACTCGCACTCGAACTTGAAAAACAAGCTGAACAGGAACATCAACGTGCTCATGAACAATAATGCAAGATTGCCAACATTTTACACACCAACAACAGAATATTGGTCGAAATGGCAGCTCCATTAATTTTACCATGTCCCACAGCTTCATGTAAGCTGAATCGTATAGGTGTGTACCATTTCAATAGAAAACAGGAGGCAAAAGAAACGTTCAAATCGACCTTACGAATGACCGTCTTCAAAAACGAAAAACAAAAAGAAGCAAGTCGACCATTTGAAAAAATCTCGTCGTTACCAGTTGGTATTATTTCATACAGCATCAAATCGACAATTACAAAACCGGAGAAAACAAAGTAAAAAAATATGACCTTTTTTTGCGGAAATTGAAGGTGCACTGCGACTTTGGCAGAATCATCAACATCATCAAGGATAAACTAATATCAATGTATAAACATTTAAACAATTGATGCTGCGAATTTGACGTTAGAGGGGCAACACGTGTATGTTGTTGCTCGATCGAGAAGATGGGGTTGGTATCACAGAGTTAATCAATTTCGTCGATGCTTGTATTCACGACATTTCCATGACTCCAGCTCATAATTTGGCTAACAAAAATGAGCAAATGTTGACCAACTAAAACTAATAAAAAAAGTCAATGAATAGAAACCAATAAAAAAAGATAATGAATAACAACAATAAAAGCAAGACTAGAAATTTGTATATATAATAATACATTGAGTAACTAAGTTTACTCAGTATGGATAAAATACCGATCCAAGCTTTACCTTTTGGTTCTACTAGATGGTAAATCTCAGCATCAAACTCTCGACCCTGAAACCCATAGGAAAATGTTGGATACAAATGCATATTTGTTTGATTATATAATTGTTAAACTTGCAGAGGATACCAACTGTAATGCAATGGTGTGTTTCAGACCTACAGCAGATACATATTATGATGCAATGGTGTGTTTCAGACCTACAGCAGATACATATTATGATGCAATGGTGTGTTTCAGACCTACAGCAGATACATATTATGATGCAATGGTGTGTTTCAGACCTACAGCAGATACATATTATGATGCAATGGTGTGTTTCAGACCTACAGCAGATACATATTATGATGCAATGGTGTGTTTCAGACCTACAGCAGATACATATTATGATGCAATGGTATGTTTTGGACCAAGGTTATACATAGGAGTGGATGATTTTGAAAACTGTATGAAAATTTTGGATATGAAAAATGTTTTGAATCAGCTAACCTATTTGTTCAACGATCTATGTTTGATAAAAAAAATGGAACAGCAGTGGCTGAGCAAACACACATTACAAATAAATTTCCATATTCCCAAGGAAAGCATTGTGGATGATGAAGAAAAGTATTTTATCGACTTTAGCGATCTGCATTTTTTGGTTTGTTTGAGAGGATACACAAGTATGAAAATGGGATACCCGTCTGAAGAAACAATACCCAAAATGCAACATTTTTATTTGCAACTACAATTGAATTATTGTCTTTTCCTTCAATCATAGAAGAAATTGCCTTAACAAAAATTAAACAAACAACATGAGAGATAGAAAATTACCTGGATAAAGACAGAAAAAAAATTGCTGAGGCCATAAACGATATTTTCGTGTCCGAATTCCAAAGGTTCATTCCATATGTAGTTTCCAAGATTGCTGTGATAACTGTCAAGAGTAAAGGCAAATACACTCTATCAACATGTAAATGTGGAAAATACACTCTGTCAACATGTAAGTGTGGAAAATACACTCTATCGACATGTAAATGTGGAAAATATGTCCTACCATTAGTTATGGGTGTGATAAATGCTTACTTACACTATTTAAAATATTTTGTATTAACATTAAATATTTTTTCAATTACTGTCAATTTTTATAAGGTGTGAAACTTTTCAAATGAAAAATGTTGGTCGAATAAAATGATACAAAAAAAACTAGCATAAGTAAAATAAAAAAACCACTTGTCAAATAAAACATTAAAAAACTATAAATGGATGCGATATAAAAATTAAATAAACAATATTCTTCAGTACAACTAAACAACCGATCCAAGAGTGTCAAAAGTCGAGATTTAGTTTTGGATCCAAGCAAACGAGGTAAAGGACGTTTTGGATCTACTTGATAGTAAACCTTACCGTCAGGCTCTCTACTGGCAAACCTATAGGTAAATGTAGGGTCTAGATGAATTTTTGTTTGATTATGTAAGTGTTAAACTTACAGAGGAGACCGATTATGATGTAATGGTATGTTTTGGATAGTGATCGAAAACAAAAACTTGCCGAAGCCATAACCGATATTTTTATGTCCAAGTTCCAAATATTTGTTCTTCATGAAGCTTCCAAAATTGCTGCGATGACCATCGAGATCGAAGGAAAAACCACTCCACTGACATGTAAATACATCTGCAATTGGGAATGATTTAGATAAGTGTTTACTATATTTGAAATATTTTGTAATAAAATGAAATAAATATATTTTCAATTATTGGAAATGTTTAGATAAGTGTTTACTGCATTTTAATAGTTTTCTTATTAAATAAAATAAAGTATTTTTCAATTATTGTTTATTTTATTATTATTATAAGGTGCAAACCTGATGTCAGGATCAATCTAATGTGATGACCGCCTAAAGCAATGCGAAGTTAATTATGTCAGCATCAATTTAATGCTATTACAACCTACAATAACATGACAGTGGCATAAAATTATGTGAAGGTGGCCTACAACGCCACAAAAACAATGATGCCATAACCAAAGTAACCAAAGTTGACGAACGAGTGTGACACCATAACCACAGTCGACGAACGAGTGTGACACCATAACCACAGTCGACGAACGAGTGTGACATCATAACCACAGTCGACGAACGAGTGTGACATCATAACCACAGTCGACGAACGAGTGTGACATCATAACCACAGTCGACGAACGAGTGTGACATCATAACCACAGTCGACGAACGAGTGTGACACCATAACCACAGTCGACGAACGAGTGTGACATCATAACCACAGTCGACGAACGAGTGTGACATCATAACCACAGTCGACGAACGAGTGTGACATCATAACCACAGTCGACGAACGAGTGTGACATCATAACCACAGTCGACGAACGAGTGTGACACCATAACCACAGTCGACGAACGAGTGTGACACCATAACCACAGTCGACGAACGAGTGTGACATCATAACCACAGTCGACGAACGAGTGTGACACCATAACCACAGACGACGAACGAGTGTGACACCATAACCGCAGTCGACGAACGAGTGTGACATCATAACCAAAATGAGTTGAAGGTAGGGAAAATAAATTGGTGTAATCTGATTGGTTGTTGAATAATGATGAGGGGGGGGGGGGAGTGATGGTTATTGCAACACACATTGGTAAGTTTTTTTTCTCAGAACCAAAGAAACCAGTGCATATTTGAAAATTTTTGCATGTTTATTTTACATTACATTCCCCTCACTACCATATTCAACAACTAATCAGCGAGAAAACCTACAAATGTGTGTTTGTAATCACATCGGTGCAGTTGCGAGAAAACCTACAATAGCGAATTACATTTGCTTCGGTGCCATTCTGAGAAAAACTTGCAGGTGTTTGTAGTAATTGTTTCGGTGATATTCCGACCCCCCCTTTTTTTTAACTAAAACAACCAATCAAGGTGCAGCATTTCACTTTCCCTCCCTTCCCCTCCTTCCAGTTTAGCCTATATAGGGGCGAGATCTGGAAAAAAGATGTCAGTCGATAGCGAGAGATGGACAGACACACATCAACCTTCCTCCTAGAGCAGAAGAGGAATAAGGAATAAGGATAATATATACTATATACTATATATATATATCTTATAGTATATCATATATATACTATATAGTATATATGTATATATATACTATACTATGTAGTGTATATTATACTGATTCCTTGCTCCTCTTCTGCTCTAGTAGGAAGATTGATGTCTCTCTGTCCATCTCTCGCCATCGACTGGCGTCTTTTTCCAGATTTCTCACCCATACAGGCAAACTGAAAAGGGTACGTGAAGGGAAGGGAGGGGAAATGGTGTGCTCTGATTGGTTGTTGATTCCCCCACTCCTAATTTCAACAACCGATTATGTTGCAGGATTTCACTTCTCCCTCCCTTACCCTTCTTTCAGTTTAGAATATATGGCTTTAATTTCCATAAATGTGAATGCAGACGAGTCCAATATAGCAGATGGAAAAAAAAAGAAATGTTTTGCCAAATGTCAACTGCATTATATTGTTTGTAAATTATCTAATAAATAAACAAATGTTAAAAATGATTTTGTGTGTCCTTTCTCTATTTTTTCACAATTTCCACATTCTTGGTTCTCATGTTTGAGCTCATCGTATTTGTTCATTAAACCAAATTTCTCATCAATCACATTTTCCTTCATGAGCCGAAATTTGCTTGTGTTATACCAAGGAGACGCGATATTAATTTGCCTGTTATGCATAGTATTTATAGCTTGATCTAAAGATCTCACATACGACTGTTGGGAGAAGGTTGTGGATAATAAAATATTAATGGCTTCCCCAAAGCCTGGTAATGTATTTACAATTACTGTTGTTTTTTCACATCCTTTATTCTCAGTTTGTCACTGTTGCCATTTACGAGCAAATCTATGAAATTAATGCGATAATTTGCAGCTACATAGTTTAATTGATCGAGTTTGTCTGTTTAATTTCGAAATTATTTAAATGGTTTACCAAATTATTAAAAATTTCAAGCATTTGTTGCAAAGTCTGTAACAAATCGATACTTTTTTTTTATATGATCTATATTACGTATAGTTTTATTAATCGTGTTGCATAAAATTATGAAATTAGTAGACTTGTCAAAAGCATAGCTACTATTTTTGTATTCATTAAAAAAATTGATTACTGCAATTACTGTTTCCATTAATCCTTTTATTTCTTATCCCTTGACTCATAAGATATTGTGAAATGGAAAACCAAACATTTGTTTATTTTCAAGTCTTATTAGTATTGGTATACCTTACCATTTTGAAAATATTGACCAATATAATTATAAGTGAACGACTAACATATGAAAAAAAAGTATAGATTATCCCGAATTACATGCAAATTATATCTATAAGTAATAAAAAATGGCAACCTTCGTCAATACAGCTTCATTCGCGTCCAACGATTCGCCGACTTTGAGCACATCGTTTGGTTTTTCGCAAGATGCTCCTGAAGAGTGTTTGAATATGAAATGAGAATACGATGCGGTGGAAACTTACAATGATTTGATTAGGATAATTTCAATCATATATATTTGGCCAAAGGCCTCGGCGACTAATTTGTGGGACGATTTCTTACACACCGATCCTTAAAACATTCTAAACAGCATATGTAACAATTTTTCGACAAGTACAAAAATATATTTCGCGAGTAAAATAAAAGCATGTGTAAAATCTTACGTCAGCGTCGAAGTGTATATAATGAGCGGATTTGTAATCATGCCTTATTTGAACGATCAGAATTTAGTGTTGAACATTGATGGGGCTGTGACGTTATTGCTTAGTTTTTTCACTTGCACCGCTCTCATCAAACAGAAAATCTCCATTCACCATTCTCTGGGCACGTCTTTATCCCAAGACTATCTTTTAGAGCTAAATTGTAAAATCCAAATGGTCCAACGACATCTGCGACGAGATACTGTAGTATATCATTCCTATAATCAAATTAATCCGCAAGAATTTGGATCGTCTGTGTTGCAGCAGCAATATTTTCAACGAAATGCCATCGTGGACGAATCGCTCAACAACATTCAAAATAACATTGCCTACATTTGGACAAATAAGGCAAACCAAATACACCTGTACCTGCTAACTCTAACGTATCCGCTATTTTAAATACGGGATTCAACCTCCTCTACATTGAGATTTCAGCCAACTCGCAAGATTTGTGCGTCCCAAAACCCTTTGTGAAATATAATGCGGCCGATACAAGAATAAATAACTGACCCAATAGCAGAATATCTGTGAAAATATGAACATCACACCCAAAGTCTTGAAATTGGGTAAAACCTCCTCCTCTCTCGTCTCACCTTCCTGCGATAAAAAGGCTTGTAGTTTTACAATGAGTGGAAATGCAAAGAAAAATATGGCAATCAGGAAATGTTGCACTAAATGGAAACCCACGACCGGTATAAAGTGGTGTTTTAATTTTTTTAATCAGTTTTTAAACTGTAATGTTTCAAACGAACCTGATATCTTCAATGGCGATAGGGCCGATTAGGATGTTGGCGATGAGGTTAACGACTACATTTCATCTCTATCTGAGGGGAAACCCACGTACAAAGAAACTATATAAAAACTGATGAATAATTTCAACACATTTCACAGGTTCATGTGCCATTCGTACACAGACACCATACGTTAGTTGGCAACTACCAACTCTTTGGGAAAATTGTGAAGTTCGTGTCCGAATTAGGTAAACAAATGTATCACAATCAACAAAAATAGAAAACAAAAAAATTTCACAATAGGTACGACTTTTTCGTTGAACAAAGAACTGAATAAATGTGTATATTTTGTAGATTGCGATAAAATTAGAGATGTCGATCGAAAATATGCCAATTTTATTACATCCCTAAAGATACTAGACTACATTTGGTCAGAGAAACATTTCATACCCATGCAAATAATTCATCCACTCTTTAAACGATACTACGATAGTCTACCGAAAACACTGTTCATCAGCTGATAAAAATGTATTCCTTTACAACCATTGTATGATAAGAATGTTGATCAATTCGAATCCATTGATTTTTTTCAAGACTCACGAAAGAGGACACGAACAACACATTAGGTCCCATTTTAAGTACATGAATTTCATGAAAAATGGCGGTAATTTGGCCGATTTCCAAGATTTAGTTTCATATTTTATTTTTGGGTATGTACCAAAAAACTCGAGCATACTGCACCGCTGTTCACAACTCGGTGAGCGAACTGAAACGTCTATATCCCTCCTACCAAAATGGGCAGATCTTGTATTTAAGCGACGGAAGTCCTATCGCTTTTGAAGGAAAAAAGAATAACAACTTACAAATTGACCAAAGTCCAAAAGTCTTGCCTTGGAATAACACAAAAAAATATACAACTATGTGGAAAATGTGCTTGCCGAGTTTTTAAAAGACTTGAACGCTCCCTACTCATTGGAAGTGGAATTGATTCTTTTAATTGATTTCCTGTAAAAGATGGGTAGACAAAAATACGAAATTACGTCCCTGACGATGAGTCAAGTTAATGAACTGATTGAAAGTGAGAAACTAAAATGAAAACAAAAACAAAAAGCACAATAATGTGTATTCCTTCTAAGTTTACGCATACACTGAACGTATTTGTGAATCATCCATTGTGTTCTATTTACAAAAACTTGAATAGACTCTTTGTCACTCGATACGAAAAACTCAGTTTGATTTACATTACCTTGTATAAAAAATAGCAGGCGTGAGGCCCCATTGGGTAGTGTTGTTTCATGCCTGGCGAAATAATTTTTCGCTGTGTGTAAGTGCGATCGATACGAGATTAGCTCAAAATTGCAATTGGGCACGGTAAAAAAATGTTAACATTGAATTACGTAAATTAACCAATTTTGAACGATACCGGCCTTCAGCAAATTTGCTCAGCCAACTCATGTATAGTAAAAAAATAATTTTAAAAAGATTTTTATTATTATTCGCAACTTGATGTTATATAACTGCAAGAATGCATCGAACAGTATAATTAAATATTTAACTTCGAGAAGAGCACCATGTCGATGAGGGGTGATATACGTGGAGTATGTACCCACCAACCTGCATTGTGCCAATGTTTTATTTGCAGATACAATGCTCAGTGTCTCGACGTATATGATTTGCCTTCACATACATCAGAGATGGAGAGATTGTCTTGGCCAAATTCCTTGATGGAGATCTGCAACTGGCGAGAGGATGAAGATGGTGATGCTGCAGCCGCTGCCACCAATGTTCCTGTTCCTGTTGTAGATGATGAAGTTCACTCGATTTGCATCATAGACTTTCAAAGATTTGAAATTCTTCAAACATTTTACATAAAGGAGTTGGCTATTTTCGACATTCAAACGAATCGCATACAACACTGTGTTTTTTTTACCTCTATGCAAGCTAACTTGTTTCAGTGACAAGACCAAATCAGATATCCGAAATTCGATTTTACATGTGCTTGGAATACGCTGGTATGAAGGGTGGGTACCTTATAAGTGTTTGTTGAGTATAGTGCAAAAAATGCTGAGGAATTACAAAACACCAACATTTCAAGTGTGGAAAAATACAAGATTTTGCGCAGTCAATTTCTGCCCCCGTACCTATTCGCCAACTCGATCCACGACCTCGAAAACCTTTTACCAAATTTTCTAGAGGAGGGGGAGGATGCAGTTGACTCGGTAATTTTCTCAAGATATATCACCCACCATGGACTTTGTGTGATGGAAAATGTGTGTATTTTTTAAATATGTTTTATTTAAAAAGAATATACATTTGAAAAGTATGCTTCTTTGTAAGTAATTTTGTATGTTTTTTTTGTATATAAGGTTTAATCATGATCATACATAAATAAAAATAAACCAATACATTGATACTATTTTTTATTCTCAAAAAAAATCGAACCTTGAACGATGATTCCTACTCCACTGAAATATATAATAATCTTTTGCGTCATACGCAAGATGGAGAAATATTCAACAGTTTTTAAATAACAAAATCGACACAAAAATTGTATATTCAATGAATAAAACCATATGAAATGTACGTGATTTTAAAAGAGGTAGTCAATCAACACTCGTTTATAGATTTTGTCCCTTTTATCTTGTATAAAATTGTAGACCAAGTGGTTCTCGACGATCGGGATAAACGACCATTCATAATAAACCGGTTTATTTTGGCAGTAACTCAATTTCTAAATAATTTTCCAAGGATGGAAACCTTGTTTCGATTAACATTGATAAACCTTAATTGTGGAGGAAGAGATTTCGACTTAATTGGCGACATTTCGAATAATTCGCCCATTTATGTTTTTATCATTCATCACGTTACAAAATCCATTCCCGAAGTGTTTCTACAACGTTTAAACAATATTGATGAAACTTTTGACGATGCGAAAAATCTGAGATAATTGGATCAGATGGTCAACCCTAATGACTATTTAGAAGTTTTGAAAAATTCCGCTACGATCGCGGATGTCGAAGGTGACAAAACTAGAGACGAGTTTCACGCAGAAAACGACCAAGTGTTGGATGTGCTCGATCTGAACATGGCCGCGATAGAAGCAAATGATGGCAATCATGGTAAATATGATGGTGATTATGATAGCGAAGATGATTGCAAGTTACATAATGTAGATAATGATTGGGAGAATTTTAACAAAGTCACAGTATCGGTCCTTGTTTACCCCGTAGATCATGTCGTTGAGAACGAGCCGTTCGAAATTAGCGAGTTAAATTAAACTAAAACAGAAATCATTCTTTCTGATGAACCGGTTATAACAAATACTGATTTAAATTTCCGGGAAAACGGAACAGAAATTAAAATTGTAAATATTGCTGAAGAATCCACAACGGTACTGGCGGAACAGAATTTCTACAGATCCGATGCCGAAACCACATTCTTGGAAATTGAAAAGCCAACAACTGTACCAGTCGAAATATATTTCAGTGAAAGCGAATCGGAAACCGAAATCGAACACGAGGAAATAGTAGCATGGCAATCACTTGAAGAAATTACTTTATACGAGCCTGTGTTGGAGGAATTGAGGGACATGGAAACCAATCTCAAAGAACCTAACCATTCGACGGGGGTGGAAATGGCTTCGGGGGAATTAAAACTGAAATCGAACTTTTCGAAAAAGGCGAAAATAATAATACTCAAAAAATACATAGGGATAAATTTCCGCTATATTTGGTCTGTTTGATGGAAAACAACTTGTTTGAGTGGAAAAAAAAAAGCATTTATGAAACATTTTATTTTTTATTTGTTGTGTTTGCGTTTCCCTTACCGTGGCTGCGCTTTGCATACTTGCAACACATTGGATGATTCCCGAAAACTATGGCGATCGAATCGAGCATAACAATTTACAAATAATGGCATGTTTCACAAGACGGTCGATTGTCTATCACTACTGTTTCGGTGTATCGATTCTTCAGATTGTCAAGTTTTATGCGATCTATCGAAGTTGAATTTCGATTGCGATGAAAACAAATGCACTCCACGAATAAAAGCAACACATGCTGCAGAAACAACAACAACAACAATAATCCAACAATCACACACAACCTCTTCCCATTGTGCAAGCAGTGTTCCGTGTGATTCCAAACACGGAATAGTCAGAGTGTTAAAAAGTACCAAGTACCACTCGACTTACCCACTCATGTGGAACGATGATTGGGACTCAGACTCCATACGCCTGCAAGGATGGAATCGTCACGAGCGATCGGACGTCTAGTTTTAAATTAAACGATTGTCAATGCAGGGCCGATATGATATTGGCTGTTTTCGAATTTCAACCATATGTACCGAGATGTTTCCCATCAACCCACGTTAATTTCCCGACAAACTTTCATGATATTCAAAATATTAACAATAATAATTCTTCAGATGCATGTATTTATATTATTATTATTATTATTATTATTATTGATAACCGGGATCGTTGTAGTTTAAATTTATTTTCCACAGAGATACGAAACTTTATACCGGAAATTTAGAAGAGAAGCAGACATGAATATCCTATTAAATTTCGAATATTATATTCCACAATACCTTCGTGTCTCAATAAACAATCAATTTTGAAAAGCAACCAATTAATTATCCAAGGGTTAAATCGGCAATATGAAACTGAAATCTTTATGTACGCGAATAGAAACGATTCCAATGTCGGCATTATTCAATTCGCCAGCCGCGACCATGGAGATGGAGACACGTTCGATGGCGAAGGTCCAATACGCACACGTGCATTCCTACCTCCCTACAAAAGCATATGTTTCGACAAAGATACTAAATGGTCCTATCTTTTTTACCAACAGGTACTCATTCATGAATTAAGTCATGTGCTGGGTTTATACGACAATAAAAGAAAAGCTAGCGTGATTTACAATCCGACAAACCAGGATATATTTACGAGCTTTGATGTGAACAACATTATTTCAATGTATCCGTCTTCGCAAAAAAAATAAAGTAACAATATATATATATATATATATTACATTTTTCCGAGTGCAAAAAAGGATGGGGTAATATATATGCGACTACATTTCAAAAGAGATCAGAACACGAGAACTTGCGATAAACAGTGCATCTGTAAAGTGCTCTTGCCAACAAGAACTAAAAAAAAATGGATGTGAAGAATCATAATTTCTTGTACAACTACAAAATTGTTTATCTTTTGGATAGAAAAAAATAATGGTTTAAAGCAAAAACTGTTGCCGGATTATTGGGATACAAAAACAACAGGAAAGCTATTACGAATAATGTGAAAGAGAAATATAGAATAACTTTCAACGAACTGGCAACAAATGCAACTTGGGTTGTGATTGTCAACGAGCAGCCCCACACCACCTTCATCAACGAACCGGGTATTTACAGACTGATTATGTATTCCGAAATGCCCTTTGCGGAAAATTTTCAAGATTTTATTTTGGAACACATTTTCCCGTGTATTCGTGCGGGTAAACAGCGCATGTTTCAGAATCACATCGAGTATTTGATAAAACAACTCGGAGAAAGAACCAACGACCTGGAAGTTATGAAGAGACAGTTATTGACTCGAGCTGCAAAAAGAGGCTCTCATCGCCAAAATACCACCAAAGAAAGTACAGAAAAATAAGCAACTGTTTGAAACCAAATTTCTTGGTGTTGAAATTGAATGAAAACTATTTTGATTTTCCATATTATGTCATTAGCATACAAAAAATAAATTTGAAGATTCAACTCATTTTGCTTCGAAAGGAAGATCCCAACTGCAAGGAATTGCTTTATTAGAGTATTATTCACTGTCTCGAAACATGTACGGCGGTGTCAAGAACGCATTGAGCGTATATTTGATATTTTTCAAGAATTACTTTATTATTAAATATACTGAATTTACAGAAAATTAAATGTTGATCTAAATCGGTAATATGGAAAATGAAGTGTATATGTATGTGTGTGTGTGTATATATATATAAATTGGTTATAAAGAAAAAAATAAATAAAAAAATTCAATCCAATTATTTTTTTTATTATTAATTTTGCTCAATTTACTGAAATTATTTTACTCATGTACCAACTACTTGACCCACGCTATGTATTTTAAACTTGTTTAACTTTTTACTCAAACCAGTACTTTGTCTCCTCCACCAGTGTCGAATGGGTGACGATGATCTACTATACAAAGGACTCGGAGATCTACTCCTGCTACGCCTACGTCGTCTTCGTCTCCTTTGTTTTGGCGTGATCAAGTTCTTATATATATATTTTTTTAAATTATTTATCTAATAAACGTTCGATAATGTTACCCAAAATGCAAACTGCGAGCACGTACTTGTATTTATCAAGGACATTTGATAAAAATTTATCCTGTTTTGTGCAAACATTACACAACAAATTTAGTACTTATAAATAGCGTTCAGAGTTAAGTGAATGCAAAAACTATGACATTTTGGTTGGGATATAGGTTGAGTTTCAGAAAGTTTAAATATTTACCATATATACCCTGTCTACTATTTTGAGCTTCGAGAAATAAATTATCAGCGAAAATCCTAAACTCCTTTTTTTCTGGATAACCGAGTTGGGTGATTAAAGTATCGGGATATAAGTCGTGATTAAATGCCATCGTGTCCATCTTACCGTTTGGCATAATTGACAAATCCTGCAAACCCTGATAAATACTCGAACCTAGAGTATATATGGGCCCTGTGGATAAGATGTCGACTGATGAAGTCGACATCTTATCCACAAAATTATCGTTGAGACTGCGATTTTCCTCATGTTAGTCGCCTATTGTGGGAACGTTTTGATTGTCGGGTGCTGCCATCACCTGATTATCATCACCATTTATTTTAAGTATTGTTATTTCGAGAGATGTAGACATCTCATCGCTGTGGCAACTATGGTAGCTGTCAGCATCACTGAGCGACATTCGACTACGTAATCGTCTATGTTCTTGTTATTCCTCTCTGAGTTTTTGTTTGATTTATTTAACAGTACAATTGTGTTTGAATGGTTGGCGGAAATGATTTTCACAGTTGTCGTCGATGGTTTTGGAACAGGGTGTGATTTGACGATCGATTAAAGGTAATCCCACCCTCTCTTCTTTATCAAAACCTTCAGATGGTAAGTAATTACCCTTCTCCCTTCTGGTTTCCTCATCAACCATGCAGCCATCATTGTCCTCACCATGATTCGACACTTCGTCAATGCGAGTTTGTGGAACAGACTCAAATACGTTTGTTGTCGAGACACGATGATGAAGAGGTGATTGTAGGCGAAGTGCGGGAGTATCGGGAAAGGTGATCTTAGGCCCCAGTGTATGTGTTTGGTTGGAATCTTACAATTGTGGGCATCTGGGTAATGATCGGGGTGGAGTTGGGGGTCTGGGATGAGATTGTGATGCAAATAGATAATTTTTCATAAATACTTGCGAAAATGCGACATATGCAAAAAGTATTTTAACATCATTTTGATTAATTTTTGTTTGTTTTAACCCGTAGGATCAAACACCAACATAGCCGCCTCGTCATCGTTTTCAAGTTTTAAACGAGTCGATAAACTCAGATCGACATAAAACAAATCGGCCACTTTGCAAATCACCATATTGAATATAACGGTACTAAAAGTGAGTAAATATTTATTGAGACAATTTATGTGGGTCATTGTAACAAATTTTTAAATTACAATTATTAGATTCATACAAAAACTGCCCAATTTTAAAATAATTTTAATCAGAGGTTTTTTTCTCATGGCTAAAATTTGTAATGTTTAACTGAGATCAATAATCATTCAATTTTTTTAAATAAAAAGGGGGGAGGGGTATATCTTATAATGAAAAAAAAAAGTTATTTAATTTAGTTATTTATTTTATAGATATATATTCTACAAATACATTGAATTATTTATTACAAAAAATATTTATTTACATACATACATACAAAACAGATTAATTTATTTACACAATACAATTATTCCTCTTTTACACAAGAATTATTATAACGAGAATAAAATTTTCTGACAAGATAGTTCCAAATGAAATCTACATTTGGCAGAGAACATCTTTGTTGATATGCACTTGGATTATGAAAACCACAGGAGCCACATTCGATGGGAAATTTCCGCGTAGCTATTACGAGTTTCTCGGCAGGCACTCCCAACTTCCCAACTGCATCAGAAAGTGTATTTTTTGACCACCTCTCACGACGATGTGTCGGATCAAACTTTCGTTTACGATTTTGCGAATTGTTTCAATGTACATCATCTGATGATATTTGTTACATGGAAGATTCCAAGGTATGCCATTTATTTTACGGTAGAGGTACAAGTTTTGCCCAAAATTATCCAACATACTTGTACATAGATGTCATAATGGTACTGGTCTTTCAACATGAGCCATGTTATTCGTAGCACATTCAAATTCTAGGGAAACCTTTTCACCAGCATAAACGCCAAATTGAATGTCGATGACCATCGTTTTATCCAATTCCAAATTCACTTAACCTGTAGATGAAGTTTGATGTAGTTTAATTGTGGAATTTTGTTCAAAGTTGTTAAATAAACGAATTTTTCGAGAAATTTTGGCGATGACAAATCTTCTATGGTAGCTTCTTTCCAAAAGCTCATCTCGTCATAGTCCTCGGGTCACTCTTGGGGTGATTGTGTTTGTTCAATGTCCATTTCGATACACAATTAATTTTTGTGTTTTCCTTATATATACACACCTGTTTATGAACAGAAAAAAATTCTTATTGCAATTTTCCATTGCCCTATTCACATCTTTAGTAGTTATATCCCAAATCAACCGAACTATGGGTAGGGCACAGGCCCAAGACATTTTTTTTTAGAATGGTATTGGCAAATTTTCCAAGTCCGTTTAAACACTCATGTGGCAAATTATTATTTTATTCCTGCGCACTCTCATTTTTTTTCGTAAATATATAGCCTGCTTTTCATTTCCTACAATTATAAATCAAATTCAAGATTCCTTCAGAATTGAACGAACAGTTTTGAGTTTGATGTTTTTCTCGTTAATTTACCAAAGTATTCCACGCTCTTTCGTGTACAAATTGCGATTTTTTTCGAAATCGTTAGACATACACATTACCAAGTGTATGTATGGAACGGGTCTAGATACATACAAAATGTTAGATCCTTGTTATGTAGCATTTCCTAACTTCAATGGATATATTTTCCCATGATATCTGTCAAATTTAATATCAACAACTAAAACGGAAGATACATTAATATTTTAAAACAGCTTACATTTTTTCTTCTGGCTTTTTTCTCTTAGAGTAGGTTTTGCGTCCTCTTCATTAGAGTTGATTGAAGATACAGAATATCTATCAATACTGTTGGTACTACTTAGAGTAGGTTTTTCGTCCTCTTCACTAGAGTTGATTGAAGACCCAGAATATCTATCACTACTGTTGGTACTACTTAGAGTAGGTTTTCCGTCCTCTTCACTATAGATGATTGAAGACCCTGAATAACTATCATTACTGTTGGTACTACTAAGAGTAGGTTTTTCGTAATCTTCACTAGAGTTGATTGAAGACCCTGAATACCTATCACTACTGTTGGAACTACTTAGAGTAGGTTTTCCGTTATCTTCACTAGAGATGATTGAAGACAATGAATACCTCTCGCTACTGTTGGTACTACTTAGAGTAGGTTTTTCGTCCTCTTCACTAGAGTTGATTGAAGACCCTGAATACCTATTACTACTGTTGGTACTACTTAGAGTAGGTTTTCCGTCCTCTTCACTATAGATGATTGAAGACCCTGAATAACTATCATTACTGTTGGTACTACTAAGAGTAGGTTTTTCGTCCTCTTCACTAGAGATGATTGAAGACCCTGAATATCTATCACTACTGTTGGTACTACTTATAGTAGGTTTTCCGTCCTCTTAACTATAGTTGATTGAAGACCCTGAATAACTATTACTACTGTTGGTACTACTTAGAGTAGGTTTTTTGTCCTCTTCACTAGAGTTGATTGAAGACCCTGAATACCTATTACTACTGTTGGTACTACTTAGAGTAGGTTTTCCGTCCTCTTCACTATAGATGATTGAAGACCCTGAATATCTATCACTACTGTTGGTACTACTTAGAGTAGGTTTTTCGTCCTCTTCACTAGAGTTGATTGAAGACCCTGATTACCTATCACTACTGTTGGTACTACTTAGAGTAGGTTTTTCGTCCTCTTCACTAGAGTTGATTGAAGACCCTGAATACCTATCACTACTGTTGGAACTACTTAGAGTAGGTTTTCCGTCCTCTTCACTAGAGATGATTGAAGACCCTGAATACCTCTCACTATTGTTGGTACTACTTAGAGTAGGTTTTTCGTCCTCTTCACTAGAGTTGATTGAAGACCCTGAATACCTATTACTACTGTTGGTACTACTTAGAGTAGGTTTTCCGTCCTCTTCACTATAGATGATTGAAGACCCTGAATATCTATCACTACTGTTGGTACTACTTAGAGTAGGTTTTCCGTCCTCTTCACTGTAGATGATTGAAGACCCTGAATAACTATCATTACTGTTGGTACTACTAAGAGTAGGTTTTCTGTCCTCTTCACTAGAGTTGATTGAAGACCCAGAATATCTATCACTACTGTTGGTACTACTTAGAGTAGGTTTATCGTCCTCTTCACTAGCGTTGATTGAAGACCCTGAATACCTATCACTACTGTTGGTACTACTTAGAGTAGGTTTTTCGTCCTCTTCACTAGAGTTGATTGAAGACCCTGAATACCTATCACTACTGTTGGAACTACTTAGAGTAGGTTTTCCGTCCTCTTCACTAGAGATGATTGAAGACCCTGAATACCTCTCACTACTGTTGGTACAACTTAGAGTAGGTTTTCCGTCCTCTTCACTATAGATGATTGAAGACCCTGAATATCTATCACTACTGTTGGTACTACTTAGAGTAGGGTTTCCGTCCTCTTCACTAGAGTTGATTGAAGACCCTGAATAAATATCATTACTGTTGGTACTACTAAGAGTAGGTTTTCCGTCCTCTTCACTAGAGTTGATTGAAGACCCTGAATACCTATCACTACTGTTGGTACTACTTAGAGTAGGTTTTCCGTCCTCTTAACTATAGTTGATTGAAGACCCTGAATAACTATTACTACTGTTGGTACTACTTAGAGTAGGTTTTTCGTCCTCTTCACAATAGTTGATTGAAGACCCTGAATAAATATCACTACTGTTGGTACTACTTAGAGTAGGTTTTCCGTCCTCTTCACTATAGATGATTGAAGACCCTGAATAACTATCATTACTGTTGGTACTACTAAGAGTAGGTTTTTCGTCCTCTTCACTAGAGTTGATTGAAGACCCTGAATACCTATCACTACTGTAGGTACAACTTAGAGTAGGTTTTTCGTCCTCTTCACTAGAGTTGATTGCAGACCCTGAATACATATCAAAACTGTTGGTACTACATAGAGTAGGTTTTTCGTCCTCTTCACTAGAGTTGATTGAAGACCCTGAACACCTATCACTACTGTTGGTACTAATTAGAAGTAGGTTTTTTTCGTACTCTTCACTAGAGTTGATTGAAGACACTGAATACCTATCACTACTGTTGGTACTACTTAGAGTAGGTTTTTCGTCCTCTTCACTAGAGTTGATTGAAGAACACTGAAACCTATCACTTCTGTTGGTACTACTTAGAGTAGGTTTTTTGTCCTTTTCACTAGAGTTGATAGAAGACCCTGAATATCTATCACTACTGTTGGTACTACTTAGAGTAGTTTTTTGTCCTCTTCACTAGAGTTGATTGAAGACCCTGAATACCTATTACTATTGTTGGTACTACATAGAGTAAGTTTTTTTCCTCTTCACTAGAGTTGATTGAAGACCCTGAATACCTATCACTACTGTTGGTACTACTTAGAGTAGGATTTTCGTCCTCTTCACTAGAGTTGATTGAAGACCCTGAATACCTATCACTACTGTTGGTACTACTTAGAGTAGGTTTTTCGTCCTTTTCACTAGAGTTGATTGAAGACACTGAATATCTATCACTACTGTTGGTACTACTTAGAGTAGGATATTTCGTCCTTTCACTAGAGTTGATTGAAGACACTGAATATCTATCACTACTGTTGGTACTACTTAGAGTAGGTTTTTCGTCCTCTTCACTAGAGTTGATTGAAGACCTGAATAACCTATCACTACTGTTGGTACTACTTAGAGTAGTTTTTCGTCCTCTTCACTATAGTTGATTGAAGATCCTGAATAACTATCATTACTGTTGGTACTACTAAGAGTAGGTTTTTCGTCCTCTTCACTAGAGTTGATTGAAGACCCTGAATACCTATCACTACTGTTGGTACTACTTAGAGTAGGTTTTTCGTCCTCTTCACTAGAGTTGATTGAAGACCCTGAATACCTATCACTACTGTTGGTACTACTTAGAGTAGGTTTTTCGTCCTCTTCACTAGAGTTGATTGAAGACCTTGAATAACCTATACACTACTGTTGGTACTACTTAGAGTAGGTTTTTCGTCCTCTTCACTAGAGTTGATTGAAGACCCTGAATACTATCACTACTGTTGGTACTACTTAGAGTAGGTTTTTCGTCCTCTTCACTAGAGTTGATTGAAGACCCTGAATACCTATCACTACTGTTGGTACTACTATAGAGTAGGTTTTTTCGTCCTCTTCACTAGAGTTGATTGAAGACCCTGAATACCTATCACTACTGTTGGTACTACTTAGAGTAGGTTTTTCGTCCTCTTCACTAGAGTTGATTGAAGACCCTGAATACCTATCACTACTGTTGGTACTACTTAGAGTAGGTTTTTTCGTCCTCTTCACTAGAGTTGATTGAAGACCCTGAATAACTATCACTACTGTTGGTACTACTTAGAGTAGGTTTTTCGTCCTCTTCACTAGAGTTGATTGAAGACCCTGTCCTAAATTATTAATGACTTGGTACTACTTAGTAGTTTTGTCACTTAGATAGGTTATTGAGCCTAATACTAGACTAGTTGGTACTACTTAAGTAGTTATTACTCGTTGTACTATTAGATAGATGCCCTATCTATCTATTGTTGGTACTACTGAATTTATTCTTTACTAAGTTGTTAAACCTGATAGTTTTTCTACTTTACTAATTAGAGTAGTTTTTCTCTTCACTATGTTGTTGATACCTTAAGTAATACTGTTTCGTCTCTTCATAAGTAGTTATTCCCGTCTTCACTATGTTGTAAGACTTGATAGTTTTTGTCTCTCTAGAGTGATTAGCCCCTAATTCTATATACGTTGATACTTAGAGTAGGTTTCGTCCTTTTCACAGAGTTGATTGAAGACCTGAATACTATCATACTGTTGGTACTACTTAGAGTAGGTTTTTCGTCCTCTTCACTAGAGTTGATTGAAGACCTGAATACCTATCATACTTTGGTACTACTTAGAGTAGTTTTTCGTCCTCTTCACTAAGTTGATTGAAGACCTGAATACATCTATGTTGGTACTACTTAGAGTAGTTTTTCGTCCTCTTCACTAAGTTGATTAGACCTGACTACTATCATTTCTGTTGGTATAATTAGAGTAGGTTTTTCGTCCTCTTCACTAGAGTTGATTGAAGACCCTGAATACTATCATACTGTTGGTACTACTAGGTAGGTTTTTCGTCTCTTCACTAGAGTTGATTGAAGACCTGAAACCTAACTACTGTTGGTATACTTAGAGTAGGTTTTCGTCCTTTCACTAGAGTTGATTGAAGACCTGAATACTAACCTACTGTTGGTACTACTAGAGTAGGTTTTTCGTCCTCTTCACTAGAGTTGATTGAAGACCTGAATACCTATCATACTGTTGTACTACTTAGAGTAGGTTTTTCGTCCTCTTCACTAGAGTTGATTGAAGACCCTGAATACTATCACCTACTGTTGGTACTACTTAGAGTAGGTTTTTCGTCCTCTTCACTAGAGTTGATTGAAGACCTGAATACCTATCACTACTGTTGGTACTACTTAGAGTAGGTTTTTCGTCCTCTTCACTAGAGTTGATTGAAGACCTGAATACCTATCACTACTGTTGGTACTACTTAGAGTAGGTTTTTCGTCCTCTTCACTAGAGTTGATTGAAGACCCTGAATACCTATCACTACTGTTGGTACTACTTAGAGTAGGTTTTTCGTCCTCTTCACTAGAGTTGATTGAAGACCCTGAATACCTATCTACTACTGTTGGTACTACTTAGAGTAGGTTTTCGTCCTCTTCACTAGAGTGATTGAAGACCTGAATACTATCATACTGTTGGTACTACTTAGAGTAGGTTTTCGTCCTCTTCACTAGAGTTGATTGAAGACCTGAATACCTATCACTACTGTTGTACTACTTAGAGTAGGTTTTCGTCCTCTTCACTAGAGTTGATTGAAGACCTGAAACTATCACTACTGTTGGTACTACTTAGAGTAGTTTTTCGTCCTTTCACTAAGTTGATTGAAGACCTGAATCCTATCACTACTGTTGGTACTACTTAGAGTAGGTTTTTCGTCCTCTTCACAGAGTGATTGAAGACCTGAATACCTATCACTACTGTTGGTACTACTTAGAGTAGGTTTTTGTCCTCTTCACTAGATGATTGAAGACCTGATACCTATCACTACTGTTGGTACTACTTAGAGTAGGTTTTTCGTCCTTCACTAGAGTTGATTGAAGACCCTGAATACTATCACTACTGTTGGTACTACTTAGAGTAGGTTTTTCGTCCTCTTCACTAGAGTTGATTGAAGACCTGAATACTATCACTACTGTTGGTACTACTTAGAGTAGGTTTTTCGTCCTCTTACTAGAGTTGATTGAAGACCCTGAATACTATCACTACTGTTGGTACTACTTAGAGTAGGTTTTTCGTCTCTTCACTAAGTTGATTGAAGACCCTGAATACTATCATACTGTTGGTACTACTTAGAGTAGTTTTCGTCCTCTTCACTAGAGTTGATTGAAGACCTGAATACCTATACTACTGTGGTACTATAGAGTAGTTTTCGTCCTTTCATAGAGTTGATTGAAGACTGATATATCACTACTGTGGTACTACTTAGAGTGGTTTTCGTCTCTTCATAGTTGATTGAAGACCCTGAATACTATCACTACTGTTGGTACTACTTAGAGTAGGTTTTTCGTCCTCTTCACTAGAGTTGATTGAAGACCTGAATACCTATCACTACTGTTGGTACTACTTAGAGTAGGTTTTCGTCCTCTTCACTAAGTTGATTGAAGACCTGAATACTACATACTGTTGGTACTACTAGAGTAGGTTTTTCGTCTCTTCACTAGAGTGATTGAAGACCCTGAATATCTATCACTACTGTTGGTACTATTAGAGTAGGTTTTTCGTCTCTTCACTAGAGTTGATGAAGACCCTGAATACCTATCACTACTGTTGGTACTACTTAGAGTAGTTTTTCGTCTCTTCACTAGAGTTGATTGAAGACCCTGAAAAATAACTATCTACTGTTGGTACTACTAGAGTAGTTTTTCGTCCTCTTCATAAGTTGATTGAAGACCCTGATACTATCATACTGTTGGACTACTTAGGTAGTTTTTCGTCTCTTCACTAAGTTGATGAAGACCTGAATCTTATACTGTTGGTACTACTTAGAGTAGGTTTTCGTCTCTTCACTAGTTGTTGAGACCCTGACCTTCACTACTGTGGTACTCTTAGAGTAGGTTTTTGTCTTTCACTAGAGTTGATTGAAGACCTGATACTATCACTACTGTTGGTACTACTGAGTAGTTTGTCTCTCACTAGAGTGATTGAGACTGAACTCATGTTGGTACTATTAGAGTAGGTTTGTCTTCACTGAGTTGATGAAGACCTGAATACTATCATATGTTGGACTACTTAGAGTAGGTTTTTGTCCTCTCATGAGTTGATTGAAGACCTGAATACTATACTACTGTTGGTACTATTAGAGTAGGTTTTCTCTTCATGAGTGATTGAAGACTGATACTACATACTGTTGGTACTTTAGAGTAGTTTTCGTCCTCTTCACTAGAGTGTTGAAGACCTGAATACTATCATATGTTGGTTACTTAGAGTAGGTTTTCGTCTTTCTAGAGTTGTTGAAGACCTGAATACCTTCATATGTTGGTATACTAGAGTAGGTTTTTCGTCCTTCACTAAGTGTTGAAGACCTGAATACTATCACTACTGTTGGTACTACTTAGAGTAGGTTTTCGTCTTTCATAGTTGATTGAAGACCTGATACTTCATATGTTGGTATACTTAAGTAGGTTTTTCGTCCCTTCCTAGAGTTGATTGAAGACCTGAATACTTCTACTGTTGGTACTATTAGAGTAGGTTTCGTCCTCTTCACTAAGTTATTGAAGACCCTGAATACTATCATACTGTTGGTACTACTTAGAGTAGTTTTTCGTCCTCTTCATAGAGTGATTGAAGACCTGAAACCTATCACTACGTTGGTACTACTAGAGTAGGTTTTTCGTCCTCTTCATAGAGTTGATTGAAGACCTGAATACCTATCACTACTGTTGGTACTACTTAGAGTAGGTTTTCGTCCTCTTCACTAAGTTGATTGAAGACCTGAATACCTATCACTACTGTTGGTACTACTTAGAGTAGGTTTTTCGTCCTCTTCACTAGAGTTGATTGAAGACCCTGAATACCTATCACTACTGTTGGTACTAAGAGTAGGTTTTCGTCCCTCACTAGAGTTGATTGAAGACCTGAATACCTATACTATGTTGTACTACAGAGTAGTTTTTGTCCTCTTCACTAGAGTGATGAAGACCTGATACTATCACTACTGTTGGTATACTTAAGTAGGTTTTTCGTCCTCTTCACTAAGTTATTGAAGACCTAAACCTTATATGTTGGTACTACTTAGAGTAGGTTTTTCGTCCTCTTCACTAGAGTTGATTGAAGACCCTGAATACCTATCACTACTGTTGGTACTATTAGAGTAGGTTTTTCGTCCTCTTCATAGATTGATTGAAGACCCTGAATACTATCTACTGTTGGTACTACTTAGAGTAGGTTTTTGTCCTCTTCACTGAGTGATTGAAGACCCTGAATACTATCACTATGTTGGTACTACTTAGAGTAGGTTTTGTCCTCTTCACTAGAGTGATTGAAGACCCTGATACCTATCATACTGTTGGTACTACTTAGAGTAGGTTTTCGTCTCTTCACTAGAGTTGATTGAAGACCTGAATACCTATCACTACTGTTGGTACTACTTAGAGTAGGTTTTTCGTCCTCTTCACTAGAGTTGATTGAAGACCCTGAATACTATCACTACTGTTGTACTACTTAGAGTAGGTTTTCGTCCTCTTCACTAGAGTTGATTGAAGACCTGAATACTATCACTACTGTTGGTACTACTTAGAGTAGTTTTTCGTCCTTTCACTAGAGTTGATTGAAGACCCTGAATATCTATCACTACTGTTGGTACTACTTAGAGTAGGTTTTTCGTCCTCTTCACTAGAGTTGATTGAAGACTGAATACCTATACATTGTTGGTACTACTTAGAGTATTTTTGTCCTCTTCACTAGAGTTGATTGAAGACCTGATACCTATCACTACTGTTGGTACTACTTAGAGTAGGTTTTTCGTCCTCTTCACTAGAGTTGATTGAAGACCTGAATACCTATCACTACTGTTGGTACTACTTAGAGTAGGTTTTTCGTCCTCTTCACTAGAGTTGATTGAAGACCCTGAAACTATCACTACTGTTGGTACTACTTAGAGTAGGTTTTTCGTCCTTTTCACTAGAGTTGATTGAAGACCCTGAATACTATCACTACTGTTGGTACTACTTAGAGTAGGTTTTTCGTCCTCTTCACTAGAGTTGATTGAAGACCCTGAATACTATCACTACTGTTGTACTACTTAGAGTAGGTTTTTCGTCCTCTTCATAGAGTTGATTGAAGACCTGAATACTATCACTACTGTTGGTACTACTTAGAGTAGGTTTTTCGTCCTCTTCACTAGAGTTGATTGAAGACCCTGAATACTATCACTACTGTTGGTACTACTAAAGTATTTTTGTCTCTTATAGTTGTTAAGACTTGAATACTACACTACTTTTACTACTTAGGTAGTTTTGTCTTCTTCACTAGTTGATTGAAGACCCTGATACCTATCACTACTGTTGGTACTACTTAGAGTAGGTTTTCGTCCTCTTCACTAGAGTTGATTGAAGACCTGAATACCTATCATACTGTTGGTACTACTAGAGTAGTTTTCGTCCTTCACTAGAGTTGATTGAAGACCTGAATACCTATCACTACTGTTGTACTACTTAGAGTAGGTTTTTCGTCCTCTTCACTAATGATGAAGACCCTGAATACTATCACTACTGTTGGTACTACTTAGAGTAGGTTTTTGTCCTCTTCACTAAGTTGATTGAAGACCTGATACCTATCACTACTGTTGGTACTACTTAGAGTAGGTTTTTGTCCTCTTCATAGAGTGATTGAAGACCCTGAATACCTATCACTACTGTTGGTACTACTTAGAGTAGGTTTTTCGTCTCTTCACTAAGTTGATTGAAGACCTGAATACCTTCACTACTGTTGGTACTACTAGAGTAGTTTTTCGTCCTCTTCACTAGAGTTGATTGAAGACCCTGAAACTATACTACTGTTGTACTACTTAGAGTAGGTTTTCGTCCTTTCACTAGATGATTGAAGACTAAATATACTTTGACTACTAGATAGGTTTTTGTCCCTTCACTAAGTGATTGAAGACTGAACTATCATCGTTGGTACTATATAGGTTTTGTCTTTCACTAGTTGATGAGACCAATACTATACCTGAATATGGTTTCGCCTACTATTGATGAGACTAACATACTATGTTGTACTATAGGTATTTTCCTTCACTAAGTATTAGACTAACTACATGTGTACCTATAGTTTCTTTCGTGATTGAGACGAACATCTGTGTATATATTGTTGAGCCCTGAAACCTATACTATTTGGTACTATTAAGAGTTTCGTCCCTTCTAATTGATTGAAGACCTGAACTTCACTACGTTGGTACTATAGAGTGTTTTCGTCCTTCACTAGTTATTGAAGACCCTGAATACCATCACTACTGTTGTACTCTAAGAGTTTGTCTCTCATAGTATGAGACGAACATACTGTTGGTCTACTAATAGGTTTTTTCTCTATGAGTGATGAAACCTGAATACATGTTGTACTTGTAGTTTCTCTTCACTGTTGAAGACCTATACCTTCACTATGTTGTACCTTAGTAGGTTTCGCCTTACTAAGTTGTTGGCTTTTACTATCTTTTGTACCTTAGGTATTTTCGTTTTCCCTAGTTGATGAAGACCTGATCCTCACTATGTTGGTATACTGATAGTTTTCGTCTTACTAAGTTATTGACCTGAATAATATTATTTGTTACTAAGATGTTTTGTCTCTTATAGGATTTTGACCTTAACTATTCTTCTTACTATTGATAGATTTTTTCTCTTCTTAGTTGATTAAACTGATACTATATACTGTTGGATCTAATAGGTTGGTCTTTATAGGTTTTAGCCTAATCTATAACTATTGTACTTAATAGGTTTTTCCTTTCACTAGAGTTGATTGAACCTGAATACTACTATGTTGGTATACTTAAGTAGGTTTTTGTCTCTTACTAAGTTGATAACCTAATACTATCATACTGTTGGACTACTTAGTAGTTTTTCGTCCTCTTATAGAGTGATTAAACCTGATACTATACTGTTGGTTCTTAGTTTGCCTCAAAATTGGCCTAAATTTTTAGTATTACTGTTAGGTCTTCAATCAACTCTAGTGAAGAGGACGAAAAACCTACTCTAAGTAGTACCAACAGTAGTGATAGGTTTCAGGGTCTTCAATCAACTCTAGTGAAGAGGACGAAAAACCTACTCTAAGTAGTACCAACAGTAGTGATAGGTATTCAGGTCTTCAATCAACTCTAGTGAAGAGGACGAAAAACCTACTCTAGTAGTACCAACAGAAAGTGATAGTTATCAGGTCTTCAATCAACTCTAGTGAAGAGGACGAAAAACCTACTCTAAGTAGTACCAACAGTAGTGATAGGTATTCAGGGTCTTCAATCAACTCTAGTGAAGAGGACGAAAAACCTACTCTAAGTAGTACCAACAGTAGTGATAGGTATTCAGGGTCTTCAATCAACTCTAACTCTAATGTACAACAGTAGTGATAGTATTCAGGTCTTCAATAACTCTAGTGAAGAGGACGAAAAACTACTCAAGTATACCAACATAGTATAGTATCAGGGTCTTCATCAACTCTAGTGAAAGGACGAAAAACCTACTCTAAGTAGTACCAACAGTATGATAGTATTCAGGTCTTCAATAACTCTAGTGAAGAGGACGAAAAACCTACTCTAATAGTACCAACAGTAGTGATAGTATTCAGGGTCTTCAATCAACTCTAGTGAAGAGGACGAAAAACCTACCTAAGTAGTACCAACAGTAGTGATAGGTTTCAGGTCTTCAATCAACTCTAGTGAAGAGGACGAAAACCTACTCTAAGTAGTACCAACGTAGTGATAGTATTCAGGGTCTTCAATCAACTTAGTGAAAGACGAAAAACTACTCTAAGTAGTACCAACAGTAGTGATAGGTATCAGGGTCTTCAATCAACTCTAGTAAGAGGACGAAAAACTACTCTAAGTAGTACCAACAGTAGTGATAGGTATTCAGGTCTTCAATCAACTCTAGTGAAGGCAACACTTATAGTACCAACATATTAGATCAGGTTCATACTTATGAAAGACAAAATACTCTATAGACCAACAGTATGATAGTATTCAGTCTTCAATCAACTCTATGAAAGACGAAACCTACTTAGTAGTACCAACAGTAGTGTGTATCGTTTCAATAATCTGTGAGAGACAAACCTACTCTAAGTTACCAACATAGTATAGTTCAGTCTTCAATCAACCTAGTGAAGGGACAAACCTACTCTATGTACCAACATTATAGTATTCAGGTCTTCAATACTATGAAGGGACAAACTACTCTAAGTAGTACCAACAGTTGATAGTTTCAGGGTCTTAATCAACTTAGTGAAAGTTCGTTCATCACTGTAAGGGACGAAACACTCATAGTCAATATATAGGCTTCAATATCTAGTAGAGGAAAAACTATTAGTCAATTAGCAGTTATATAGAGACGAAAACACTATACGAGAACAGTCAACATGTGAGCGAAAACATGAACAGTATAGTTAGTTCAATCTAGTAGAGAAATATCTAGTATCAATTGTAGTCTATCAAGTGAGAGAAACCTACTATATCAATAGATAGTATCAGTCTCATCAATTAGAAGGCGAATTAAGTGTACACATAGTGATAGTATTAGGGTCTCATCAATTAGTAAGGACGAAACCTACTCTAAGTAGTACCAACAGTAGTATAGGTATTCAGGTCTTCAATCAACTCTAGTGAAGAGGACGAAAAACCTATCTAAGTAGTACCAACAGTATATAGTATTCAGGGTCTTCAATCAACTTAGTGAAGAGGACGAAAACTACTCTAGTAGTCCAACATAGTGAAGGTTTCAGGTCTTCAATACTATGAAAGGCAAAAACCTACTCTAAGTAGTACCAACAGTAGTGATAGGTATTCAGGTCTTCATCAACTCTAGTGAAGAGGACGAAAAACCTACTCTAAGTAGTACCAACAGTAGTGATAGGTATCAGGGTATTCAATCAACATCTAGTGAAGAGGACGAAAAACTACTCTAAGTAGTAACCAACAGTAGGATAGATTCAGGGTCTTCAAATCAAAAAATAGTGAAGGACAAAACCTACTAAGTAGACCAACAAGTAGATAGGTAGTAAGGACTTCAATCAATATGAAGTAGGAAAACCTACTAAGTAGTACCAACGTAATATAGTATTAGGGTCTAATCAATAATAAGGACCAAAACTATAAGTAGACCAAAAGTATGATATTAGGGT
>CM057003.1:125283142-125684208 GCA_029891345.1 Dryococelus australis
CCGAACAAAAGTATCCTCTCTCTCTCCTCTCATATAAAGTGGATCAAGTGTTGTACAAACTTGATTGGTTAAGAAGATCGACATTACATTATATCACCAATACCACCTGATGAACTCTATACTTGTTACTTCTACCCACGTGTGACACAACTGCCGAACAAGAAAGTATCTCTCTCTCTATCTCTCTCTCAAAATACAGTGGAATCAGAGTGTGTAGCAAACTTTATTGGTGTAATAAGGATCGACAATTACATTATATCACACCATACTCACCTATGAACTCTATACTTACTTCTACCAGTGTGACAACAACGCCGACAAGAAGTATCTCTCTCTCTTCTCCTCTCTCATATAACAGTGTGATTCAAGTGTTGTAGCAAACTTGATTGTGTAAGTAAGGACGACAATTACATTATATCACCCAAGTACCACCTGA
Organism: Dryococelus australis; assembly: GCA_029891345.1. Classification (NCBI taxonomy): domain Eukaryota; kingdom Metazoa; phylum Arthropoda; class Insecta; order Phasmatodea; family Phasmatidae; genus Dryococelus; species Dryococelus australis. The sequence continues at coordinate 125,283,579 of CM057003.1, forward strand.
TGAACCTATCTTGTACTTCTACCCACTGTGACGAAGAACACTGCCGAACAAGAAGTATCCTCTCTCTCTCTCTCTCATATATACAGGTGATTCAGAGTGTGTACAACTTGTAGTTGTGTAAGTAGATCGACAATTACATATATCACACCAATATCACCTGATGACTCTATACTTGTTACTTCTACCCAGTTGACGAAGAACACGACAAAGTAATCTCTTCTCTCTCTCTCTCTCTCATATATACAGGTGGATTCAGAGTGTTGTACAACTTTAGTGGTGTAAGTAAGATCGACATTACATTAATCACACCAGTACTCACCTGATGAACTCATACTTTATTCTACCCATTGAGAAGAACTACCGAACAGAATATCTCTATCTCCTCTCTCTCTCTCATAATACATTGGAATTCAAGTGTTGTACAAACTTGTATGTGTAAGTAAGATCGACATTACATATACACACCAATACTCACCTGATAACTCTATACTTTTACTTCTACCCACGTGTGACGAAAACTACGCGAACAAGAAGTATCTCTATCCTCTCTCTCTCATATATCAGTGTGATCAGATGTTGTAGCAAACTTGTATTGGTGTAAGTAAGGATCGACAATTACATATATCACACCAAGTACTCACCTGATGAACTCTATGACTTGTTACTTCTACCCACGTGTGACGAAGAACTCCGAACAAGAAAGTATCTCTATCTCTCTCACTCTCTCATATATACAGTGTGGAATTCAGAGTGTTGTAGCAAACTTTATTGGTGTAAGTAAGATCGACAATTACATTATATCACACCAATACTCACCTGATGAACTCTATGACTTTTACTTCTACCCACGTGTGACAGAACACTGCGAACAAGAAAGTATCTCTACTCTCTCATCTCTCTCTCATAATACAGTTGGAATTCAGAGTGTTGTAGCAAACTTGTAGTTGGTGTAAGTAAGGATCGACAATTACATTATACACACCAAGTACTCACCTATGAACTCTATGACTTGTTACTTCTACCACGTGTGACGAAGAACACTGCCGAACAAGAAAGTATCTCTCTCTCTATCTCTCTCTCAATATATACAGTGTGGAATTCAAGTGTTGTAGCAAACTTGTAGTTGGTGTAAGTAAGGATCGACATTACATTATATCACACCAAGTACTCACCTATGAACTCTATGCTTGTTACTTCTACCCACGTGTGACGAAGAACAACTGCCGAACAAGAAGTATTCTCTCTCTCATCTCTCTCCATATATACAGTGTGGATTCAGAGTGTTGTAGCAAACTTGTAGTTGGTGTAAGTAAGGATCGACAATTACATTATATCACACCAGTACTCACCTGATGAACTCTATGACTTGTTACTTCTACCCACTGTGAGAAGAACACTGCCGAACAAAGTATCTCTTCTCTCTCTCTCTCTCATAATACAGTGTGGAATCAGTGTTGTAACAACTGAGTTGGTGTAAGTAGGATCGACAATTACATTATATCACACCAGTACTCACCTGAGAACTCTATTACTTGTTACTTCTACCCAGTGTGAGAAAACTCCGAAAGAAGTATCTCCTCTCTCTCTCTCCTCATATATCAGTGGATCAGAGTGTTGTAGCAACTTGTAGTGGTGTAAGTAAGATCGACAATTACATATATCACACCAAGTACTCACCTGATGAACTCTATGACTTGTTACTTCTACCCAGTGTGACGAAACAACCGAACAAGAAGTATTCTTCTCCTCTTCTCTCTTCATATATACAGTGGTATTCAGAGTGTTGTGCAAACTTGTATTGGTGTAAGTAAGATCGACAATTACATTATATCACACCAAGTACCACCTATGACTCTATGACTTTACTTCTACCACGTGTGACGAAGAACACTGCGAACAAAAAGTATCTCTCTCTCTATCTCTCTCTCATATATAAGTGTGGATTCAGGTGTTGTTCTCACTCTCTCTATCTCTCTCTCAGTATATACAGAGTGGTATTTAGAGTGTTGTAGCAAACTTGTAGTTGGTGTAAGTAAGGATCGACAATTACATTATATCACACCAAGTACTCACCTGATGAACTCTATGACTTGTTACTTCTACCCAAGTGTGACGAAGAACAACTGCCGAACAAGAAAGTATCTCTCTCTCTCTATCTCTCTCTCAATATATACAGTGTGGTATTTAGAGTGTTGTAGCAAACTTGTAGTTGGTGTAAGTAAGGATCGACAATTACATTATATCACACCAAGTACTCACCTAATGAACTCTATGACTTGTTACTTCTACCCACGAGTGACGAAGAACTACCGAACAAGAGAGTATCTCTATCTCTCATTCTCTCTCAGTATATACAGTGTGGTATTCAGAGTGTTGTAGCAAACTTGTAGTTGGTGTAAGTAAGGATCGACAATTACATTATATCACACCAAGTACTCACCTGATGAACTCTATGACTTGTTACTTCTACCTACGTATGACGAAGAACAACTGCCGAACAAGAATGTATCTCTCTCTATCTCTCTATCTCTCTCTCAGTATATCCAGTGTGGTATTCAGAGTGTTGTAGCAAACTTGTAGTTGGTGTAAGTAAGGATCGACAATTACATTATATCACACCAAGCACTCACCTCATGAACTCTATGACTTGTTACTTCTTCCCATGTGTGACGAAGAACAACTACCGAACAAGAAAGTATCTCTATCTCTCTCTCTCTCTCTCTCTCAGTATATATAGTGTGGTATTCAGAGTGTTGTAGCAAACTTGTAGTTGGTGTAAGTAAGGATCGACAATTACATTATATCACACCAAGTACTCACCTGATGAACTCTATTACTTGTTACTTCTACCCACGTGTGACGAAGAACTACCGAACAAGAAAGTATCTCTATCTCACTCTCTCTATCTCTCTCTCAGTATATACAGAGTGGTATTCAGAGTGTTGTAGCAAACTTGTAGTTGGTGTAAGTAAGGTTCGACAATTACATTATATCACATAAAGTACTCACCTGATGAACTCTATGACTTGTTACTTCTACCCACGTGTGACGAAGAACAACTGCCGAACAAGAAAGTATCTCTCTCTCTCTATCTCTCTCTCAATATATACAGTGTGGTATTCAGAGTGTTGTAGCAAACTTGTAGTTGGTGTAAGTAAGGATCGACAATTACATTATATCACACCAAGTACTCACCTGATGAACTCTATGACTTGTTACTTCTACCCACGTGTGACGAAGAACTACTGCCGAGCAAGAGAGTATCTCTCTCTCTCTATCTCTCTCTCAGTATATATAGTGTGGTATTCAGAGTGTTGTAGCAAACTTGTAGTTGGTGTAAGTAAGGATCGACAATTACATTATATCACACCAAGTACTCACCTGATGAACTCTATGACTTGTTACTTCTAAAGACGTGTGACGAAGAACTACTGCCGAACAAGAGAGTATCTCTATCTCTCTCTCTCTCAATATATACGGTGTGGAATTCAGAGTGTTGTAGCAATCTTGTAGTTGGTGTAAGTAAGGATCGACAATTACATTATATCACACCAAGTACCCACCTAATGAACTCTATGACTTGTTACTTCTACCCACGCGTGACGAAGAACTACCGAACAAGAAAGTATCTCTCTCTCTCTATCTCTCTCTCAATATATACAGTGTTAAATTCAGAGTGTTGTAGCAAACTTGTAGTTGGTGTAAGTAAGGATCGACAATTACATTATATCACACCAAGTACTCACCTGATGAACTCTATGACTTGTTACTTCTACCCACGTGTGACGAAGAACTACTGCCGATTAAAGAAAGTATCTCAATTTAGCTATTATAAATTTGTATATAAGGTAGACTTTTGTTTAAAAGTTGCCATTACTAATAATATAACTGATACAATAAATAAATGAATTGTTTTATTGGAGTAAAATGCAGTTATTCCCGAGATTAGTATCGAAACCCCCAGCAAATACAATCCTCTATCGATCATGTTTATTCGAGAGTTCATTTTAGATATGTAGACTGTAAGTCTAAAACTTGATCTGGATAATGTGCACTAAAAGTTTTCATTTGATTTGACAGCATCCTATCATCATCATTGCCGCCCATATTGTTCCAATCGATACGAGATCCATTCGAAGTGACTTTGAGGCCAGTAGTTATTGTAAACGAAATTGCAATAATGTTTTAAAATCGTCATCTTTTATTACTTTAGTAGGATGAATACCTGTAATAGGTGGGTTAAATATGGCATCTTTTTTTGTAAAGTCTGTTAATTTACCGGTGTCGCATCATTATCGATAGAAGATGGTTGGATGGAAACATGATTCTCTAAATTGACAACTCCTTTTTATGCACGTTCTTCCACATCATCACAAATATGATCGGTGTATATTCCATCGTTCGAAAACACCAAATCTTTTGTTTTAATTCCAATTCCAGTTTTGATTTATCACCTATGTAATCTTGACCTTGTAGGTTTTGCAGATGAATGGATCGAATATAATCAATAACACATAGGCGACTGCAGTCATGATGAATACAACATCAAATATGGGCAACCAAGAAAGAGAAACTTCAGCAAATGCTCTAATGGAGAATCCCACCATTTTCAAAGAACTTGATATCACAGCTCTCGTAACAAATTATATCGTCAAGGCTCTGAATAAATAAATTCCCAACTGACGATTCAAGATCTTTGCACTCTTTTCGACCATTGTGGGTCCGATATGTTAGACTAGGATCTTGAGAACCATATTAAGACCGACCTCACTGAATAATTACTGTAGGAACTCGTTATTACCCAATCCTTAGATGCAAGAGATTATAATATTGGCAATTATGTCGGTAAAATTTTCTGTATTGGATAAATCTTGGGATATTTGGTGGAAAACCACACATTAAACCAAGCATTTGATATTCGTCAATATGACGTTTACTGTTATCTATAATTTTTAAGTGGTGTGGCACCGAATCGGCTTGCGGTCCGATTCGAACCCGAGTATCTTTATCGGAAACTATGGATTCGGCATCGCGGGTCAGTATCAAAGGCTCCACAAACCTACCCCCTCCCCCATACTGTGTGATCCAAAATAAACGTCTCGGTGTTTTTTCTGTGATGCCCAGGTCGCTGAGTTTAATGTCTGAATTTATGCAGAATACCTATTGATTGACTAAGTTATTCCATTCCGCGACGTAATTGGGCATTTGTCCCATTGGTGGTACTTGCGGACTCTTTACATCGTACTGATTCATTTCATGAGCCAATTCCACGAAATTATACTTGATAATCTTGTATAAGTAGTTTTTAATGAAAAAGCCTCTAATTTTAATATCTAAATGGCCAGTGCATTCGTCGACCGCCAGAGACATGATAACATTATCGCAATAATACGAGTTGAGACGAAAGTGTATTGTTTTTTCTCCCATCTCTGTCACATACGGCGATGAATCGACATCGAAATTAGTTCCTATCGTGTTAGCTGTGGAATAATAGAACCTTATTTTACGTGCCAATAATTATCTATTCCCAACAGGCAGGCTTCTTGATGAACCAACATACACACATCGCAGCGGTCGCTCTAATAGTTATTTGATCTGTGATATTTCGATTCGGAATCTTTGGTTGGAAAACATGCTCCTTGGCATGCAATCACATCTGAATTACCAATCTTGAATATTTTAGGGACATCTCGAGGTGTGCAGTCAGATCCCTGTAACGTCGATTATTGATTATTTCGAAAATACAACAAAGTGTTATTAAGCCCCATCTCAAAGGCGATCATTTAGGTTGGCTAGTGTCCCTTGTATACCATTCTTGTAGGACAACAATTAGTAACCTCTACTAAAACGTTACTGAATCTATTCTTCAACAACAACTGAAAATTTATCGAAACGTTGAAATTTGAGACTTTATTCGAGTACTCTACGTATCCCGATCATGTACTAACTTGGGCTTCTGTTTTGTATCTAGTCTGTGTCGAGGAGGCTATAGTGAATATGTTTGTGACCAGGAATATCTATATATGACTTGGTGAAACAAAATTAATGGATCCATGACATAACGAACTCTTTGCCAAGCACAGAAGTCGCTATGGAGGAAGGTTTGCAAAAAATTATACAATATGTGGTTCCTTTGGCACAGTTACCCATATTTGACATTTTAACCATCCTAAGTTTCCTCCCCTCATACAATATCATCGTCAGTGCGCTCGGATACATGGCAAACATCGAAATTTTCAACTCAAACTTGGTTTACGGTACAGGATTTGGACTCAGGCATGATTTGGGCAACTTGTAAAATGTCGAGTTGGACAAAAATACGTCCAAGCCATCATCAATTTCAAACCACTACATCATAACATTGATGTTTTGCGTTTGAACTACATGGTGGTGGAGAGGCTAAAAATACCAATCGCCAAAAGAAAAATCAACAAATTTTCTTAATACGTCCCAACATTTTTGTAATTTGGTAAAAAAAAAAAAAAAAAGAACATTGTATAAAGATTTTTTTAAAATTACAATTTTGAAAATGAAATTAACTCGTCCAATTTTTTCATGTTGGCACAAGTCAAATCTTTTTCGTATAAATCAAACTTGACATAACCAGAAACATGTTTTGTAGTGGTAAATTCCATGTTCATTTTAAAAATTAGAAACAGTTGAAGTAATTGCTTGTTTGCTGTCGGGAAACACTTGTATCATTCTGTTGACGAATAGACTCGCTGGAGAAAATTGCAAATATCAGCATTACACCCGTTCATACACAAATTGTTTATCGACGAATTGTCGAATTTTATAAAACTGATGCTCTTACAATCAAAGGCAATGTTTTCAACACCGCCGTCGACGATTTACCAGAAAATATATTTGTTGGGAATTTTTTTCTAGATAATACTTATTTATTTCAACTTCATTAGCGGCGATAGACCTATAACCGAGTAGATCGAAGCCATGCTATCGAAATAATCATCTTTCATGGCCATAGGCACAGCTATCCACTTTTGTGATGATGTATTACTCAATTTGAAACCATCGTAGAATCGATGTCGGGACTCTACAACAACCTCGAAAATGAGACGATTATTATGCACGAAATACACGTTCGTCTTTACTTGTTCGAATTTTGTACACAGAGATAGAATGTCATTGTCATTAACTGCCAACTATATTCTGTACATGTTTGTCGACACACTAACGTTAAAGTGTGGTTTATTGAAATATTCCAGTGGCTCGGTCGAATGAACCTCGCCACGATACACATGCATTTGAACAAAGGCCGTCCCGAATTTATTAAATGATAGAAATACGAACACCAAGTACTTACTGGAGCGAATGCGAAATCTGGTTTTTGAATCGTGGTTGAAAATCATCCGGAAACGTCGGCAGTGAGCAGTGAGAATGTCTTTATTGGCATTGATCGCAAACCCGTCATGGGTGAGTTGTGGATGAATGGTAAAGACCGTTTTTAATTTCAGGAACCTCGCATCGTCATCCTCCGCCTCTAAATGTTCGCCTTCGCCGTCCCGTGATATCCGTTCCGCAACGTCCAGGCAACCACCCACTTTTTCAATACCGAGCTCGGAAAAACTCGCAAGAGGTTTTGTTTTTAGTTTTGTCTTCAAATAGTTTATCGCTGTGAACAGCTTGGACATTTTCAAATATTGGAATATGGATAGTATTTGCTTTCTGATGTGAGGACCGAAACAATTTTCCAGAGTCATAACACGCTCTGAAACGCCGTCCACGGTCAACAGATGTCTTGAACGGCATACCTTGGAAATTATTCAAGTTGAACATACCTTGAAACACAAGCACCTCGATGAAACCAAACCAACGTCGAATCTTTGAGCGTAGTTTATTCACTTTCACTTTATGATTCAACTTGTAATTCAAGGGAAATATCGAGGTGAACGTGCACAAGTGACAGGTAAATGTATTGTTTTTCATTTCCGCGATATCGCATTCATTCAGGGGCAACCAGGACCCTTTAGAAATCAGTTTGGAAAACAGATTGTCGATCCTACAGGAATCGGTGTTCATGGTCAGGTTCATCGGTACAGGTCTGACGACTAGCGCAAAGAAATCTCGATCGCCGATCTGAGGTGTCAACGGTTTATGGTTCAAGTTTGAAATATTCGTTCTTTTTTTTCGTTTTGTACGTTTCGTCATGGAAACGAACTTGCACCAATTGCCAGTAGCAACATTTTTTTTTCTCCTGTTCTTCAATATTGTCAGATGCATACAAAACCAGCCGAATCAACAAAATTGATGGGGAGAAAATTAGTTTATTGGAGAAACTATCAATGGCCCGAATATGGCCGTCAAATCGTTTTAATATGTACCCAAAAATTTGATGATCGTAGACAATGTACCCAAATTAAGATTATTTTAAAATTTTCGCCTTTGGGATTACAGTGAACACACTCATACTGGCAAAATCAGTTCGAAACAATGTCCTTTATTTATTTTTTTTGGGTGCAACTGTATTTGTTGATTCAAAAGCGATGATTGCGTGTTCGGCTCACTCGAATGTGCGGCAATTCGCTATTATTCGTCAATATACAGGAAACCCAACACAAACGACTGTTTTCGACGAAATAACCGTGAATTTTGGGAATTTGTCGTCGAATAATCTTCCATGTTTAATCTCCTCTATTTAGAATCTTTCACCATAATGTATTCCATTACACATTCGCACAACAATGGCGGTGATAAAGATGATGACGAGAGTGATGATGCCATTCCGATGCCATCGCAATAACTGCGATAATGATGGAGTAATCTCAAATCCAAATCAAATCCTTACATCACGGCGAAAATATTGCAGATATAACGTTCCTCCATGGTTATACAAGTCGTATAGTTCAAGTTGTGATAATGGCACAAGTTCAAATAAATGTAATTGAAACGAGAACATGGTGGAATACCACATATGCCAATCCGTTTGCATTTGAGAATTGTATTTTTGAGACAAGGTTGAAAAGCCACATTATGTTTACGAGCCAAGTATTCTACACAATCGTTGAACTGATTCAAGTAACGGCAAAAGAAGAATTCCCCGTGCATGGTCGTAGAATAACTGAAATATTTTAAAAGGGAGGTGTTGTATTTATAGAGAGAGAGAGTTCTTTATTTCGTGTTTTTTGTTTTCAATAGTAAAATAAAAGAAATCTTTTATCCAGTATCTTTTTCGTAATTTTTTTCAAGAGATGAAGGGAATACAGAGAAATAACTGTGTTCACAACATGGTAGATGGATATGTCGATGAAGATGTTAACGTCCATAGTTTCTACGTCTTCGATGATGGTAGTGGAAACGAGATGGAAGAAATGTGTGGAAATTGCACCCTGGATCTCGAATCAATTGTGCAAAAAAATTGCAACACCATCAAACTCCTTGTTTTTGTTCGCAACATAAATTGGTGTTTTCCCATTTCGAAAAAGGATGTACAATTTACACCAGAATAAGAAAAGGAGCAACTTGAACACTCTAATATATTCGAAGTTAGTTGCGATTCAGTCCAGGAACTATTACCCGGACAGTATTTGGAAAAAAAAAACACATATAGTGAAGATAACAACATTCATCCTGTCACAATGTGCACTTGATCTCGGATTCTTGGAATTCCTTTGTGAAACACATAAAAAAAATTTTGATAATAAAAATAATTTTAAAAAGTTTGTATTTTACATCCACTATATTCACAAATGAACGAGTACTCAAATTAGAGGATTCAACCAGGATTGGTAATTATCGTATAAAACCAACAACAGTCAGTGTTTGTCTTCCGATTTTAAGTCTTGGCCAATCAGCATACCTCTTTTTGTTGAGAAATAAGACAGTATCGTTGCGACTGTCAGATTGTGTAGTTTTGTGCGAAATAAAACTTGTATTTTTACCACTTCGATATTTAATATTCTATTCAAATATTGTTTCACATCGCAATGATTTTTCAACAACTTTATGGGCGAGCTAATGGCATGTTCAAGAGCATTTTCCACGTCATTTTCTATATCATTGTGATGGTAAATCCATTAGTTCAAATTTGCAAACACGAAACCCAGTCTTGGATCTAATACAGATTTATTATTAACACGTAGTATTCTTTTGTCACCACCATATCCATCTTCACCATCGTTGTTTTTGTCTTTGGCAATTTGGCTCGAATTAAAAATGATGGAGTAAGCGAATCTTATAAATTGGGTTTTCAAGGGTTCTGCCTGAAACACAACGATATATGGATTGGTGTTACAAACAGTACCAATGTTCCATTTTCTCGTGGTTGGTCACCTATTTTTACATTTACAAAACACCTTCGTAAAGGAAATATATTGGGAATATATCCCTTTGTCATCACCGATTGTATGATTTCCGACAAGTGAATGTCGGCACAAGGACATTGAATGATTATAAAGAAAGGATGACATTTACTCAAGTAACACGAAAGTGGAAAAGCGTATGATAAACAAAGTTTTAATTTTTTTTAGTTTATTTACGAATAAACCAATGTGTTTTAAAACTGTGCGATATTTGATCTATAAGTTGCAAAGTAACCTCACGTATCAATCGCTCTAAACAGCGGCATTAACGTCTCTCTTGTTTTATGTTTTGGATATGCATAATACTGCCAAAACCATTCGCATTTGATCAAATTGTATAGAAACTCTTTGGCGGTGGACGATAGTTTACGATCGTCATCTTCGTTGTTTTAAATTTCGACCAGAAACAATCTTTGCAAATCAGACTCTACTTTGTTAGGTTTCCTTTTTCTCCACAAATGAAAATAAATTGATATCTTCTGAAAAATTAAAAAGCAATCATTTACCACATATGCAAACTGTTTAAAATAAAATTTTTGCTTCAACCTCCAGTTTGTTTCTGCATCGAATTCTCGAACGCAAGGCATTAGAAAATCAAAACCACTTCGAGTATACATAATATTTTTTGCAAGTTGAAAAATACATACGGGAGCGAATTTTTAAATGTTCCTGACTAGAACGGTTGGCTTATGAAAAACGAAAATTCGTATGGTACTTGACTTTGTTGTAGGATACAATTTCATAAGGATTGAATTGAGATTTTTCAGTCAAAGGCGATAAATGACATCGTCCATTCATATCACGGAAAAATTCTTCATCGAGTTCTAGTATATCATCGTAGACAATGTTGCAATTGAGATATACATCGGGAGTGTATCAGAACTGAAATGTTTCGAGAGTTTATTGGGAAACTATTGCACGATACTTATTAATGAGATTCTCATTCAAAGATATCGGGTAGGCGATATTTTTAGCCAGGTCGTGAATAAATATTCCTGTATTTTTTGGATTGAGCATTTTTGATGTTAGATGATTGTTTCCATCGAGACGTGTCAAATTCGGGGGTATGAAATATGGTTTGAATTCACATTTGTTGAGATGTTCTTTGTCAACTTGTTCAATGCGATTTTTGTGGTAATATTGAGATAAATTTTCCCAATATAGGTAATCGAGATCTTGAGAATTTAATGTGTAAATAATTTCACCCCATGTAGTAATTTTTTTGGTTCTAAATGGTCGTATGCCACAAAATGCAAAATGAAATCTCTTAATATTGGGTACAATGGTATTGACTAAATTATCGAATTTATAGCACACAAATGTATGTCTCACATCCATGATTTCAGGCGATTCATCGATGGGTGGATAATTAGGGACAATAAGGATATTGTTGTAGTGACAAAAGGATAATTATGAATTCTAAAAAACTCTAAATCAATCAATATGTTTATCTCTTCATCTTTCAAAGAATAACCAATTAAAGGTTTGTATGATAAATCTTTTTGGATGGTATGTGCTTCGCTAGCAAATAAAAAAGATTCTGAACCTGAAGCTTCAACCATCTCATTTGGTAATCGACCATTATTGTTGAGCAGGTAATTGTGCACAAAAGTGATGGGGATATAACGTGAATCATACAAGTAATATTCAACCGTGCCTTTTCAGTTTCGCAAATCTGACCTTATTGCTGAGAATCCGTTTGCCAGAAAAGGCATCAATTTTGCAAGAATCTGGTATTCTTTGTTGTCGAATATCTATGAATAAGGATTTGGAATTTGCGTCTAGATAATCAAGTCTGATTGATCCAAAATCGATTAAATCATCATGTGTATCCTCAAAATATGTTGGTATTGTGCATAAAGGTCCTTAATTAGCAAAGGATTTAAACTGGTGCGGGGATAACATTCGCAGGTAATTTCCTCAAACAAGTTCCATTGTGTTGGATTGTTTGCGTTTGTAGTGTTTGAATTGAACAGACAACCGGAAAATATTGTTCAATCGGCATACAAATGTGCAGAAATGAATATTTTCAGATATTGACAACCACAAATCCACAAGTGCATATTGTTACCATCCGAGGTAAGCATCCATTGTCCGCTGTTATTGGCCATGCAAGTTCGTCAGCTTCTATCTTCCAAATACATGCTTTACCCCTTACCTGGCTCTTTGTTGCAGGGAATTATTTTAATGAGAATGTTTTTGGGATCTATTAAAGTGATGGTATCGAAATGATGGCACATGGATGTACAACCTTTACAGTTTAAGCAAGCAGTGAGTGATTTAGAATCGCATTCGATCAAATTATCATTTGTACATTTGTAATTATTATTTTCAAATTTCAATGTATCAAAAACTGGTATTCTGAAATTTCAGCGATTTCATTTGAATTTTGCCGATACTTTCAAGTTGCAAATACAAACTAATTATTATCAAAATAAAAACTACAATTTTCCAAAAAGTGTAATTTTTTATTTAAAATAATTTGAAGTAGTTGATAAAAAACTGAAAAAATACATCTTATTCATTGCATGTAAAATTGCGATAACCCCCCTTCCCCAACAACCCTAACTACCCACTTTCAAAAAAATAATTGTGGTCTACTCTAATTGGTTGTTGATTTCCCCCACTCCTAATTTCAACAACCACTCATGTTGCAGTATTTCATTACCCCTCTTCCCTTCATTTCAGTTTGCCTATGTCAGAAAGATATGGAAATAATTCTTCAGTCGATGGTGAGAGCTGGACAGAGCAACATCAGCCTTTCTTCTTTCCAGAATAGAAGAGAAATAAGGTAAGAACAAAAAGTTAAGTTCATTAATATATACTATATATTTTGGTTTTTGGAATTATATCAGTTGGGAAGAGGGGAGTGCCAATCATAGAGCGCTCTGTCAAAATCACATGAAACTACTCCAATTTATTCATTAGTTTCTATAAAACTAATTAATATTCAAATTTTGTGTTGTAACTGGCAAGTGAATAGTAATGTAATTTAGGATGGTGTAACGTCAAACTTTACATCGACTTAGAACCAATACTGCATGATATCTTGCCTATTCTACTCATCTGAAGGTTTGGACTCATGACCTCATCACTCATACATGGTTTTTGTTTTTGTCGTAAACAATTCTTTTATTTTTTCATTATTATTTTTGTATTTTTATTCTTATATATAAAAGTGGGTTATTTCCTTTATTCGAGTCATAAACTTTATGTCGTTTGATAGAACAAAAATCTGAAATATTCTCCGACCGGATTGAGCAACAAAGAAAAAGAAATAGTATGCACAATCGACAAACTCATTAGTATTTCGATATTGAACTATTTCATTTATTTAAATAAACAATGATGCATCATTGTTATCTTGTCAATGGAATACTATTTGTCTTTATGATAATATTTTATTTTGGCTGTTGGATGTTAACTGGTTTGATAGCCATATCCATTAATCATGAAAATTTTTTTGATATCGCCAGATCTAGCAACTTAATTACCATTGCTGGTATATAGGCTGTAGTTTTTTTATTCTTATATATAAAGAGGGGCATTTCCTTTATTCGAGTCATAAGATTTGCGGTGTTGGGTACAAAATATGAGAGCGGCAACAACAACAATCAGGAAATATTCTCGAATGGTTTTACACATGCCCTCGAAAGGTTAATCAAGAAACTGAGTTTTCAATCCAACAGCCCATCACCCTTGCAAAATTGAATCAGTTATACCTAGCCTGCACTGATTAAAATATGTACAATTTGTCATCATTGTCACCGAGCCACATTGAAGAAACTTGCCTACAAAATCATTTTCAAATTCCCCAATCGGCAGAAATCAAAATCTGAAGTTAAAAGTGTATGGTATCATTACCTATCAACTCAAAATTTACTTAGGTTGGTGGGTCGAATTAAAGGTATTTAGGGGCGAGAATGTGCCTGTAGGTTGGAGCAAAGCAGTGGAAATAGATATCGATGTGTGTTATTTGGAGCTCGTCACTTTGAAAGAAACTTTGCAAATCGTTCGTTATGTATATTCCAATAGTGAGACAGGGAACCGAATTACTTTTTATCGTGTTTTTGATGAAACATCTCAACTCAACTCATATCGAATCACTGTCAAAGAAGAAAAGTGTGATTCGATCTAAACATTCATACACCATCTTCCCCAAATGTTATTCGACAAATTGATTTACGACTTTGTTTGTGAATACAAGAGAATAACTGACTTAATCTATATAATCTGGCCGGATCACTTGGAGAAACGACCCTGTATCGAATGTGTCACAGTAAGTGAACAACCGGAATATTATGCCAATAAATTAGACGACGAGTGTAAACTTGCTTTTCTCACACCCGGTTTACTTTTTGTCCCCTTGTCGCCCCCCATTCAGGTGTACAATTAAAAATTGAGTGGTTAATACGTCGCATTCGTCGAGAAATTGGAAAACAACTAAGTTTTTGTCCTCATCGACGAGTTGGGTAAAATCGACGTTTGGAGGGTAGATATGAAATGGGTATTACAAAATCATCAAAACCATATTACCACCATCTATGAAACTGATATTCTGGAATCAATTCGATTCATAACATTCCTCGTGGAAAAACACAGCCGTTTTGATCAATCGACCACTTTGTACCGCTTGAATGAGGACAAATTATATGCAAACATGTTCCTTCGATCGGAATGTTCTCTCGAGCCAATTTCACTTCACACTGATGGCATGTTGTATTTCCACAAGGACGAGATCGTCAAAGTATAGATTAAAAAAGCAATCGATTTGAAATTGGTTTGGCAAATGTTATTAAAGTATTTAAAGAGTAAAAAAATCCCTAAACTAATGATCAAACAAGGAGTATCATTGGCTGACAAGACTGTGAAATATCTCGGTCGATATGCAGTGTATAAATGACCTTGTGCCAAAGATCTTGGAAACTGAAGATGGACATATCTTTGAAGAGATGTTTCCCGATTATTCCATCGTAATTGAGAAGTGCAAATTAAACGAAATTCTTCCCGAGATGAGCAAACTTTCGCCATGTGAAGACATTGTTGTTATTCGTTTTTCATTTTGGAATTCAAGGTATATTATGATAGTGGCGAAATCGTAATTTTAAATTACACGAAAAAAACAAGTGCCAATCCAGCTAGTGTAATTGAGAAGATTATATTGAATAAATTAGACATGTATCATAATTGTATGTTATTTTAAAATTTCACAAAAATTCAGTACACCTATATTTATAAGTCTGGGAATTATTTTAACAGGTTTTATAATTTTGCTCTTAAAATTCGTCATAAAGGTGATTGTCCAAATGAATCAAATAGAACCAGACGTTGTTCGTTCTGTAAAGATAATACAACATTATCACAAACAATACTTGTCGACAAATGTTGATGATAGCAACAATCTCGTAATGAAAATGTTTGAAACTAACAATACACTTTTACCTCAATATGACTGGCAACAAGACACCGAGCAGTTTGGTAATATGATTGAATTTTTGGAGAAACTGATGATTATTACAATGAACAAATAATCAAAGTACTATAAATCAAGAGATGTATGGAATTGTGTGAAATTTGTCATACAAACCATTCACAGCAAGTTACCAATGCCACCGACAGACACCTTTGTATCTGCCATGGGATACAAACTGGTATCAATTTTCAATTTTCTTTCCATGGTTTCTCATATTTTAAAGTTTTATCTAAACGTATTAATTTGACATAATTGATGAAACTATACAAAATAGATTGTTTAGCACGATTAAAAATTATTTACCAACACCTACAACAAGTACAGGTTTGCCTATATCTGGACCAAATGAAGTTATGATGGCAGTGCCATTTGTTGGCATCCACATTTTGATGGGTATAAAAAAAATGAAATCGACACCGAAGCGATGCAACACATATTAACGCAATTAAAATTCCAAGTGTTTACTTCGAACGAGGATTTATATCCTGGCAGAGGCTACGTGTTTCACGAAACTCTCCAAGCCTATGGTTATATATATTCTTCGGCTCGGGATATTAATGCCCTGCAAGAATTTTAAATTTAGAATCACAGACAGTGATTGATAAAGTGAAACGGATGTTGGAGTATCCGAAAATCTCATTACATTTCGGTTCCATGTTTACAAGAATGCTGAGTTTGGTATCTTGAGATAGAGGTGACTATGGTTTATTTGTGATTGATTCAATAAAAGCAGTGACAGCCAAGACAGAAAAATGGATGTTGCAATTCAATGGCCAATGCTCCATACTCAATTTTTACATATCCCACCAAACCTATAATAATTGGGGTCAATTTTGGGCCATGGCTCGCAGGTTTATGTATGAAAATTCCAATACGAAAATTCGCCAAGAGTTTTGCACGTATTATCCCGGAGTCATTAGCATAAACAATAAATTGGTGTCTATGCCGACCACGCCAGAAACCACGACAATATTCATGCTGCAAAGTGCCTTTTCGTACATTACCCATATGGATTCAGTCATCAGTATGTATAATGCTTGGACAATATACAATTTCGAACTAAAAGTGACTGAATTAATGTTAGTGAACAAAACAGGCTACACCGTCGCCTATAAAGTACAGTCTACTTTGCGGACTAATCGCGATCCCATAAAAGTTTCAGTAAATATGGTGTAAATGCATTATATCTTCCAATCGTTCTTTCAATGCGATGCAGAAATACCAATTTGATCAAAACTATTCGCTTGTGCATGTGGTTTTCCGGAATCGACCAAAGTAGTTCGAACGGAAGATAACGAAAGTTTCGATTCGTTGCAGTGCACACCAAGTATTGCCGGCATACTTGCCTTCAACATGGTTACTGACAACTTTACCCAATGGGTGGAGGTATACGCCATGAGCAGCGCAAAGCTGCAAGTATTGTGAAAGTGTTTGAGGAGGAATTCTTTGCATGCTGGGGTTACCTGAAACAGTGACTCACTGATAACCGTACCCAGTTTACCAGAAAATATGGCGAGAAATGTGCTACCGGTGGGTGCTGTACCACCTGAAGGTGGTTGTGCATCACTCAAGATCTCACCCCATGGAGTGCCACAATCAGGAATTGAAGGTGCAAGTGCTGCCCTGTGTGGGGGACCTGCATACCACTTGGGTGGAACACCTGCCCACTGCCCTCTTCACCTTCCGCCAACGGGTGAATGCAGCAACAAGCCAAACACATGCCGACATCCTGCTAAGGCACAACCTGGCCATACCAGGCAAAAAAACCTGCCTAACTAAAACAACAGCAGTAGCATGGGAGACAGCGCAGGACAATGTGAAATGTACCAGCAAAGGTACCATGACCACAGGCAGCATCAACACAAGTACGCAGGGAGGTGGGTCTCAACATGCAGCCCGTACAACAGATTTACCTGAGAGTAAACCCCCAGTCTGTCGCCCGCTAGAAATTCTGCATGGTGGACTGACCCACACCGGGTCACTAAGAGCATCATGCCAACCACATATTTGGTCCATTAGAGAAGAAAGAGTGTTAGAGTGGACTACAACGACATCCATCTCTCGTCCGGAGATGTCGCTGGCGAGGAGGCACCTGTTGTCCTAAACCCCACTACAACGATCCACCTGCCGAGCTCAAAACACAAGTACGAAGAGGCCCTGGTGACCCATGATTGTGACTTCGCTGTCGAAGGCCAGGGTGGAGCAGTGAAGTATGAAGGTGCAAATGGACCCTCCCCAGGGATGCCAGCAGCAGGTTCCAAGATCTCGATGTTTCACGGTGCACCGGCGTCAGGAGGGACGAGTCAGATAGCGAGCCTGGCAGTGCTCCATGGTGCAGCACCTACCAGCATCGCTGTTGGGGTGCCAACATCGTAACTGGTACATATATTTTTGGGGACAGGTCCACCACTTGACATTACAATGCCTGTCATTGTGGCATTACCAGTTGGCGAGGATAAGATCAGCATGAGTACAATTTGTGTCACTGCAGCATGGCAAACCCCCCCCCCCCCCAATCACCAGGTCCGCAGGTGACACCAACCCAAGTCGCTCCTGGCGACGACATGGCCTGGTACGAGAGGACAGCACGAGCAGCAATAGCAGGAAGTGACAGTGAGGGAAGTGGGTCGGCGAGCTTGTGATGCCCTCAACAGTCTCGATGGCAGAAGCATCCACCTGCAGCATGCATCACTTGTGGGGCTGCCCCAGCATCCTGCAAGGAGCAGGACCAGCAAGGGCAATGGCAGCAGCCAACACTCATGGAACTGGGGTGCTGGAAGAAGCCCTTATGCCATACTTCCCAAGAAGAGAAGCACAGGGAATTTTCTCTGCCACACGTGATGCTATGCAGCTGCAAACTGTCCCGCAGTGGGATGGGGGTGGAACCTTTTTCACATTCCACATTTCCCCCCCTCCCCTCTTCGAAGTCAGTTTGCCCGCTGCACTACATGCTTAAACACAGCCATCATCTGCACTCGTTTGTGCAGTAGTGCATCAGTGTACATGGTTTTTCACTCGGAATGCAGCAGGTGTAAAGAGTGCAAGGAAAAAGAGAGTGTGTGTAGTGCAGTGCAACAAGTGTAGCTATGCCCGAGTGGTCACACACTCTACAGTAAGCATAAATACCTACAGTACAAATAGGGCATAAGTGTTTATCAAAACGGGATAAAGGTAAATGTGTGTTACACATAAGCACGTGAACACCAGAGACACCCTCTTAAACAGCCCAATGAGGCTCTAGAGCTTACAAGTTGACATGTGCTACGTTTCCAGACGCTAGACCATTCACCATGTCTGGAGAAAAACCTGCCAAGTCATCTCACCGCCACCGTCTATACACGAGTACAGCCAGTGTGATGTGTGTACGATCTAGTATCGATCGAATAGAGCGCGCTGTGTATATGTACTGAGGGTTTTATATTTTTGTTTCTTGCATGGCCCTATTGTGTTTATCTTTGTTTTGTTATCCATTCAGTGTTAAAAAGTGTAGAACTAATTTGATATGTGCAGCGCACGTCAGCCCGTTCACCATATCCGTTTAGCAGCATGTCAATGTACACAGCAGCATCGTCGAGCAGTATCGACATGCAGTGCGATGGGCTACTAGTGTTAGGATGCATGCTCGAGTGTATAAAGTGTAATTGTGTTTTGTTTTTCCATGGCCATTCTTAATTTTCTTTAGTGCAGTGTTTGTTTAAGAAATTTGTGAATTGTCATAGGGAAATTCATGCTGTGTTCGATGTAGTGCACTTTGTGCACCCTTGCACCCAGCAGAAGTGCCATGTATTTCACCTGTAGCTATTTTCAATCACTAATGCAAAGTAGTAATCATAGGGATGCACTCACATGCATTTGTTTACATCTATGTATGTTTTTCCTTGAGGTTTATAATGTGTATTATTATTGAAGTGCCATGTAATAAATATGTTTGTGTTCCCTCTCTACACTAAAATGCTACAGCGGTTCAGGTGTGTATAGTATTAAGTAAGGGTAATTATTTATATTGTGAATTGTCATTGTGTGTGATTGCCAGTAAGAATTCCACATGGTGACATTCCATAGATAAAGTGTATTGTTGTTATTGTCATGTGGTCGACAGGAGACCACGTGCTCCTGTTGACAATTCTATATTGACATTTGTCACGGGATATTGTCCATTTCATTTAAGTGGAGTAAATTTTGACAGTTCTAGAAAAGTAGCATGGCCACAATATATCTGTTTACCAAAGCTGTTTTGTCACTGAAGAAAAAGACGTTTGTAAACAAATGTTTTAGTCCAAACCACTCTAGCAATTTCTTCCCTCGTTTTCCCTGTCATAGCAGGCACTGACAGCTAATTTCTACCAAGCAATTAATGTAGTATATTATAGCTAGGTTGACATTCCAACCTGTTGTATTTTCTAATTACAGAGTTAAATTTGTTGAGGTTCTGTTTATTTTATTTATAGGAAAAAGGAAACAGTGTGGTGGATGGAGGCATTTTAGATTAACATTTTTCTTTAGACAGGCATTATTTTGATGTTCTTACAAATGTGTGGCATTTTGAGTTGCATATATTTTTTGATGGAGCAGTGGAAAATTTTGCTCGTATGGAAATAAAATTTAAATTATTTAATTTCAAAAATTTTAAGTTAAATGAAAAAACAAAACGTGATACATACGTTGCTGTTCGTATTCATACAGATGCAGAAATATATACATGCACACACTTTGCCCGAAGTTAAATTAAACTTTTTGAATTTACAATACAGACAAATAAACTTTATTCGTTCACTACACAAGTGTGGAAAGTGCTGCTTTTACAGGCCACGTGCATTTCAGAATTTATATTACCGGTTTACAAATACATTTACAAACCACGCAAATTATATTTGTAAAATTTGCGATCTCTTGAACATGTATCTTTCTAGGCAATCCTTGTGAGTTAACTTCACTGAAACTATGTTTCTTCGTCACTAGCATTATATAATTGATTGGCACAATTGTTCAGTAAACACAACACTATGTACGTTTCCTGATACAAACAAACTTAAATTTATATACATAAATTATTTTCGTGTCACTTCATTGTGGCTGGCGGTAAGGGAAATGGCGGATAGAGCTGTTTTAACGAAGTGGTAAACCCATGCTGATTAATATTACATTTCACTGCAGAAAATGCACTACAATAGTGCCTACAACCAACTATGCTTGAAGAAAGCAAATAAAAACATCAGTAACTACCGATTAAATATTCCGACAACACCACCAACAAGATATTCATATAATAAGCACAATGAGAAAAAAGCACATACACAACCACCTTCACTGGGCTGGAAACTGGAAACGCAAACATGGCTAGCCATTGGCTAGTAACGTTTACTGTTTGTACGAGTCGACATCCTCTGTCATAAACGCTAAATATGTTTTTAAAGTACAGTCACTAATAGCCAAGAAATTTTAGTATTGGTTTAAAAACATCATTTAAACCATAAATATTAATTAGGATTTAAATTACAAATTTATTTCTGAGTACTATTTTCTTTCAAAGCCATCGTCAAAATATCTAACTTAACATGTATCCTGCAGCAGTTCATCAGCTGATTCAATACTTAACACACGAGTGTATTTACTGTTTACATAGTGTGTAGTTTGGTCACATTGTCTTTCAGCTTTTACCCCACTTATATGAAATGGTTGTGTTTCTTAGTTTTTAAGGGTAACTGCCATATATGTTTCATTGTTAATAATTCTGCAGCCTTTAATATAGGCATGCAAAGTCTACCACATTATTTTATGAGAGAGATAAATAATAAATATAGTGACTGGCATGAACCATAATGTAGTGTACGGGAACCTTGTTTCTGCTCGCCCGGAGCGACCGCTGTCTCATACTCCAGTCCGTTTGCTTCGTGGCCAGCGAACTTAAATTTACCTGTAAAACCATGTATGCTTCACGCTTTGTTCACAGTTTCACTGGTCGCCCACTATATCAGCGAGCAATTCATGTATGTGGCCAGTGAGGGATCCAGAGTGAAATAAGTGAAATAAAATGACATGATGAGTATTCTCCAGCATATTATTCGTTCTCAGTCGCATCTCGACTGTTTAACCCGCAACCTTTAAAAATGACGTAACTTATGATTGGTGTGAGGAAAACAAAATATCATCTCGGGAGTGAGCTGGCGTACGAGGGGGGCCGACAACCTTCACTAGACCAGGCATCCAGGAATATATTTATGTAAGTTCATCAGTTCTTAACCAACAATATGTGGACCACTGGGGGAAGAGCCAACATGTTGGCGGCCGAACTACCCTGCGAACTTCCATAAACTCGTGCTCTCGCACTATTGAGCACTGGCACCCACCAGAGAACTTCAAATTCTAAGTATTACCTATCCACATAACCTCTATTCCCCCATGGTCCAGCTCCGCCTATTTGCTGCCATGTCAAATGGCTATTCCCAACTAGGGGCAAGTCAAGGCGAACCACTGGCGCCATGTTATTTTATGTCTGCCTGCTGGAGCACCACTTAATGTAATGAAAACCACATGTAGACCCGTGAGAGGAGTTTAGTACAATTATATATATTCTCCATTGAGTGGCATATGCCATACAAAATTCAGTAATTAAAGTAAATAAGAAAATATATAATAATGGCAGTAAATACTGGCTTAGCCAGTATTGTGATCTGATTCACCGGCGACCAGCCATCACACCCCACAACGTGGCTAGCACATGGCCGGCCTACCTCGAAATGTTACTATGCACTAAATCAGGTGCAATTAGCAAACACACACTATAGTAAATCATATTGGCAGGATCTCAAAAGGACTGATTCTCACCAACGAATCAACTAAAATTACAAAATGTGTTTGTTACTACACAGAACAAGGGTAATCCTTTGGTATATAACAATTCAATAGAACCCAAAACTGTGCCTAAAGCAAGTAAACCTAGATGTATACTTGACCACAATATCGAGGAAAGTACTAACGTGCGTTCACACATGAACTAATGGCAGCTTTAAAAAGTGCAATGCTAGCCTAAAACCATCATTTCATGCTCTGTACATGCTTTTGAACAGAGAGATACTATATGGGCGTCTACAAAAAAGCTTTAACTAAGTAATTAAAACACAAATTCCACTCAAATGTTAAAATTTTAGTGTGAACCCTGCTGTTCACTTTTAATTTGAGAGTCGCACGAACGGACGGGGCACGCCACCAGCTTCCACACCGCGTCAAATGGCTGAGAAACAATTTCTCAACTCAGGATCACAGGCACCAAGTATGGGACTAGAATTGACATTGACAAAGCTCATTAAAATTGCCAAAATGCAATATAAAATATCGTCCAAATGGATGGTGGAAAAATACAGCAAATATTAAGTTCCCAAACCTCAAACACCGAAAATTCTACAAAGACACTAAAATTCATGTGCATTATTATTCCAACAAATACTCAACAAACAGAAATTCTTAAAAGACAACACGATCATTATAATAAGTGGAAAAGGAGGCGATGTGCAGCCATACCAAAGCGCCTGACCCACAAGAGACATTAAAATTAAACTTAAAAAGCTGTAGCTGATACAACCTTGCTAGGAGCACATGACTAAAATGAAAATATACAAACAGGCCGAACAAAGCCCTAGAAAGTAACTTAGGTACACTAAAAAAAATAATAAAAGACTTCTGTCACAGTCGAGCAGGGAGTTGACCATGCAGAGCAAATAGGAACTAGGCTCGTGGTAAATGGGGCTAAATGTTAAAAGAGCCATTTCATGTCTCATAAGCTAACAAACGAATGTTCTAAACACACTTAAGAAATATTAAAACGTATCTACAAAGCTACAAAAGGAGTTACCTAACCAAAATATTTTATATAACTAACAGTCTATTAAAAATCACTACAGTGCAAAATCACTAAGGGCCACACTAAGCACTACACCCTCAACTCACTACAATTATTTACTCCTCTCACCCGGCATTACAAGAATATTATTTACACTGAATACATACAGATCAGATATTACTTTAGTATTAGTTATACTGATAGAGGTGCGTCGCAGAAGCTCTATCTCTCGTAGAATTGCGCACCATATGGGTATATCGGAGTGTCGTTAATAAGACCAGCTGATTGCTTCTTACACGGGTAAGACACAGACAAGAAGAGCCCACCGAATATTCACTTACAAAAATCTAATCTTGAACATGTGATGCAAGCATGGTCATGTGACTTGTTGCCGAGACCCAACCAATTGGTGGGCTCCATGTCAAGAGGGGGCTCCATGTCAAGAGGGTTCAGTAGAGTCGCCATGGTCTAGTGGAGAAGATGCACATGTAATGCCCTCTTAACATCCTCGCCTGGCTCTCAACTTTCTTTGTAATAATCATGTAGTATATCAATAGTGTAACGTTAATGTAACTGGAACCTTTGCTCTTTCGTTGTCCGGGGAGTGAACCACTCTGCACCCGGTCATGTTGTATATGACCAGGACGTAAGTTTGCAGAAATCCATGTAGACCTAGTGCCTGTTTGTTCAGTATCAGTGTTCACCCACTTTAACGGTTAGCCCCGAATGTATGTGCCCGTTAAGGGAATAATGTCGAATGAAGTCGTAAAGCATTCGGACTTTATTAACTTGTCAGTCTCTCGGTCACTTAACCGATGTAAGAATACCAACATAACCTTTTAAGGTGTAAGGTGGCCTATAACAGCCCCAGGAGTGAGCACGAGCGTATGAAGGTAGCTCCGATAATCTCCACTAGCCCAGGGACTTCTGGTATAATAATAATAGTACCTTTTCATCCTAGTCCACATAACCTCTCAACTCGATGGTACACCACCTAATGATTATGCCCAACTACGTGCTTGGTCTCGTTTAGCCTTTACCTGATGTCAAATTTTATGTAATTTATCTTGCCCAAATTTTAATTTAATATTATTGTTTACGTCAAGTGATCACATGGTCTTGGACATACTGTACAGTGTGCATCAGTGCGACGTATACAGAACATGTCTTTCTGTGTGTCAATCTGAATATCGCCCATGTGATTCAGCATTGTGTGTTTTTAATTATACTTGAGGGTATTAGTAGTGTTCCATATTTATTGCGTATTATTTGTGGAAAGTATGTTGATATGTGCAGCCAGCGAAACCACGTGTGAGACATTATACATGTGAAATATTCACCAAAGATTTTTCCACGTGGTTTGTTAACTGCACTGACTTGTGTTTCTTATTTTTATATATATTTGCAAACTTAACAGTACCTAGAACAGTACAATACTATACAAAGCTGGTATTCATGTTTCGTCAAATTCAAACACGAACCCCAGTGATGAAACGTATTGGTCACATGCCAAAAAAGTAATATGATATTTATAACTGTTCTTATTATGTAAAATTTGCCTTGTAGAATATTTTGATTATGTTTTTTATAATAAATAAATATGGTGTACATGAATGCAAGGGAATCCCGGCATGGGCAGGGCCTTGCACGGAAAAACCGCAAGGCACCAGGTTGAGGTTAAGGTGCCTTATGCGATAAGTTTGTTAGGTTTTATATATTTTATTTTTCTCTTAAAATCCAATTCTGCTATATAGTGTTATGTTTGATGTGCATCATATCCGTATAGGGCAATGCTCATTCAGTTCATTTCATTTAAATATTGTGTTTGAGTAATTTTTTGAACACGTGACACAGCGGCGGGAGTTGGCACCAAAGAGCGGGCAGCCCGCCGCCATGTTAAGTAGTAGAGTTACAGCTGCCATGTGAAACGGACATGCGTCACATGCCCTCCCCGGGCACTTCACTGTTTGTACCGACAATGTAGTCTTCATTTTGTATATGACCGGGGCATAACTCACATTAATTTAATGTAGGCATTTTGCTAATTTTTCACAGCTATAGTGAGCACCCTGCTTTAACGGAGCAAATTGCAGCAGTACTTTATTGAAGGTTAATGGAATAAATGTGCAATCCACGTGAACTGATGGGTTGTTATTAATTTTGCCGGCCACTTCATGGCGGTTTAAATCATAATGTGTATTTTCTTAAGTCATAAGGTGGCCTATAACAGCCTGGGAGTGGATACGAGCATATGGTAGTAGCACAAATAACTCTCACTAGATCAGGCATTTTGGATATATCAAAGGATAAATTTCACAAGTTTCTACAACTTCTTCAACGAGACATCGGATTTCAAGGGTAACCACATGTAGGTCATCAGCCACACAACCCATCTATACTTGTGCTCTCCGCTGAGAATGCTGGCTCTCCCCGGACAACTATGATAGTATTTTCAAATCCCCTTCACATAACCTTTCACTCCTCGACGGTCCAACCTAAGAAACTTCCGAACGTCAAGTGGCTATTCCCAACTTGGGGCTAGTCAAGGCTAGCCACGCTCCTAACATCAAAGTGTTTAATTGAGTGTTTTCTGAAATGTACTATTTTCACTTGTTGTCTTTCCATATCATTTCACCTTGTGCTTTGCAGTTTGTCTTATGTTATTCCATGCAGAGTAATTTAATAATATGTTAAATAGCATGGATGGTATGTTGCAGATCATTTTATGCAAAAGTACATGTAGCAAGTAGTTCCAATGTTGCCCACTTGCCGCCAAGCCAACCAGTTCACCATGTTCCCAAAATCAGTCATCACTGATAGTTACAATAGGCTGGACAGGTTGTGGTTTCGTGCGCCTGGGCGGCCATCACTTTTTGTTACCAGTAATTTTAATTACAACAGTGTAAATCTTACGGAATTGTTTCATTTAGCCTCTCACCTTACCCTGTGCTTGCATTGCCTGGGCTTAACATCTCACCGGCAGCGAGGTTATTAGAGATGGTGCAAGTTGCACAGGGAAGAGGGATTGGGGAATAAATGGGAAGGAAACGGCCATGTCCTTCGTTAGGGACACATCCCAGCATTCGCCTGGAGTGATTTAGGAAACCCATGTGACGTAAACTGGTCAGTGCCAGCCTGTTCATCACACCACCAGCATATCTGTCAGAGCAACCACCGACCACGTGTGTCTTGGCCTGCATTCCATGTCTACAGTGTTAGTGCATTAATGCAATGCAATTAACATTAATGTATTTGTAGATATATTTGAAAAGGCCTTTTAAAAAAATATGTTTGTTCAGTGCTTCAGTGTGTTTGCCATGTGTGCGCCATAAAGCCCTCGGGTAACATCACATTTGTTTACATATGAGAGAGTAGTTTTTTATTATAACTTCATGTAATATTATGACCATAAAGTTTATACATATATTATAAGGTGAGTGCCGTGCATGTAAACAGTGTACACGGAATATTAATGTAGTAATAGCCAGGGTAAAGATTATGTGTTTTTGACAGTTGTGTTGTTTACACTTTTTCTAGTCTTATGTCATGTTATGTTTTCATCCAAGTGTGTAATAAAGTGCTCATGTAAATAATTAAAGTATGTTACGTGTACACGAACTGTGTGCATGAGATATTTAATAGGGGTAAGATCTATTAAGTGATGTGCATTTCCTTTTGACAGTAGTAGTGTTAGTGTTCTGAAATGTTATTGTGTGTCGATCTAAATTCACTAGTGTGCACCGGCCCACTCAGGAACGTTATGTGTCATTCTGGCACATAGTATTTTTAGAGGCTTTTGTAATTATTTGTATAATTATTATTTTCACATGTTGTTTTGTTTTGGAAAAGTACATAGATAACATAACCTAGAGAGTGCCAGAGTGCCAAGTGGCGGAGGCTACGAGCTCATGTGTCCATGGACTGTTGTGCACAGACTTAATAAAAGTGTGCCCGAAGAGTAATATTCTTTTTCAAAGTAATTTCACATATTTTATATATTGCAACATACAGAAATACATAAAGAGTGAACATACAGATGAATGCAGGACGAGATACCTGATAATAAAGAATTAATACACACACCTCGTGTGAAATATGGTAAATTTAGTTTAGGAAAAGGACATACAGACACAAGATTGTAAACATGCCTGTGAAGTTCATAACTGATTTTTATTTTACGTAGAATATTTTTATAGTGTCAATCAAAGAGTCGTGTATATTATTTTATCATCTTTGTGCCATCATCGTCTTCATTCATTTATCATTAATTAATTTCAACAATAATAAGGCGATTTCGGGATGTCACGCAGGAAGCTTCATTTAGGCACCGGCTCCCACGTGGCCATTTTCAGAAGTAGCATCATCGCATCTTGTGGGGTAGGACGTGCATGAGTGCCCGCTCTGGAGACTTCAACCTTTTGAACTGATCATGTAACAACAATATATAAATTTAATTTCTTGGAACCTTTTTAAGCTTTTTCTCATTACCCCGGAGTGTGCACCACCCCACAGTCCTGTCCATTTGTTTACGGCCAGAATTTAAATATTTTCATGTAATCATTATGTCAGCTTCGCCCCTTTTTCAAAGACTTCTTGGAAACACACTGGAATGAATCCGCCCTATCGAGTTTCCACTCATGGTTTCAACTTTTCCCTTGTATCACTATTGCAAAACAGGTGGTGTTTGGATAACTATTGCTGAACTGTAAATATGAGATGGGGAGATCGCACTTAGTATAAATGCTGCGAGCTGACAGCAATTGGCAGCTGTTGCTTGGATCATTTTCGCTGAACTAAAATAGATCTTGCTGAAAGCACTGATGGGGTAATCTCAATATTTGTGTTTCTGTACTTGGATTACTATTGCTAATCGGCATACAATTATGTATCTTCTGTAAACATATCCAAACAAAATGAAGACATTCTTATCTCTGCTCCTATGATTATCTCATTAAAACCCTATTCTGGCACCTTTTAACATATTTTTTTGGGATATTTCACTGTACTGAAACACGTGTTTAGTTTTTTTTAAACTATATTTAATCAGATATTTTTTGTTAGGACAAATAAAATAAACCCAATTTTTTGGAAGTGAAAATTAAAATTAATCCTAAACTATTATACAGACAGACATGGCATGCATTTAAAACACTACAACATCTAATTTAAGTGGCACTGCAGCACAACTATACTTTCTAGTTAATAGTATTGTGATTGAGGAGTGAGCATGTTATAAAATGCTAAGCTTGATGATTTATGCTAAATTTTTGTTATAACTGTGTGCTTCAGTTGTCTGCAAGAAATGGTTTCACCAAGTCAGGGCAACATACACCAGCATAACTGCAACAGAAAAAAAAAAAAAACAGTTTTTAGTATTTGGTAACAGCACACACCTAAACAAGTGCAGGCAATATTTGAAAATACAAAGTGTGTAGTGTATTTGGCGTTTACCAAATGAAACACATGACAACTAACTTTATTCTTTCAAACCACAATATGACAGTTACTTTGATGGTAGGGAATTTATTATTAATAATATTAAAAATAACAACAATAAATAACACAAAAAAATTTATTTATAACAAAATGGAAGCAGGTAAATTATTACATTAGTTATATAGGGGTTCTTATAGAAAAGTTATTTATTTGTTAATTTTTTCATTAATCAGAAAGATTAGAACATAATTGTTCTTGATGTTGAATTGTGTCGGTTCCTTCATATTTTCTTTAAAGAAAAGAATTAAAATTATTTTGATTTAAGCACTTGGGTAATAAAAGCTCCTTTGGAAAAAAATTACTTAGTGCACAGGAAGTGCAACAGTTATAACAAATTGATGCATGATGCATTGCTGCACATTTATGATGCACACTCTACTTAACAACTTCGGCCCATCTTTGAAAGTAATGTTCATACAGGTGCAGGTTTATGAATCGTAACAGTACTTGCGCGATATGTGCTTACAAGATAAGTTTAGCACATGTCAAAAGCGACAACAGACACATTAACCTTGTACTGTTCGCCCAGAACTTCCAAGAAGCTGTCAGACCAACACCACCCCCACAACCTATATAAAAATGCACTGTTGACTAATGTCCATTTTAAATATGCCACTACTTTTTTTTTACAATATATCTCTCTATTTTTACATGTATTTACAAGTACGACATTTAGTTTATAAAGTATGTCTTTTAAATTTCTTTAATGCGACTTTATTATTCTTTTAATTAGGTCAACATATTTGGCCTCTATAATTTTTTTAATATGCGCCACTGTCAAGTTAATTGTCTCTCTCTGCTAATTAACTTTATTTTCGTAATTGTCGGTATTCATGTAAATTGCCTACATTCAGAGTGTTTTTATCAAATGTCTCGTTGCATTTAGTATTTTTATTATGGCAGTCATTAGACATATATTCTCATTTTGAACTATTTATGAGTTATTTCATTAATCATTAAAGTCTATCTCCCCAATAATTATTTATATCAGTTTTTCTTTTAGTGAAAGTTTTGATATATTTTAATAATTGTTCATATAACAGAATTTTTATTCTTATTTCAAGTTATTTTACCATAGTTTGTGTATATTTTATGATTAAATGGATTTTCCTGTATGTTTCACTTCAATGCTGTTCAAATTAGTACATTCAAAACGTCGTTCCCATCATTGTTAGCAGCTCCTAGACCCACATTTCATACTTTGTTTTTCGTTCTCTTCGGACATGCTGTACCACAGAGCACATTCCTATGTCTTGCCATCTGTAGCTCCCTTCTACTCACTTTTTTTGCTGTAACAGCAGCGGCAGTTTTCTTCCTGTGATCATGCAGTCCGCTCATGATTTTGTATTTAAAAAAACTGTGTTTTATCACGTGCCAGTGACCATAGTCCCTTTGGTACACCTTATGCCATATAGCAACCATTCCTATACTATAGGCTGTTCACAATAAAGTGAGAACTTTTGAAATGCCACTCATTTATAGTAATATCCAATAAAAATACTTTATTTTAGCGTTAGACATTAATTTAAGAGTATGGTGGATTATACACGCTGTGATTATTTTTACATGGTAATATTTGTTTTAAAATGTGGTTAAAGAATAAGAAATGGCTGAAAGGAAAAAGTAACTAGGGCCTCAAAAGTGCTCACTTGATCGTGAACAGTCTATAAGCACCTGTACCGTTTCTTCTGCCTTCATACACCACAGTATGGTTTGGTCTCGACTTGTTGCAGCCATGGAGCATTTGCGGAGTGCGGCAACCGGGATGGTTTTCTTTGGCACTTAGTTGCTGCTTTTAATATCTTCCCATGTTAATATCCCGTAGAGTTGTATTCAAGATGTGGTTAGTGGTGTAGTGAATTGTTATTTATTTTTTTATTTTCTGTTGGTGTTTCAGCTCTCCACTCCAATACGAAAGGATATTTCACTCTACTCTCGTCTGGCGAGTAATATTTTTAGTTCTTTTTGCTTTGTTGGGTGCTTTTGTAATTTGTTAAAAATTACTATTTCGTATCTTATGTATGTTTTGGTGAGGTTTTCGTATCTCTGAGACTCCCTTCTGCATGGGCTTGACCTCAGTTCTGTGAAATGCATTAACTCCGTGTTTCTCTGAGCTCTGCTGATTTGTATGAATCCACTTTCTCAAGTGACTTCATTTCTCCTTCGAGTTCCCTCAGATCAGCCTGCCACTTATTCTACAAGTGGATTTAGTCAACATAGTTTATTCTGTGCATTACGATGCCTTGAACCTAAGTGACTACACACTCTTATTTCTCTACTTTTGCAACTGTATTAATTAACATTTTAGACACCATGACACTATAATTCGCAACACGTTATTTAAACTTTTTTTATTTTATTATGTTGTAACAAGCAACCTTTTGTGGTAATGCTCATTACAGTTTAATATGCCCAGTTGCTTCCAGGCATGTTTAAGGGATATTGTTCATTTTGTAGTTTTTTCACATTATATTCCTTTGTTAAAATAAAAATAATAATTGAGTTTGATGATAGATTTTTGATGTGTTGGCCAGACTGATACTTATTTAACTTATTTGGTGTTTCAAGTAATATTTTGAAGCTTTATTGTTAACAGAAGGAAATAACTCTGAAAATGAATATTTGTGTTTTTCGTTTTTAGTTAAACAATGAGCTGAATCATTAAAAATTATCCTCACTTCGATAGAACAAGTAGTTAAAGCATTTGAGATTATTTTGATATTATCGTATGTAATCATGTTTTTATTCTGAACGTACATTTCTTGGTTTCGTAATATTTGTATTTCGAGTCATTGAAATTATTAATAAATTTACAAAACTAAGATTTAACTCGCACACCACCACAAGACATAGTGTTTTTATTTGCAATTTTCCTCTAGTCTTTAGGTTTGAATAAGTGTAACCTTTCTTTCTTATTTACTTTTGTGCACTGTACGATGCCCTGCATGTATGTCTGTTTACACCAGTTTTTTATTTATATATGTTGTTTCTTATTCAGTCCTTATGATGTATAACATAAAGTACTCGTTTTGTGTTAATGTATGTGGTGAATTTTATTTAAAAGCGCCTATTATTCCTTTATGAATGAGATATTATTATATTTTTACCATCCAGTGAAGGCCAAACTAGTACCTCAGTGTGCCACTAGGGGGCAGCAACCAGTCTACCGCAGCAGCTTCAGCCTCCAAGTGACTCAAACACAGACGATAAGAGAGGATAATGCCTCCTGCAGAGGAGATAAGAAATGAAAAGTGCCGCCTCTGTAGTCAAGAAACCTTAACCCCCGAGAACGAGGCTAGCTACACCCGCAACCCACACCACCTAGCCTCTCCAATCACCTTGCTGAAATCAATATGAAAATGCTAGCACCTCTATGCTCTGCAGTCTCTGCTCTTCCACCATTCGCAAGGGCTAGAGGTAGCCATCGGGCTGCGTGACCACTGGAGCATCCGGAGAACCCACCGCTTGCTAGGGCAGGGATTTCAACCCACCTGAAGACATCGTCGACCAGAAGCTCAACACCTCTTCAGCAGCTGCTGACCCTTTTTCTGAAGCCACTGCAGATCCTACAGATTCTGAGAGACTCCACCACACCAGAGGCTCTTGAAGACATCACTCCTCGCTTACCATCTCTGCCTGGCTTAACACCCAGAACATCCTGGTAGCAAGTCACATCAACGTCCCATCTGGACCTCTCTTGCCATCTGGAGGGTGCGGCCATGGTCGCATTAACTATCAAAGAATCTTTTCTTGCCATATTTAAATTGACCATGCATTACACTTACATATTGCTCAGGCCGCCTTCACCTGGCTTTCCAGGATAGGATTAATTTCCATAAATGACGTTGTGTTAGTATAGAAGATAGTGTGGAACCATCACGTTTTCAAGTACGTTTTATATAATAAAAATTATATTTTATATCTCTGAGTTTAATTTATCCATATAGTAATAAGTCGCACCCTTGTTTTATATACATAACTCCCATGAGAAAAATCCGGCACACCAATAACCACAAAGGTAACTACACCCAACTTAAGATGCAAACCAAGCTCTGCCAACTGGTAGACCGTCAGCAGTGCCCGAATCACTAGGTACTCCTCCTCCAGGATAATTGACCAGAATGAGTGTTCCATACTCCGCCACTGCTGCTCTCGTGGCCAGAAAGGGGCTGGAACCACCTCGGCCTGATCGACCTTTTGTGGATATTACACCTGGTTATCACAGCAAGGAAGTGGTGTGAGTTGCCCAAATTTCTGTCCACCACTCGCAAGGGCTGGACGATACCAGGTGTTGCCTCACATCACAAGTCTGGGTACCCAGAAGTATGCGGTAAGGACACAAGGTGCGGGCTTGTTTTCAGTGGGTTGTTACATTCTATTTCTAAATGCCGTACACTCCTCAGGGAGATGTACGAAGGAAGTTAAATAGGTTCCTACGCCCCTGAGAAGGTGCAATAGCTAAACTACCCCTTATGAAACTGCCTTAAGCAAAACCACCCACCTTACCCCAGAACCTCTGCCACACTATTGTTTCCACCTTTAATAAAATAATCTGGTAGGAAGTATCCTATTGTAGAAGCGGTATTGCCTGCCCTTGGTTAGGGGTACGTGTACGGGAAACCCCTCCTTCAGTCAACCCTGACAACCAGGACATCACCATGGCCCGTCTTCCAGAACCAATGCCTGACGAACTGCCCGCCAACAGAGTGAGCCAACGACCAGGGAGGACCACCCCTCTTCCCATTAAACCTAAGGTACTGTGTCAGTTAAGGAGGTGGGTGTTGACAGTGGTTCCCGGTTTTGTACAGACCAGACGGCCCACTAGGCCTACCTTGTATAACGGCCAGGCAACAAAGAGATATTAAGGCCCCTGTCCTTCTCCCAAATATACCTTGCGATACTGGCATCGTGACATAAAACTGTGAGATTTACCACCAATAAGGCTTCCTTTGTTAACTCCCACTTTGCTAAATTTTGAATAGCATTTAGCCTCCCCAGTAGTTGGTTGAAGTCTAACCCATGTAAGCTCAACACATAGAACCTAATCCTTAGCCAGGAGTATAGCTAGCAACCTAAACAAAGTATGGAGAAAGCAGTTCGAGACAACCAAACATAAAACCGGGCATGCATAAAAGTTGGACTTCCAGTTTTAATTGCACCCAATGTGGGGCCTAAGCTGTTATAGTATCGACAAGGCAGCTTGACCAAACCAGCCGACCCCACATTCACGACCACTTCGGTCGCCAACCCTAACCTAATTGGTTTAAGTAGGCAGTTATTTAGATTAAGATTAGGCAGTTAGCGAAAGCATCGATGCTCCACGATAAGTGCCTTAGCCAAATCGCTAATCCACTATAGTCGAACTATATCATGCTTAGCTCGTGGTATGCCTATTACATAGTGCTTGAAAATAGCCTGCGTAATTCAAGAAGGTTACTCTAGAGCTGTAGCGACCTAAATAACCACAACCATTAGTCGACTCCAAGCAGGAGTCTAACTCCAAACAGGACTTCAAGAAGTCTACAGATAAAAACACCCCATGGCATCTAACAACATGCTTGCCTGTCATGTCTGATTCTGGGCAGTCACCATGACGACTCGGAAGCCGCAATGGCCGAAAACAATTTTCTTGGTGTACTTGAGAAGTGTGCAATGGACACATGCCCTGGCATGGGGATACATGTGATCCCTTGTACACACTGCGCCTGATACATCCACTACAGATACTTAGGATGGGAAGAAGTTCCCAGGCACACAGACACTTTGGAATACCGCTGTTCCACCTGTCAAGAATGTCAAGTTTATCGTTGTAGTTGGCTTGAGTGCACTGAACAGGGCATGAATACAATGATGCATCACCTGGGCATCTGTTTCCATCATGTGTGTATAGGTTGGCCAGACGAGAGAATAACTTATTCCAGCCTAGTAAGCCACCGTAATATGTGCCGATGTTATTTAGAACACAAGCAGTCAAACCCAGGTACCAGCCAAAGCTCTGTCGTGGCAATTGCCGCCACCGATTTGCAGCTACCCGAGTTCGGTGGAAGGAACCACGAAGAACCAGTCACTTTCATACACGAATGTGAAAGGGAAATTCGCAATAATATTATCCCTAGAAAACAGTGGGTGAGTCGAACCCACCGGCAATTACAAGATAAGGCCCGAGAATGTTGGGTGAAGTATGGAGAATTTGAGATTGCCCTCTCATTAATTTACGCTTCCCTCGCCTACAGACGTCAAATGCCTGCCCATTTGTACCAAGCCTTACCAGCCGAGCACAGCATAGAAAACTACGCCCCAACGTGTGATTGCTAACACCATTTAACAGAAAAAGAAATTTTTAAATATGTTTTGTGCTACTAAATCTACAGTCTACATGAGTGCGAATACAATTCCTTACCATAAATTGTATACACACTTGAAGTTTTGCGACGATTCCCTTACTACATTAGGGTAACGTCATAGAAGAAACCAGCATACCACTCGAAGCTCAGGCAGAGCCTCCAGTCTGCCGCGGCCCGACTCAGGACTGACGTATGCAAAAAGCATGGCTTTTTAGCCTAACCACCGCTAGGAGTGCTGCAGTGGTGGCGATTGGGTGGCGCAGAAGTTGGAAAACGTGGCAGGAAATAGAGCGCAGGAATACATGTTTATACTGAATTTTTTAACTTTTCGGAGGCGGTGGATCCGTCCATGTGCTATGATTGGACAAAACTTAAATTTCTCCTGTTGAGAAAGGGGGCTAAGGGCCCAATATTTCTGTGTATAAGCTAGGGAGCGAGTAGTATCTGGGTGATATGCACTCCTGGGCTTCCAACACATAAGATGTGTATTTGATATGTCATAAATTTAACCAGTTATTATGTACCTTCTGGTATTGAAGCAAGATGGCATACTTGATGTATTGACAGATAGATGTTTATATATTATGGCAAAGGGCGGACAGAAATTGCCTGTATATTTATACGGCTAAATAAAGTTAAAAATACTGTATTTTCTGTGTCAGCTGTAATTCTAGACTTGTTAAAATCTTGTAGATACGATGGAGGAAGAACTAAATATTTTCTGTGTAAATCTTTAAAAGGATGTGACACTGTACCTTACTGCAAAACTTAACTACCTGTTTTTAGCAAAGTAAAGTTATGCAAATGCAGAATGGAAAATAAAATAACATATCTTTTGTGAGTCATAGTTTTCAGCCATGTGGTTATCAAAATCGAAATGTTTTTAACATGACAAAGTGTAAAGATTTTAGAAAATGTAATTTTACGTGCATTTTAGAATTAGTAATGTTGAGAAGAAACTTAATGTGACAAATGTTCAGATGTTCAGTAATAAATAAGACTCTTTTCACAAAAATTTTCGTAAAACTAAATAAGTGTAATTTTGCATTTAGTTTAAGGAATGAGAGAAATGAATACATTTACCAGAAAGGTAAATCTTGTAGGAAATTTTTACCTAGAAGTTTGAGAATAAAGTTGGCTAAATTTTTACATGTATGTTTGTACTTCAAATGCATTTTAAATATGCCATGCATGGTTTTATGTTTATAGCAAACTATTTAAATATTTCTAGTATATGCTATATTTTGATAAAAGTATTTGTGGTTCTGAAAATGTTATCGAATCTAACCCATTTAAATCATGTGTGATATAATAATATTGTTTGTGCTTTATTGAAAGTAAATAATTTCAATCTGATAAAAACCAAAGATAAATTGCAAAGGAATTCATGCGATGTCTGTTCTATACAAGAAATCTTTAATTTTTTGGGCCTTGTATAAAAGTTTTGGTTTATTGATCTATTCTGCTGTGAATTTTTGGGCTTGTCAGAAGCCCCTATTCCGCGCTCTTGGAGATAGACGTCGCAACCCTGCATACTCTGCTTTTTACAGAGTATTCTGCTGATTTCTGGGCATGCAATTCTTGGTTTTATGTATACACGTGACTTGTTTTATGTATACACGTGACTTGTTTTATGTACACACGTGACTTGTTTTATGTATACACGTGACTTGTTTTGCACTGAAAGTAAAGCTTGAAAGGATAAAGATTCAGATATCAATCCAGTAGTTTGGAAGTTTGATATTTCTAGTGCGTATTTCGGGGTTGCAAATAACGAGCATGTCTATAGGTTGGATTTAAAACACTCAGTAAGCCAGCCCTCACCCAAATTCCTAAGGAAGCAGTAATTGAGGTTATGGAGGCCGACGGAATCGCGGAGCTGAGGATAAAGGCACATTCCCTGGTGTGACGAGGGAGAAGGTACCGCAAGCACTGCTGTGGGTGAGATCAGCCAATTTGTTGAGGCTCGGTCTTAGTCGCTAGATATTGGAGTTGTGGCCCTGCTGGGGACTCGGAGGGGTGGAAAAGCGAGCAGTCTTTACAGCATATTCCTGCTCCCCTCCTAAGGCTAACCACGGGGGTTCGTACACTCCCTCTCCTACCCCTGAAGTTGTGAAACCAGTATTTATGGACTGTTCCCCTCCCTAAGATGATGACACCCGGAACTATACTGTCCTCACACAAGCCACAGGGAGGCAACATCCTTCGGGCAGGCCATACCTCGCATTTCAGACACATATTCACCTCGCATGGACATAATCGGTTACCTCGCGCCAGTCAGATATGCATAGCATTCTTTCCTGGCAATAATTGAAACATTTTATTAATTGGTGCAAAATTAAACATAGTTTACAGATCTTGTAACACAGCATTCGGTCCGGGCTTCATCACTGGTTTGTTATTAGATCAAATCTGTCAAGACCGTGTCAGTAAAAATAACTTGCAATTAGAGGCGAAAATTTATTAAAAGAGTTTGAAATTCAGCTTGGCCTAAAATAATTCCGCGAAATTTCTGGGCCTCTATCGATTAATTAGATTAATGTAAATAATATCTTTAATCATTCACTGGAATATATACCAAACTTAATACTAGTTTCAATCAGTTTGAAAAAAAATAACGCAATTTACTTTTCAGGGAAATTGACATTTGTTGGCCTATTCTAATGTTTAAGGCGCAATAAAATAAAGTTAATTTTATAAGACTTTCATGTGCGTAAAAACTGGCTAGCATCATTCCTACAATGATTAATATGAATGAAATCATTTTAATATGTAAATATTGACTCTCCGAGTACACTCTATTGGAACAGTGAGAACTGAGCCAAATAAGTGAAAAGAGTGAGCATTGGGCAACTGATAATCGTTGCAGATAACTAATTGATATAGTGATTGGATTTCAATGGTTTCTTTGTGATACCCACTGAGTGTCAAGAATTACACTGCTATAAAGCTCTTATTTTCAGTTAAATAACTTGATTTCCCTGTTAGCAATAGTTTTTCAACTTGCTTACAGTGAATGCTATTTCACTGTTTTGATATCACAGATTCGGACTTGAGAGTATATCGAAATCAGATCTGTTCTGAAAGATTAATTAAATGCAACAAACATACCTTAATATTTTTTTCATGCAGACATGAAAGTCTTTCTTTACACACCGTCACATCGAAACGTATGCAGATGAAAATAATTTGTAAATCTTCTCAGTTATATTTCCTTCGCTGGGACATCTTCAAATTCGCATAAGTGTGTTTGAACTATTGATGTAATATTTACTGTAACTTTTATACACATGCACAGTCATTGACTGCATGCATATATACTTTGTAATACAAATAAAACACATTTTGTTATGCATGTACCGTGTTGTAGTTGGAATGCATTTGAGGAGTTTTTTCAATTGTTTTAACATGTTCATTACCCCCAAGGGAAAGAACTTTTACAGTTTGTTCCACGGGTATATTTTACTGATTCTCATTATATACAGTTTACTGAAAGTACTTCATTATAGATTGGGGAGGGGCGGGATGAGGTGGGTCACCCACCACAGAGCCAGACCTCGCATTACGGGAGCTAGCGGCTGGTGCGAGCTACAGCGTGTACAGTATGCTAGCTGGTTCCTTGCATACACCTTTCTTGTAACACTGGCCAGAACATGTATATAAACTTCATATATTTGACGGGAACACATGAACAATATTTTTAGTAAAGATTTTTGTTAAATTAAAATTTTCAGCAACAAGTTAGTTTTAAAGTAATTTAAATTCAACTGCAAATGTGCATTTCTGATATAATAACAACATAGATATATTGAATAAACTAGAGAAAAGTAATTTTTTTGTAGTTATATTTTCTTTTCTTGCATATAAATAAATGTTCAAATTCAAAAATAAATTTGGATACGAATTTTTGTTAAAAACTTGTTGGCAAGTGTAAAATAACTGTTGGCAATATGATTGGCATACCTACCTACCTACACACACAAAAGAATTGTGGAGTATTGGTAAGTAGGTCTTTCTTCAAAAGCTAAGAATAATTTTTAAATCCAACTCCCATAAAACAAACCAAACAGTACACAAATACTGTTAAGTCACCCAATGCAAACAAACCAAAGCATAGTACACAAATATTGCAATACACATAGTACAAACAAACCAGAACATTGTACACTTAAACTACTAGTCATCTCACAAAATCAAACCTCACCATAGTACACAAATACTGAAAATTGCATAATACAAACATAACAAACTGTAGTACACAGATATTGTAAGTAATACAATACAAGCATACACTGGAACACATTACACATATACTACAAGTCACCTAATACAAACATACCAAAACATAGTTCACAGATAGGGCCTGCCACAAATCACTTGTACTAACAAACAAAACATATCACACAAATATTGTGTCACCAAATACATGCAAATAAAACTTATAACAAAGTAAATATTTTTAGGGTAAAAAGGGAAGTAATTGCAGAAATTCATTGTTTTTATTTTAAGGTTCATTAATGAAATAACTGTTACTGCATTTTATCCAAGAACACAGTTCATCGACGACAGCAATGAAGATATCAACGATGACATTTTTTTGCCATTTTCTGAGCATTCTGCAAGTCTGAAATGTATTTTAGATTTCTGATTGGCCTTGATCTTGTGTGCCTGGGATCAACTAATTCGAGAAGAAGGCAGTCCAAATAAAACTTTCGCAGTTTGTGTTCCATTTCTGTGAACCAAAAATTGTCGTCTCTGTTTGACATGCATCACAAGAATTCCTTTGGTTGTCCAAATGGCAAAAAGGCATTATTTCCTATCAGAAATGTGCAACTGGCCCTTCACCTGATAGTAGTAGTCGCTTTTCTTGCTGAGCTCAATGCCACTGTCAGATTTTACAAGACACATCAGTTTCTTCGTTTCCAAAGCCTCTTCAGGTAACATGTCAGCAATAGATGATGGATACTTAACCTCTATGATAGTGTCTTTTCCAACTAAGCCATCACGAGTAGCACCCAAGAATGGAATGTATTTGTCAATGAACAGCCCGCATTCGTAGACTTTAACATTCTGGTATCTTTCCAACTCCCTAATGGCATCTTCCTCATTAATTCGACCATAGTTTAGTGATGGTACTAGCATATTCTTAACATAAATGATTCTTTTTACTAAATTTTCGCATTCAGTAGTAGGTTTATTTTTACAGACTGTTCCAAAATTAGATGCTGTCAAAGGTTTTCTTCTTTGTTCAATCCATTCCCCACTATTCCGCTGCAGAACAGTAAGACGTTCCAGTGATTTCTGTTCTTCACTTGTTTTTTATAAGCAATGCAAAAATTCTTGCTTCTCTTTTTCGTAGTCCTCGGCAGACATGTCCGGTCACTGGGCATGCGGTCCGTAATCCTGATCCATGATTTTCCTAGGAAATAGGGGGCTAGATACTTAGGATGTTTTGCTTTGCTGCTGCAACCTTATTCTCCTCCTCAGCTGAACTATCTTGCAGAATATTCCGGGACTTTTGCCATGAGTGTATTTGTGTAAAGCATATCGTGCAACACCCATGTTGTGCCGTACAACTGCTGCAGTACATCTGAGTTTGTAACTGTTGGAAAGAGAAAAATTAATCCTTTTCCCTCCAACAAACTTTGCAACAATACTGTTGTACTGTTTAACCGCGTTGCTGTCGACATCTTGCACGAGACTGTGGCTGTTTTGACTTAGATATCTGACAGCAGCTTGCAGTTTTTTCATTAATGAGTTCAGGAATTAAATTTGTTTCGTTCAGCTCACTTTTTCCTGTGCAAAAATACCCACATTCATCGCACTTGCCATGCTATCCAAATACATGATGAAGTCCATTTAAAATATCTTTCCATTGTTGTTCTACTTTTACATTGCACTGCAAATCTTGAGACTTTCTGTATTGCACCGCCTTCCTTCCTAACTGCTGTTCTTAGCCTAATTACATTATCTCTAATGGTTTTTCGTGGTGCCACGGGGTAAAGTCCGCCATTGTTAGTTTTAACAACATCTCTAAGTTAATTTCCATAATTTCGAAGCAAATGGTTGCGGCACTCTATTTTTCCCACAGTGATGTCTTTGTATGGCCTAGCATCAAGTAGTTTCTTTTATACGCTACTATTATCATCTGCTACTAAAATTGCATATTTCACCCCGTGGATTGCCTCATTGCACATAAATCCTTCCACAATGATAGCTGCTTCCATACTCGTCGAGCTTGGGTTCCAATTTTTCCTGCAAGTGTGGTCCTTTGGCGTTATTCCTTTCGATCCCGTTCTGCTACAAACTGTACAAAATTTGTTTTTGACTCCGATGAACAAAACCTTTCTTGAGTAATATCCCAGTATTGCCACCTGTCAGGAGAAGTTGATTCATAAGTACCATTTGCTTAGCTACCAATACTGTAGTGAAATTTTTTTGCCAGGGGATTGCAAATAGGGCAGTAGAAAATATGTTTTCGGGGGAAAATATATATAAGTTTGGAAGGTAACAAAATTATTAAGCTGCTTGTTTTCATTATTACTTGAAAAAACTTGGCAGTTCTAAAACATGATTCCAGAAAACTTGGGAAATGAACATTTTGTTATCGTGTATAAATTATGGGGCCATGGTGATCCTGGGTCCGATTCCCGGCCGGGTCGACCCCGGATTGTTCACACGTGGGAATCGTGCCGGACGGTGCCTCTGGTTGAAGAGGTTCCCCTGCTGCTCTATTTTCGGGTTTTATTTTGTGTCACGCATTCGTTCATCCTGCGGAAGGCAATGGCAAATCATAGCGGTTTCATTCTGCCTAGTTGCCTTGGTCGCGGCGCAGCTTCCGTTTCCGCGTCGGGTCCTTGCATTCATAAGAAATTTTTCTTTCACAAACTTGTTTTATGAAAAAGTCTTTAAGTTTTACTCCAATATGACTCGATAAACTAACAAAACATGAATGCGCACTGCAATTTATTACCGACAAGAAATAAAAATAATATATTCGAAAACTCTCTACACCATTACTAGAGATGATGGTTTATCTCGGCAAAATTAGACGGTTTGCCAGGATTCAACATACCGTACACATGTCCGACAATTTTCTGTCCTTATTGGTTGTCATGCATTTGTGAAACAATTACCCCATTTAAATGTGCCAATAAGGATTTTAATACTTTATGGCAGAACGTTCGCGATTGGTCTGCAAACAACTTAGCCGAGTCAAAACCATGCTCAAACAATTTTAAAGAACAAACTAGTTAGAGTTTTACAGAATATATGTTGGCTCAAAATTTTTTTCGCTATTTTCCATTATCTGTAACTATTACATGAAATACAAACAAAATAATTAAAAATAATTAATCAAACCTATGTACCGTTTGTTATTCTGGTTTACGTTTTGTGAAATGTGGGGAC
Source organism: Dryococelus australis (assembly GCA_029891345.1). Taxonomy (NCBI): domain Eukaryota; kingdom Metazoa; phylum Arthropoda; class Insecta; order Phasmatodea; family Phasmatidae; genus Dryococelus; species Dryococelus australis. Next base: position 125,326,458 of record CM057003.1, read on the forward strand.
AATATGGAGGAAAAGAATAATACATTAGAAAAGGCGCAGCTGTTTAACACTTAGTAGTTAATTTATCAATGTACTCCCGGCACTTTACAAGCGGGCAGTAAGTATAAGAAACGCAAAAGGCAGTCAGTTGGCCATTACCGATGTAAAAGACAAAAGAAAAGCTCTGACAATGCTACATCTGGAAATTCAAAAATTCAAAAGTGGAACGAAGAGAACCAAGAGATTTTTTAATCGTAGCTATTTTTGTATACGTAAAACATGAATACAGATATTGTTAGAACATTTGTTTTTAAAAGTGATTAGTATGGATATATACAGCACTAAGAGAAGCAATTTTACCACCCCAGAGAGAGAACTGTAGTTGTTTCTGTAAGACCTCTTTCCCCAAGCACCATCAGCTACCACTGTCAGCAATGGAGTGCCATCACTTGATTCGTGTCCGCATTTCTTAGTCTCTTCAATTTCTTCTTTAGCAGCTAACTCCAGTTCAGTTTATGCAGCTATTTCCTCCTTCGGCTCCAGACTGCCGTGTTACTTCAGGAAAGTATTTAAAGTCATACAAGGAATATTCATGGTAGACATAATTTCTTCGAGTTGAAACAGTCCTCCACCAGTACTTATTGTTCCTGATACAGCAGCGGTGTGTTTACGTCCATGTCCGTGGTGTTTTTTTGCATTTGTCCAAATAGTTAATTTCATGCTACACATTTGACACTGAAACAGTATTCCTGAATTCAAACCTTCCCTTTTTTCGGCAATGGGAACTATACACTTCAAAGAGAAATCAAAGGGAACATGTTTATCTACTTCATTTAATTGTTTCACAGATATCCATGTCCACAATGCGCCTGCCTTCCAAAATCAATGGAGATTTTCGAGTATTTACGAAAACGGTTGATTTGACCACAATCGTGGACTTGTTACAAATGAATGATAGTTATCACAAGTGCTGAGCACAGTAATGCATCAGTACCCCGTACGTCAGGAATTTTCCTCATGTCGAAACTGATCTGTGGAAATTCGCTACTTTTCTTTCTCACCAATTGTTAATGTCAATACAGGCAGTCAACGATAAACTCTGTACACCTCCCTAGCTTACGATGGGTAATCACCACTATATTAACCTCAATTTTTAACAGGAGCAAAAATACGAAGGACTGCACTACGTGGATGTTGGTTTGAGTCCCTGGGGACTCACACATGACGGCTATTATTACAACGGATTAATACTCAGATAAAATCTCTTCCTGATATGGAACTCCCTTAAATGAAACAGTCTCTATTTCATTCCTCACTGGCAAGGCTGTATTGATAATACATACTTCATGCAAGGACAAAATGAAATTAAAATGTCACTTCATAAATAAACATAAGTCCATCCAAACGTAGAAATTAAGTAGTGAAACTGTCAAAATAAATGAATACAGAAATGAAAGCCAATAAAATAAATGAACATTAATTGCTGATATCTCTACAATACAAAAAATATATATATTAACTATTTATACGATTTTCACAAGAAGGGTAATAGTATTTTATAATATTTGATAATTTTCTTTTGCCCGAAAAAGTACCACATTTAAATATTTTCACTAATTTAGTAAAAATTAATAAATCGTTAGCAAAATTTTACAATATTACGAGAAATTTCAGCAAAGTATTTTTATTACAATTTTCCCCTGCATTGCAATGATTCAACACTGTTATATTATACCCTTAAAATGATTTTTTTTGTTAGTGACAACACCAAACTTTAATTTATTTTGTTCAAAATAATAATTTTTTTATTAATATATTAAAATTATTTGGAGCAAAACTACTGCAGGGCAAATGCCAAGAGTGTGCTGGAATTGTTACAAATTTTCGATGCACTGCGAATATCCTGCGCTAAATATGAAAACCGCAAATCGCATTTTTTTTTAATCTATGGGTGTTACGAAACCTAGTGTTAATTCTTAAAATCATATTAACTAGCCAGTTACGAGGTGACAGCGGAAATATATATTTGTCAAAACCCACTCCTACAAGCCAGACTCGTTAATCGGTATTGAGTTGAGTTAGTATCGGGATAATCCAAATGCGGCTGTGCCCATACTGAGTTCAGTTTTCAATACTGTAGCATAAGAACTATCCGGAGATAGACAGTTTGACAGTTTAAAGCTAACATTCTTAAACCTTACACAAAACGTATGATTGCCACACCTTGCAGTCCCATTCGTGGTGATAAGAGTCAAATATAGGAGCGTTAGCTACAAAGGCTTTACCCCTTTCCTTTTTTTCCTTCAGCTTTCTTAAGTGTAGTGTTTTTTACTCTGGATAAAATGACATTCTTGAAATTGTGCACATGTTTAGTAATGCAACTGTTGTAGCTCTATCTTCCTTACTAGGCTAATAGATTGGTCATATTAACTAAAATTTCAGTCAGAGTCTCACTATACTAGGGAAGAGAAATGTAATAAAATTCTTAAAGGACGGTAAATGTAATAACTAATTCGTTAACATTTACCTGCATTTTCTTTCGTCTTGCAGAGATTTTCCATTTCTTTAAACCTTTTGTCGACCATTATTTATAAGACCACAATTTCATTGTGGTCTTATTTCATTTATTAAATATCGGATAAGTTCATCGTGAGCGATTCTTTTCAGCACATCATAAAATTTACGCGGTGATTTACAAAGCAGAAAATCGCGTACGAGTAGAATACGAACGAGGTACTTTGTTGTTCTCCGTAAGAGATGTAGATTCGGCGCGAAAAGATGATTCAATTTACCCGGCAGCTTTGTGAATTTCCAAGGTTTATGGTGAGAAGAATGTGTTGGAAAGGAAGGTAGGTGGGCCCGCCATTTCACATCACTGGGACGCTACTCCCTCAGCGCGGGGGTGGATTGATCTCTTGTGAGGGACCTTGGCCACCCAGTCGGTGGTCCTCCACGCCCTACAAAATTCTTTAAGCTGCGAGCCAGACATTATCGTACAGGGTTCCCAGGGTAGCGCCTGGGAGCTGTTTCCAAGACATAATATTACCTTCCTGTTCCCTGCCTGTACGGGTAAAGGTAAGTGATGAAGTTAAATTTAATGAAAATGAATTTAATCTGCGCGAAATTTTGAAATTCAGAACTTTGAGGGCTGTCGCTAAACTCCTGTAAGAGGGCCAGCGACAGTAAAGTGAAAATAAGCTGAATTTAAAGCCAAAAGAATTTATACAAAATGGTTAAAAAGTTTTTCCCATGGCTGGAGTGGCATGGGTAATTAATTAATTAATTGTAGTTGTGTGTGGTGAATTTAAGTTGCACGGAAGTGAATTCCATGTGTTTTTGTGGTGACTAGAATTTTCTAAATATAGGTAATAATTATGTAATTATAATGAATAATAATAAATTGAGTGGTTTTACTTATAGTTGTGTATATTGCATGAGTGAATGTACTCTGTCGAGCGACGAAGGGGTAGTAATATGACGTAAACATCTGAGATGGTCGAGGTCTACATGTGGAATGGCAGGCGCGATGCTAGCGCAGAATTATATATATATTTTCTAACTACCGTATAACTAAGTGTTAAGTAAACCCCGGTGGGTAGAGCGGGATTCAATGCGGCTTAGTGATATACCCCTTACGCCTACGAGGATAGGAAATCATGCAAGGAGACATGTATCACGGCAGAGAGGGATTGGGCAGCAATGGTCTGCGATTGGGGCCACGACTACCTCCCTAAGTGTACTTATAGCTAAGCTATCACTAGCAGAGACTGGGAAAACAGGCATAGGCACCGTAAAAACCCAGTCGACAGAAAATAATTCAAAATTATTCAAGCATTGAACAGAAATGCTACGGGAGACTGAGTGTGTGTGTGTAACATGCTCGTGTTAGTAGAGATGAAAATGCTAGTAGAGAGAAGGGACGGGAACTATATTTCCTTTCGCCTTGGCAATTTGAGGGAGACACTGGCTTGTAACCAGAGAGATGTTTGCACGTCTCTCTGGTGGGGGAAGAAGTGCCATAGAGCGGCTTCTCCCCGATTACCCAGTAGAACCTGAAAACTAAAGCAGAGGATAATATAGTTCTGTTAAAAGTGGGCGAATTTTGTCCTTGATCGATCGGAAAATCTTGGCCAGTTTCGGGGGCTTAAATCTGATGAATTCGTGCTGTATAATGCGCCGGAGGCTTGAAATAACGTTTTTGATGTCTTTTACATATAGTTCTATGTTGTTATGTGTCAAACTGGTAAAATTCGAAAGCAGAGCCAGGAAAACGCGTCGCCTGAGCGAAGCTGGTCTGTAACTTGGCCAGAGGGCTCTGATTGGTCGAGAGAACTTGGTGGAGCTTATGTAGTTGTCCAAGAGATGGCAGCACTATCGTTATTTACCGTGAATGACTTATATTTCATCGGGAAAATGAAAGTATGATATTATCTGTTGTAAGTAAAATAATTGCATTAGGTTTAGTATTGAAATGATGCCACAAAACTTTAATATTTCTTTAGCTGGCCATTTAACGCGTTAAATAAATAGTTGAAAACTTGGAGTTTTTTCGTGCTGCTCTATACTGTTTGTAATTGATTTTAATTCAATTTAATTCATTTAAGCAGTTAATTAATGAAAGTATGGCCAGTAATATTTATTTAGGAGCTGAATTTAATAATTGGATATTATTTCTCTTGCAGAAGGCAGTTACTTGTAGAATTAAGCAGAACTAGGTGCTGTAATCAGTTTAATTACATATTAAAATTCGCGTGTGTCGCTCGGCAGAGTGTCATATATGTGAAAATGTTATTCGCAGAAGTTCCAGTGCAGTTGGGAGAGTGGGGAAATTCTGCAAGTCAAGTAGCTCGATTAGGGCGCTATGTACGACGTCATGGCTTCCAAGATAATCATACTCTTTTCTTGCTTGTCGGAAAGGTATTTGGCAGCAGAGATGTGGGGGCGAAAGTGCGCTAGGAGGGATTGAAAGTCGCACTCTCGCAAAAACTCCACGAGTTCCCGGAGCTCATGCAGCGCGTCCTTCATTCCTCCCAGCGAGCTTTGCGGGAAGTGGTGAGGTGGGAATGCAGCTTGTGTTGTAATAATAGATGTAGTATTTTGTTTGTGTGGGACTTGTTTGAGTGCCTGCGCATAGGAAAAGCCTGGTTGAGTTGTTCTGACAGGGTGGCTTGGCCAGGTTCCTGGACGGGGCAGGGCCTGGTTTTGAAAGCTGTGCTTTTTGGAAGGCAGCTTGTCGCTTCTGCACCAGGCCCTGGAACCTGGGGCAGTCAAGTGAAGTGCCAATGTGCGGGCCAGCGCAATTACTACATTTAGGTGTTTGTTCTGCCAGGATGCATGCACTCGCCGTAAGTTTACTGGCGCAGTGTGGGCACACAAACGGCATAGAACAGAAGTTCCGAGTGTGGCCGAGGGTTTGGCAGTTACGACATCTAGCCACGTCTGTCACTCTCTTTTGATATAATTTCGGATGTACCAAGGTCATGTTCAGTTTCAGGATGGGAGGGGGGTGGGGAGTGCCTTGCGCCACTGTAAAACAGAAAAAGCAGGTTGGCTCTAGCATGTATGTGCTGGGGTTTTGTGAATCAGTGATTTTCTTTTTAAATTGATATATGTGATTTATTTTATAGCCGGCGCTTTCCAGGTCTACTTTGATGTCGTCAATTTCTGTGGTGGGAGCGAGGTCGAATACCACTTTCTGGGGTTTTTCAGAATTAGTGCAGAAAGTGAAATGCGGAATGAACTTGGCTGGCAGCATTGTTCTTATTGTTCTTGTGGCCTGAAAATGTGCGTGGTTAGTGGTCATTACCTGAATGCCTTGGGATGTGGGGAGCAGTGAGAACCCGTCTCGGCTGATTTATCACAATTTCTGGGCTAGGAGGTTGTATTTCGTGGTGTTAGGGACCACGATTCGTTACTTTTGAGCTGGTTTTGTTGAGTTTTCAGTGTCTGGCTGTGTGTTGGAAGGGGGTTGGCTTGAGAAGCCAGGGTTTGATTCTAAGGAAGCCTCGTCTCGGACTTCCTGCAAAACAGAGAATCGGTTTTCAACTGAAATTGTAGGTGTTGTCGGCTCTAGCGACGACGAGTTGTGAAGCTTGTTCTCGGTGGTTTTCCGTCGCCGGAGTTGCTGACCCTTCGTTTCGTTGTTTGGAACTCCATGTCCACTTTCATGTTCTTTGTTTGGGGAGAGTACATATCCGTTGTTTTTTATAATCACCGCTAAAGCCAAAACTTCCGAAGCTGCATGGGCCACCATTCTACTGAAAAGAGGTTTGTAATTAAGCTCTAAGGTGGGATTTGAGTGCGAGTACTGAGCGATGTTGACAATCTTATTATCTGGGAAGACATAATCGTGGCCTGGGCCACGCCCCACCGCTCCATGACCCACAGGGGAGGAGGGTGGGGTGGGGGATGTGAGATTGTCTGGAACGACTGCGATGTGTTGTGTAGCAAGTAACGAACAAGTGTTGTAAAAAGTGTCCCTAGTTCGGTGCTTCACTGACCCCTAAGGGCTAGGCTCCAGATGACCTGCTTCCAGGCCGACCACAGTGTACAGGATGTGTGCCACGAAGATAGTTGTCGTAGACGACGAGAAAATGCAGGACGCACCCTCCCTGGTCGGAGGACAAGGTTGAAGTGGTGTGTGTGTGTGTGTGAGGAGGATTGCTGTGAGGGGTAGGTAGGGGGTGCGTCACTGCTCTGGTCAGCCCGCGCGTTGCTGGAGGGGTGGGATCCTACTGGTGGTGGGGGAGCAGACATCGGGGTAGTGCGCTCTTCAGGCAAACGTCTCAACTAAATATAAATATTTGCGTGGCCGTTTATAAGCAAACTATCATTCGAATGTATACGAATGTATATATATAAACGCGTCATACGATTTTTCTTGTCCGCTATTTTAAAATTAGTCAATTTTCTGTTAATTTCAAAACTTCCAAATTTAAAATGTTTTATTGATGTTGCAGAATTATTTAGAAGCAAAGTTATATAATAGCGGAAATAACAACGTGTTTTTGCTGTAGAAAACAATTTAATACGTACCGATGATTCTAAGCCGAGCTACGAGTGCAGCAAAACCATTGCATTTTCCATCCAGTGTGTACTATGAGACTGAGCCTTAAAGCATTGTGTTATGTCCCTCAAAATTGCCAGTGTTAGTAGAAGCAGTCGTTGTATCTGTACTCTCATTTTTTTTGTGGGCTTGCACACAATTACTGCCTTAAACTTTTGTTTTAGGCAGGTAATAAATGCTGCAGTTACATTCAAAGTCCTGGAAGTGATACAACCCATTTAATGTCAGGCAGGGGAAAACATTGGGAATATGAATTTTTAGTACATAATTGTTTTAAACAAGTTTCGAGTGATTTAGCTGTCATGAAAGTGCGCATGAATTTGTTGGAGAGGAGACAACTTCCAAGCCAAAGTATGCAATGTTTCATGCAGGAAATAATGTGTCTAGTAAGAGATCTTGGGTGCCCATGTTCGGAAGGTTACTTTAAGCAGATAATGTTTTATAATCTGCATCCTAAGAATAGCAGTTTCCTTTGTGTTTGCTGCGTAATCCCGCTGCTTTAAAGCAACATTTGTCTTTAGTGACGGAAGTAAAGCGAACATTAAGGGATTGTTCTACCCAATCTATGAGAAGTAAAATAAAAACAGTGCAGAAGGAGAAGGGAGAAAAGGAAACAGTAAAATTTTGTATTATTTCTGGTATGGTTAATCATGTAACCAAAGATTGTTATCATACAAAAACTGTGTTTTCGGTGGTCCATGACAGTGACCTAAGTAATGGCATAGTACAGACTCGAACTTGGTATGTTCAAACAGGAAAGGTTAATGGGAGTATTTATAGAGAGGAAAAAAGTAGTGAAGCTGCTTGCCTTTTTTGCAAGCAAAAGGGGCACATAAAATCTAAATGCCCACAGAGAGAAAAGTGTCACGTCATAAATAGTTTAATTTTTGAGAGCAAATATGATCTCCTTTATGTTCCCATTATCATTTCCCATCAGATTAAATTAGCAGCTCTTTTAGATTTGGGTGCCGCATGTTCTTTAATCAATCACGATTGTTGCAATTACTTGTAGATAAATTTACTTGAGGGGCTTGTTCAAGTTCAAAAAAAGGGAGGAATCCGTTTTTTTTTTTTTTTAGCCAATATCGGCATGATTAATTCATAATGTATTGACATCTTTAAAATAAAGATCGAGGGTTTATTGTGTAAGTTTAGATTTAGAATTCTTCATGCCTTAAGCCATGAGTTATTGCTGAGAGAAGATTTTTTGGGCAAAACTCGAGCTTGTATTGATGTTGCGCAAAAGGAGTTAGTTTTTGCATTTTGTAAAAGTCAATCAGTGTCTGTTACTTCCAAGGGTTTAATTTCCAGGAAATTTCTGTTAAAAAATATGATCAGATCAGGATAGTCAGTTAGCAAAATTACAGTAGAAATTTTCTATAATAGTCAACACGGCACTGGGTCGATAAAGTAAACATCCGATAGTGTTATGGCTTTAAGATAAGGAGCCCGTCTCTTCGGTGCCTTGCTGTGTATCTCCCCCAAAATTAAAAGCATTTAGGAATATAGTTCAAGAGTTGCAACAGGAAGACATTTTATTGCCTTCTGCTAGTGTTTACTCTAGCCCAGCATTCTTATTTCCGAAGAAGGTCTCAGGGCATTAACGAATAATTTGCGATTGCTGCTGGGTTAACAAAACATATTTTGTCGATCCCTACCCCTTACCAACTATCGAGTCAGTTTTCCAACATGTGGAACAAGCAAAGTATTTTTTGGGGGGTTTGATTTGAATTCAGCTTTCCTGCAGTGCGAATTGCACATGGAGTCCCGTGAAATGTTGGTTTTCGTAACACCCTGGAGACAATACCAGTGGAGGAAACTACCCATGGGATTGAACTGTGGACCACAGACTATGTCAAGGGTTTTTATTCCAGGTTATTGAGAAATACCAGTATGACTTTCTGTTCACCAATATTGATGTGTGTTTCTGCAGTGTCACTTTTGAGGACCATGTTATCTCCATCATTTTCTATATACTTTGAGTGTAGCTGGACTTACTGTTAACGCAGAAAAGGTCACATGGGCAAAAACCTACGTTCGGTACCTAAGATTTGTAATTTCTAACCAGAAGCTGATAATTGGCCCTGAGAAGATGCGACCCATAGTGAACTTCCCTGCACCTAAGGACTCGAGAGTGGTTAGACGTTTTCTGGGCATGGTCGGATTTTACTCGAAGTTTATTACAGACTTTGCTAAGATTTCTAAACATTTAAATACACTCAAAAGGAAAGGAGTAGATTTGGTCTGGGGAGAGGAACATGACGATGCTTTTTGTCAGCTAAAGGATAAACTGTCTACACCTCTAGTATTGCATTTACCCCACTATGAAAAACCTTTAATTCTTCAAGTGGATGCCAGTTCCAAGGTGCTAGGATCAGTGGTTTGTCAGAGGGATAGTAATGATGTGGTTCCTGTTGCATATGGGAGTAGACTTCTCACTCCAGCAGAAAAGAAGTGCTATGCATGCGAGAAAGAAGTGCTTGCTGCGACTAATTGGAAAGTGGAGTGTTTGATCTGCATACTGATAATAAGGCTTTAAGCTGGTTTCTGGCGAATAATAAACCCATAGACAGGTTAGCCCGATTCTGGTCTGTTTAGTTCGGTTTAGATTTTGTGTCAAACATATCAAAGGATGCACTGTCTCAGATGTTTGATGTAGATGAGTTTTGTGTCCACACCCCTGATGAGGTAGCAGTGGTTCCGGATGTAGTCTCTATTTCAGTAGATAAGCAGATTCAAGTAGATGGTGAATAAATTGAATTAAAATCAGTATGTAAATGGAGTCAGTTACAGTAGCAGAAACTAACAAGGATGAAATTAAGGATTTGCAAGAATTCCTCGAAGCTTACCTTAAACTTCAGCATCACCAGGGAGTTGTCACAGAATGCTTGATCACTAAAGCAGATATTGATGCTGGGAAAGGAGCACCTTGCGAGATTCGAAAAGGCCTCATTGGTCATTTGGACTCTAAGACTCATAGGATTATCTTTTATTGTGTCTCAAGTGTTACGTGTATCACTGTTCTACTACTATCATAATACTTATTTTGGCGGTAATATCGGTCAGGACAAGACTGTTGCAAGGATAGAGGAAATGTTTTTTTTTTTTTACCAGGCATGATGAAGGAGATTGAAGATCTAGTCAAACAATGCAAGGATTGACAAAAGGCGAAACCTCGGAACACAAAGGTAAAGAGTCCTTATAGTGCCACTGTAGCCCGATTTCCTTGGGAACGGCTTTATGGTTTTTCATTCATACTTGTTGCAGTTGACAGCTTTAGTAAATTTGTGTTTATTTTTACTTTAACGCCCATGAAATCTACTGAAATATGTAAAATTCATAGTAAAAGACTCTTTCCGATTTTCGGGTCACTTGACCATTTGGTGACAGATAACGGTACTTACTTTGGCATTAAATTGGTACAAATAACACCTTACTATCCACAGGCGAACCTGGTAGAATGGCACAACTGGAATTTGTATGTAGTCTTAAGGGCTTTCCAAACCAGTACCACAAGGACTGGGACACGGTTCTCTGCCAGTTGTCATTAGCTTTCAATAAAGTGGTAAGTAGCGCGGCGAAGAAAGTGCCTTCTGAAATATTTTTCAGGAGGTATTTTCTGTTTCATCCCTGCAGTCATAATTGGAGCTTTCATGAGTTTTGTTGAGAGGCCATTGATCAGAAAGATCTTGTGGAAGTATGGGAGGAGGCTTATCAAAATCATAAAATATGTCATTCTCGGTTAGCATCTAGGAATTCTTATCACAGTGGAACAGTTTAATTAAAAGTTGTTGACAAGGTGTATCTAAAAACCTATTTTTGAGCAGTAAAGATGCTCAATTTAGTTCTAAATTGGTGCTGACATTTGCTGGTCCCTTCTGGATCAAGCATTTCCTTTTTCCTGTAACAGTGCTGTTAGAGGATGAAAAGAATCATGGGAGCTTTAATAAAGTTCATGTCTCGCTTAATAGAGAAAAGAGATCATCGAAACCACTGGAATGGAATTTCTAGTTTTAGGATAGGTTTAAGTTTTGTATAAAGTGCCCTTAAAATGATTTTGTGTTTTGTAATAATCTTGGCATTATTAGAGTTAGTGGTTATGTTTTATTAGGGCTTGTGTTTTATGAGGAAGGCCCGGGAGCTGCCATTCCCCATTCACGCCCATTTTTTTAAAGTGATTCATTTTCATATAGCTTTTAAGATGTTTATTCATGGTAATTTTTTCATAGTGTTGACAACAGCCGCTTCCCCCAAGCCCGTTTGCCCGCCATCGCTGGCGACCACTGCAGGGATCAGCAATCTTCCGGACGCTGGTGCGCCCCTGTGCAGTAGTGCACTGCAATGCAACTGGAATATGCTACTCCACGAGTGAAGTGAACATAGTCATTTCAGCGCTCATGAAGGAAGCACAATTGCAGTGCAAGGTGTAGAGCAACCACGTGCGCCTGTGTATACACAGGTGTATAACCTGCAAACTCAGGAAAGTGTAATTAAGTGTTAATTACAGCATGCTCAAAGACGCCACACAAAGCCACGTATAAAAGAACGGCCCTATTATGTTTTAAGTGTCCCCGAGGGCTTAACTGTACCACTTGTTGTTTTCCCTTTATTTTCATTCTTCATGTGTTCCATCTCCATCTCACCTCATCCAGTGTGTTACATGTATTAAAGGGTTTTTGTTACTTTTTGATTTGTTTATGCAGAAATTATGAATATGTAAGCAACATGTATATGTATTTGCAAGATATTGAAGCGTAAGAAAATAGTCCGTGCAGTCTGCTTGCCTGCCATCCTGGCCTGCACGCCGCGAAGGAAAGATTAGTCATACCACAGTGTTTTGAGGAGTCGGATTTACTAACCGACGGGATCGCATTTTGCGCACTTGGGCGGCACATTAACATTTTATAATCAATAATTCACTGCAATAAACAATTTAATTACAGGAACCTCGTGTGTTTTCAGCCTCCCAAGACTTCTCCGCTCCTCACCTTCTTCCGGAATAGCATTGCTGGGGAAGGCTTATTGTCTCATATTAATTAATAGTGGCCACATGCCTTTTTGTAATCAGAGTTATCTTGCTTGCAGGTTCAGCCCGGCGCAATGTGTAAGTTGTTTCCAAGAGGAAAGTTTTTCAGTAAAACCCAATGAACTAATGTGAAGTGTTTGCGTCTTCATTCAGGTTGCCTAAGGGCTATAGGGTCGCGGCCCCCCACCTTTCCCACCTTTTCATTAAAGTGTACTTTGCAAGTGTTTTATAATGTATTTCAGTGTTTTATATCCATGTACTTAAATATGGGCGTGTGAGAACCGTCCAGAAATCTCACTGCATAGAACGCACAGTACAGGTGACATATTTCCTTTCATTACGACAGTTGGAGCACCAGGAGGACACTATCCATTGGCTGTCGGCACACGACCCGGAGGAGAGGAGTCTGCTCTACTGCAGCTAGTTGGTATTGCCACTACGATATCTGGCGCCCACAATCTGTCAACAGAAGCTTTGGTGAGAAACCACAGAACATTTCCCTGTCCTGCTGCCAATCTTAAACGAACATCATTTTGTTCCACTATCTTGCCATCAGTGTTTCACCTTCATTTAGTTATTAAGAGTGTGTGTTAATATATAATGGATATATATAGACAATTTCTGTCAAAAGAAAGGGAATAGATAGGTTTAACCCAGCATTGCGTCTCTTGAGCCCCCTCTGTGGAGGGAAGGAGATGATCATATGTTACCATTAGAAGCAGTTGCTACTGGTTGGAGCTGATTGATGCTTGCACTTAATTTTTGTGTTCTGTACCGGACTCGGAGCTGCAGGCTGGATGCAGTGAAATTTTTTTCCTTCCTTGTATCATCCTGAGGATGTTGGTTCGGGGTTTGTGCACAGTCTGGCCAACTCGCGAAGATCCTGACATCTCTTCAGTTTCTGCACTAGGAGCATCACTTCAGGAGAGGAGGATGAGACAGCCGTCTAATTAATTTACTCTTTCCTCGCCCACCGACTTCAACTACCTGTTTGGACTGAGCTTCATCAGCCCGGCACAGCATGGCAAACTACGTCAAAATGTGTGACTGATAACACCATATCATTGACAATTTTTGTTTTATGTTTTGCACTACTAAATCTACAGTCTACATGAGTGTGCAGACAATTCCCTACCTTAAATTGTGTACACACTTGAAGATCTGCGACGATTCCCTTATTACTGTGATGTTGCATCTCGGAAGAAACCAGAACACCACACGGAGCTCAGGCAGAGCCTCCAGCCACGCCGCAACTCGACTCGACTTAGGACTGATGTAAGCAGCAGGTACGGCTATTTAGCCTAACCGCCAATAGGGGTGCTGCAATGGTGGCGCTTGAGTAGCGCAGAAGTTCGAACAAATGGCAGGAAATACAGTGCCGGAAAGACATGTCTCTACTGAATTCTTTAACTATATCAAAGATGGTGGATCCTTCCATGTGCAATGATTGGACGAAACTTAAATTTATCCTGTTGGGGAGGGAGCTAATCGCCCAAGATTTCTGTATATAAGCTAGAAAGTGGACCGTATCTGTGAGATCGGCCCTCACGGGCTTTCAACACATAAGATGTGAATTTTATATATCATAAATTCAACCAGTAATTATGACACTTCTGGTCGTGAAGCGAGGAGGTGTACATACTTGATGTCATTACGGACATAAATTGCGTGTATATTTATATGGCTAAATAAAATTTAAAATATTGTATTTTGGGTGCCACCCATAATTTTAGACTTGTTAAAATCTTGTAAATATGAATGAATGAAAAACTAAATATGTTCTGCCTAAATCTTTAAAAGGGCGGGACACTGTACCTCACTGTAAAATGTGAATATAAAATACCTCCTTTTAGAAAAAGAAAGTTTTGCAAATGCAGAATGGAAAATAAAATTATACGTCTTTTGTGAGTCGTAGTTTCCAGCCATGTGGTCGCTAAAATAATTTTTTTGACATGGAAAAATGCAATGATTTAAGAACACACATATTTAAATGCATGTTGTGGAAAATCTTAAAGTCACAACTGTTCAGATGGTCAGTAATAAATAAGAGTCTTAACACTAAAATTTTTAATCAAACGAAATAAATGTAATTTTGCATTTTGTTTATGGAATGATAGAAACTGATACATTTTCCAGAAAGGTAAATCTAGTACGAAACTTTTATCTGGAAGTTCTGGAATTGAGAATAGAATGTTGGCTAGATTGTTAACTGTGTGCTTGTAATTCAAATGTATTTTTAATGCACAATGTATGGTATTATGCTTATAGCCTACTATTTATATACTATTATTATATGCTTTTTAAGGCATTTGGAGTTCTGAAAATATTCCAGAATTTTACCCATTTAAACATGCATGCAATCATAATATTCCTTGTGCTTTATGGAAAGAAACTAATATTAATTTGAATAAAACGAAATATAAATTGCAAAGAAATTCAAGTGTTGCCTGTTCTATGCTAGAAATCTTTAATTTTTCGGGCTCTGTAATAAGGTTTTCGTTTATTCATCTCTTCTGCTGTGATTTTGTGTGCTGGTCAGAAGCACTTTGCCACGCTCTTGGAGACATGTGTCACAAACTTAATTCAGAATGAGAACAGCTGCGATCTCTCTGGGAAATAAGTGGTCGTATGGCTCAATACTGATTTGTATACTCGCATCCAATGCCCAGAGGAAGAATTCGAGATCTATGTATGCCGGAAATCTCAAAAGCACTGGATTATATATCCTAATGAGAGCAAAGAAAGCTGCATACGGAATATTATGCATATGCTACTTCCCTCATTTAGGAATTTACTTCTCATTCCAAAACCCCGGACTGTCGACGAGCCCAAGGAGCGAGCGAGGGATATAAAAAATACCTTCCCGGAACAAGCTGTGTTAGACTGGCTGGCATGTGCCGCAAGGTCGTTACCTCAACCCCCTCCTCCTGAGCGGCAGGTCATTCGCAATCAGCCCCCTCCTCTGCCACATCTCTTCCCCTTTGCTGGTACTGTCCAGGTGGCATTTCAACAGAGATTTCTCCACCCAGCAGGGCCGAAGAAGAAGAGAAAATGACAAGCGGGTGCTAGATGCGCCACCGTGTTCCAGCAACATTAAGGAGTGTCCCCGACGAATATGGCCAGGCCTCAGACACTATATAATGTGCACTCTTCCCTGGACGAACTGCATTTGCGATTCCACCTAAACCATTAAATTTATGTAGCAGAGCTTGATACACCAGCTCAGGCAATTTTATTAGGAGCAAACTACTTATGCTGCACCAGTGAGCCAGTCTGACCACTACAGGATAAACGATCATAAAAGCGCAACCCAACCTCTGCCTTAAACTACACAGGGAGAAAACCCTAACAGTAAAGTTTCATTACAAAACCATCTGGATTCAGTTCCTATTTCCCTCCAACCTTGGGGAACAAATTACTTTAAGGCAACCCTTGTTGCAGTTACAACTCTGCCTAATAGACTGTGGGAAACATCGCACTATCCCAGGCAAAAACAGGAGCCTGGTCGTCAATTGGGAGGGTAATGTTTTCAAGGTTACACCCTCCCCCTCCAAGACCCAGTTCGCATTCTGCAGCTCCAGGTGGAAAACCACCAACTGCCCCAAATTCTTCCTAAGAAATACCATAGTCAGGCCCGATGAGCCTGACAGCAGAGGAACAACCAACCTACTCCAAACACTACCCCGAGATTCGAGCCTCCTAGACCAAGGAATCCAAACTCCAACGGGCATGACACAGAGGAATCACTCCTCTGCCCCTCATAGGGACACCCTCTGCCGACAGGCGTGTCGGATCAGCATGTTAACTTGGACACTGCCCTCGAAACCCAACCAAGACAACCAGCGTACTTCAACCGGACAAGGCTGGATGTCCCCAGGACAGCTGGGTCCTGCCAGAGGCTTTCCTAGCCCTACACACCGACATTCACCTAGAGGTGGAATGTCCAGGTGGACCCTCGCCTTTACCCCTAGCTCCTACTTGCCATACTCGCCCAAGCGATGGGACAAGAGGACTAGCATAGCATCGGAAGTCTCCTGGTGGAGCCCTCTGGATACAGCCCCTTATCATAGGCTTCTGCAGCCCGGTGTAATTCGCGAGGTTGACGAACCTCAGGACATCACCGAGGCAGGGGTTTCGCGTGAAATTCTGCCACTGGTCCCAGCTACATCTGCCACTTTGGTACGCACAAACCAGGCCGATGGCAAGACGACAAGGCTGGACAGAAAAACGGTCTCTTTGGTTTTTCCCCCTGCACAGCAGGAAGAACACCATGAGGAACCTGAGAGTGTTACACTTGTTATTAATTTGTGTTGTTTCCTAAACTCAAGGGTAAAATTTTATTCTGTTAAATAAGTGTGCGGTAGAAGGCAGCATAAAGTAAAAGTAAATATTTGAAAACCAGAGTTACATAATGATTAGTGTACATAGCATTTGTTAGGACTTAAAAAGTTTTAACATATAGTGTGCTGTAGAAAGCTGTAAAGATATAAAAGTTAAAATTCAATGATTGCCTAACTTTGTTTATGTCTAATGTGTAAATAAAAATTTAGAAATACTTTGCTACTAGTTATAAGGAACAGCGTCCTTTCATTTAAATAAACATGATGTGGAGAGCCATGAAAATAAAAAAAATTGGAAGACACACATATAATCCCAGGATATAAGAGTATTATTATAATTGCTTAAGTGTTTGCGTTTTAACTGAGACTTTCAAAGGAAACCTTTGTTTAAACATGGAGTTATCAAAATTAAGTATGGTACTGTAGAATGCATCTTGAAATGGAAATTGTTAAACCCTTAATTAATTGAAAATATCCTTATTCGTAGGTTAAGAAATTAGTAAATAATGAAATTGATATTGTGTATGACAATCAAAGCGCCTCATGTACTAGCTTTAAGACTTCAGGTTACTCTGTGTTTTCTTTTGTTTCTGTATGTTGTTACTGCACGACAATTGTTAGGGTATGATAACTCGTATTTTGTTAGTTATTTGGTATTGTAGAATAAAACAACAAAAGGTTTATGGAAGACCTGACAATACACATACATTTTTTTGCTATGCGAGAAATACCAGCTCAGGCAAAGCCACTAACTTCCTACTCTCCTTCAGAGCAACCACAAATAACTTTTATCTAGCTATTCCCTTGGACCTTTACGAGTGGGGCATTTGTTAACACAAGGTGCGAGATTTTGATGCCTGCTTGTAATTGCACTTAACAGGGAAACCAATGTAAATCTATTGTGCTTAAAATAACCAAACCCTCAACGATGACTTGCGAACTGGCACATTAAAACAAACGAAGCCATCATGACACTTCACACTACAGCAGTAAAAACACAAATTAGGTTCACATTCGTGACCAATTCCATCCCAACCCTGCCTTCCGTTTCCAGCCAAGTGAGCAAGGACAGCAAGACAGCTCTTGAGGAAACACCACACCTGCTGCTCCAAGCGTTGCCACTAGTATGCACAGAGAAGATGCCGTGATAGATGTAGAACCATATTCCCTGGCTACATTGACACACTGCCCAAAAACCGACGATTTTTTTCTTCTCAAAGATGGTTCTATATCGCAACAGAAGGGGGCGATTGACGTGTGATGCATTCATGCACATATATGATGCACACTCTACAAAACATCTTCGACCCATCTTTGAAAGCAATGTTCATACAGAAGCATATTTAACAATCATAACAGTACTTGCACAACACGAGCCTACAAGGTAAAATTGGCGCCCATAAAGAGCAACTACAGACACATGATCCAATATTGTAACATTTACAACAATAACAATATAAAATAAACATATTAAAACTCGTTTAAAAATAACAATAAATACTTTACACCTCAGTACACATAGCCCAGGAACCATAATAAGATTTTAAAAATTAATATTCACTTCCATGCGCACATATCACACACTATCCTAACATTGTACACAAAATAAATATTATATTAAGCACAGAACAGTAAAATATTAAAGAGGACATATGAAAAATACTATTGACACAACATGAACACTGCACTGCATTGATGCACCACACACATACATGCGGAACACTGACTTGTAAGTGGCTTCTGCCCTCACGTAGCAGTGTGGTGAACTGATGCTGTGTGCTGTTTCTCTCACGGGGAAAGACCTAGGGGGTCGCACATGGTAAACGTCAAATGTCCCCCTCCTCTGGAGGCCGTTCATTCGTCAACACGACGCTCTAGTTGCAACACTTAGCCGGAGGCTGGAGCTTCTCCCACGGTCGCAGGTTGTATCCGCTGGACTGGAGCTGATGTGCTGATGGGCGGGTGGGTGGTCTCACGATGATGGCAGGCTGTGACGACTGCAGTGAACGCTGATGTGTGTTCAGAGGTTGTGCACGTGGCACGCCAGGTGTAACGAGTCAACTTGGAGAGGTGTGGAGGAGGAGGAAGGAGCATTCGCCTGTCCCTGACTCGTCACTGCTGCTGCTGTCTACTGGATGTAGGTGGCGTAGACCATAAAGATGGGCATACCCAACATGCTGTTCTGATGTGTCTGACCCAAACGCCGATGATCCCGCGGATGATGTTGACAGTGCATGGTGACTCATGAACATCACGATGCCCTCAGGAGGGGTCTGCACCTGGCGATCCTGACCATCCTCAGGTTGCCCCCGGCTCATCGATCATGACATCTTGAGTTGCTGGCAGCTGGATGTTGGGTGGCTGACTGCTACTGGCTGTTGCAGCGTCACAAACTAAAGCCCCTCTAGAAACAGTGGTGTTGGGCATCGCAGCTGTGCACGCGCTTGGCGTAGCACTGTCGGGCTGGAGTGTTGATGCTGTGTCGGCATTGGTGGGCAGTGTAGATGCAGTTTTGCCCTTATTGTCGCCCAGTGGGGGCGAGTCGATGCCGAGTGTCGCTACACCAGTACCATCAAATTGTATGGGGTAGTGGTGAAAAATCACCACTCTTTGTGTGCTGAGGCAGATAGCTGGCATCCCCTAGCACCTGCATAGAGGTGTGCAGGCTACTCCACTTAGCAGCGAAGTCCACGCAGAAATCTGTCTGCCCAGCTGACTGTGGCTGGTGCATATGTAAACATGTTGACCAGGTTGGAGCTGGGCAGTGTTGAGAGGAAGGTGGCACCCAATGAACTGTGTAGTGGTGCTGGTTCTCTCTCGCATCTAGTATCTTCCTCTCTCGCCTCTCCTCTCTGCTCACCCCTTACACCAGACTGCTGGTATGCTCCCTCGCTTTGCTGGTGAACTCACTGGTGAGAGGGAGGTTGCGATCTTGGAGAAGTAGGGCTGGGATCATGCCTGTGGCCAGATTCGTCTGCAAGCGCAGCAAGAAGAGTGTGGCGGGCAGCTGTTCAGCCCAGGATATATTATCACCCAAGCGCAGGCATAATTTAATTTTCAATTCCTGGTTATGCCATTCAGTAGGATTTGCAAGTGGATGAGAAACATCTGTTGTGTAGTGTCGCATGCTCCACAGAACTCATGCCACACACGGCCAGTGAACTGTGTTCCATTGTCACTCAGCAAAGTCAGCCTAATTAAATCGAGTTCATCTCATCAGTGCGTACCTTCCTTCTACACCAAAAAGGAGTTTCATTGACAGTACGATCATACAGATACCAATAAATTGCACAGTTTACCAAACAGTAAAAGATGCATGCTCACATCCCGACGAATAAATGAGCTACCAGCCAAGCCTCCGAGATGACAACAGAAGGCCACCTAGTACTATAGTGTGCCGACATATAGCACTAGTAGTATTAATCGCCTACTTAAGCAGCAGATGTAACTTCAGTCGGCCAGTGATGTCACACAGCCTGAGGCTCTCAGGCCACCACCCTCTCCACACAGACAAGGGCGAGCAGGGAGAATATAAAAACCAGTGTACGGTTCTTGCAACACCAGCCTGTCCTGTCCCTTCACTGCACTCCTGGTACATAAGGAACCATCAGCAGCAGCTCGCTCCACCACCTTGAGTGCTGGCACTCTCTTTTGCTACCCAGGTCTTCCAGATCTTCGCACAAGCTTCATAGACATCTCTGCACCTCACAGACTACCTTCAAAAGCTCATTTCGTTTAAGTCGTCAAACACGTTACACTTTTGTTCCCTTCAGGAAACTCAGTTCCCTTCAGGACAACACATATCATTAGTTAAATCGAGTTGTTTTAATAGACATTTAGCTTTCCTACCTTCCCAATTTAGAACCATGTCACCATCACATGTTTACCATAGCCAACTTCCATTCAACCCCTGTTTGATAGGAAGTAGTACAAACCACCATATTTATTGCCATACACAAATAACCACATCTTTACCCATCTTTAGAATATTATTCCGTGTATTGCTTGTACCCGTCCTAGTAGACATAGGGTCTGCCAAGGGACAGCAGGAGACCATAGACAATTTTCTAAACCCAGTTTTCCGAACCTTGTGCAGGACTGCGAATTCTCCTTCGTAGATATTGGTACAATTAGAACACACTTTAGGTGGACACAGGTTCTATACACCCCAGTGTATAGAGAGGTAAAGCCACAACCACTAGGAATTTAAACACTCCATCCCCCACACTACTGGTACTGGAGATAGTATCTGCCTGGGCCTCAGTGCCTGACCCCTTGGGGACTACACCCATGTATTCTGATCATCAGACATGGTGTAACCCGATGCTCAGTGTGGACAATGCTTCTGGTGCTGGACACGAGGAGAGGGGACAGCCCTGGTCTATCAATTGTGGTACGCAGAATTACAACTTGATAGAGACAAACATCACCTGCTCTACCTTCATGGGGCTGGTAGTATAAATCCTTATCCTTATGTCCTACTCCCATCGGAGTGGTGTTCAGAGAAGGGATAAAAAAACTGCTACCGCCTCCAAGTATAAACAAGGGCTTAACTCCAGTCCAACTGTACTTAGCAATCTAAGTCCTTGGGAATGAGCTCAAGTCTCTGTCGCCTGGAGAGGCCAGTCCTCCCATCCCTCCTTCCAAATCTGTTCGATTCTCCCACCCAGACCGATGGAAAAATCCACCCCTTCATCCCATCCCGGCCTTCCTCAGGGCAAGGAAGTCCCCTTCGGTATCGCCAACCCCTGGATAATGGGACACCAGCTCTCCAAGTCACCCAGGACGACCAGCAGTGCCCATGTCAAACTGCCCACCATGTTTCGGTGTCAGCTACAGCTCATCACCACCACTCCCACCAGCCTCCACAGGCGACCAGTCGCCCACATATACAAGTGAGAGTGGTTCCACCTAGATGTAAGACTGTACTTGCCATCCCCAACTTTGTGCCCAGCTGGAAAGCCACACGACCAGTCCTACATACTGGCCGGGCTCTGGTTCCATGCTCTAACTAGAGTTCAAACTCAACCCGGTGTGTTTGGTGTTTGCCCTCACACCCCCCAAAATCACTTAGGACGTGATGAGCCTCCATTCTTATAAAGGACGTTATGCATCAATGCATACTTTTTACAAGCTAGGTAAAAGGCAGACAAGTAAAGTTTTCCACTGATTTCCAAAAATAACCTGATCATAGTTTTTTTAATATGTAAAATCACATATTGCTTCCAATGCTAAACAAATCTAAATCAACTGAAAATTTATTCAGGCTTAAAGAATATTTAAAAGTAGCATATTTTAAAAGACGTACAATCATTTTTCATCACATCAGCACAGTCCTTGACTTAAATGCTAATTAATACTAAATAATAAACTAAACACTATTTCAGCAAAATGCGAAACATACAATACCTGGACACATTAACTAATTGCAGTAGTCACGTTTTTACATCCCATTAGTGACATTTTGTACGTATACATTACTAAATTACATTAAGTTAAAGTTGTGGAGAGTCAAATTTATTTAAATTTAGTTTGGTCTCCATATTTGTTTTCTACAAACAAATATGCACGGTAATTTTTCAATTTATTTTATCACTTGCTCTATAATTCGATAATGGAACACTGTTGGCGGTATGGGTATATCCGAGGCCACTCAAAATTGGGTGAAGTGATGCATAATTGTTAATTTCCCACTTTATTTTTAAAGTACTGAGATTTGAATCGCAATGGGTGCAATTTCACAGCATTTAAATTTGAAAGACTTGCAATTTAATCGCCTATTTATCATACCATAATGCAGTAAGGCACTGTTGGACTTGAGGGAAATAAACATATATAAATCTGATGGAAATATGCGGTACCGAATGAAGTTTGCGAAGATAATGAAGTGTTACATCATATATTAAGGATTTTTCCGTTAATTCTGCTTTGTTATCTCGTCAGCAAAGTTAATTATTTAACATCGAAAGCTGTTTGGGCTAATTTGTGGGTATTTTATTGAAATTATGTTATGTTATAATTCACTAGCATGTGTGTGGCATACATCAAATAAAAACATCGTTGTTGATGTTACAAAGACTACATAATTATCTTTTGGTTTTTGGGCAAAACATATATACTTGCCCTCTCCTGTTTTCTGGGTGAATAATGATACATAATTTAAGTTGCCTAAAAGCACCTATTTTTCGAAGTTCGGTGTTAAAAATTTTATTTCGAATACGAAGCAGGGAATTAAAAATATTTGATTCTAATTCGAATTTTTTAAGCTTCGCTCACCCCTAATCTCTAGTAACATATCAATTAACATTTCAATAAGATTTTCCTATATGAAGTAAATGAAAATGGACATCACACATATGAGCCACCTGCTTGAGGAATAGGGCGATGGGGGCACAAAATGTCTAAGTAGCAGCCCTAAAACTTGTAGCTTTTTAACCCCAAATATTTCATCACCAGTTCTATTTTGGATATAGGACTGCACTGCGAGAAGTGTTTTCTAGCATAGTAACTGGCATATGATACAAAACAGCATAGGTTGGATTATGCCACACCACTTTTTAAATATAGAACTTAAAATATTTCACAGTTTTAGGCAACCTTTCCCAACCCATTCCACATTTTTCGAACACACCCAACATTATTTACAAGTGTGTTCCTGACTCTATACTCACTTAAAGTTCCATGTTGTGCTGTGTTTAGGCTATTTGCTGACAAGGGGCTGTCCAACAATGTCTTCTAGGGTTCATTTTTTTCAGAAGACATATCCTATTAAAACTAATTTATATTTAATGGAAAATAACTGGGTACTTTCACACCAAAAACTATTTAACATGGGAATCTTGTAAAAAAATGGCAAATTTTGACGTATGTGCATGGATTAGGAATGGGTCAAAATCTATCCAAAATTTCCTCAAACATATATTGCGTATCAGTGGGGTTCTACTGTAGTAGATTTGCCACTTCTGGAATACACATCTTAGAAGAAGTCTGGCTGTAATGGGATACATTGAAACTGAACATAGGTAACTGTATTCTTGAAGAGATTGAGGTGCCATGAGGTGGAATTCTTTGCACCTAGTAGTCTGCATCTCTGTCACGGCACTTCTGTGACGATACACCTTATGCTATAGATAACACGTCTACCACATTCTGTCTATGCATCAATTATGGAAATGTGCTGTGCTGCCTGCCTTACGGCAGCCCACAAAGCCACTGCCGCTCGCCAGTTCAGTGGGTGGACCACCCCCTGCCCAAGGCTGCATTGGGTCAGCAGACACCTAATGCACACCTTCGATGCATAGGATGGTTAGTTACCCCCCTATCATGCCACTCCATAACTCCACGCCAAAGCCCTCGAACCATTTCACCGGGACCCCAGACCCAGTCTGAGCTCTGTGATACCAGTCCAGTTGTCAACCCTGCTTGCATTACCAGATTCTCGAGAGAGTTCGTTGGGTGTAGGACCATAGCCAAAGTGCTATGTTGTTTCCTTGCTAGCTATTTTTAAGTAACATAGTTCAATTTGTAGTCTGCCAGAGTTTGTAATGTGCCCACACCTTATGTTACACTTTGTTTATACCTATCAGGCTTCTTTGGGCATCGATTGAGATTCTGTATTCTTTGACACTCTGCCAATAAAGACATTTACTCTCACAAATTAGCCTTCTTTCGCAGCTACACCACCTACTGCTTTCCTATATTAGACTTGTGTACAGATTCACAGCGATACGAACTACTATACATTAGCCCTTAAGGGAGCTCCTTGTTCTTGCCAGAGTTGGATGTTTGGCTGCCAGCTGGTCGCATTGCTCTCCTGGGCACTCCCTTGGTAAGGGAATAGAATGTTTTACTTGGCCTCACAAGCCTGAGGGGGGAACATTCCAGCTGTGCACCTGACTGAAGCAATCAGGTGCCACTCTGAAGTCACTGGAAAATTTGGAGGAGGACTTAGTGTTCTTCTCCAGGAAAGTCAGTACCCTCAACTTAATGGTGACTGAGCGATTCCGTCATCCTCCTTATTGCAGGCGGACACTGGACTAGCCTCTCATGAAGAGACCATGACAGCACTCCCCTCTGAGACTGCTTGTAGCTACCAACCCTCAATCCGACAGTAAGACTTGAGTGATCTGGTCGCCCTCATTACTGCTTGTTGATGGACAGGCAAATGGGGATGAATTCTTACGGTATCGGCACCAGGGGGCATTGTCAGCTCACTTAGAAGACCCTGCCAGACTAGAGTTCTCTACGACAACCATGTTCAAAACCTTTTACAATACCAGGTTGTGACTGAGCCTAAATACTTCTGACAGTTCCATATGGCTTGGTTGTATCTTCAGAACCTACCATAATCCCTATGCCTGGTCAACATGCTGGGAGGAAGAAAGCAGCTAAGATCGCATTTGCCCAGAGAAAACATGCCATCTGGCAGGGACCAGGCTCTGCTAATATATACTCAAATCGAAGGGAGGTGGCCGCTAGAGCACATGCCACAGTCTGCAGTGCATCGTCATCATAGATAAAGACACAGAAATGCCCCACTGCAACAATGGCGGCTAGCGGACTGGGTGTTTCTCGGTTCCCTGGGTTGTGTCAACCTTTGCAGCCAACCTTAACCTAGAGAGCAGCACTGGAATTACACCGACCAGTACATTTTCCATCTATTCGTCACCTCGAACTGAGTGCCCAGCTTTATACTAATAGTTCTCGTGGTGTCGGAACAGAGTTCGTCGGGTTGCACCGACTCTAGCTGTAACACACCCAATTTACATGCCTTCACTTCCAGAGCTAACAAAGGCCAGAGATTCCTGCTCACCCACAGGGACAGCAGTAAATGGATTTCCCAAACTTATCAAATCCCTGTAAACAGAAAGCATGGCTTCCTAGATTGTAAGATGGAAAACTGACGAGTCCACTAGAGAAGTACGACGAGGTGTCAAGGTTGGCAACAAATGGCGGACATCAGTTTCACATTTTAATGCTACACAATTATCATTAATCTTCAAAAATTGACTGCAGATAGTATATATTACGTATTTTTATTTTATGAACATTAAAGTAAAAACGGAAAAAAAGTATCTATTAACTATTTTGCAGCATCATTTCATTTAATAAATTATGCTATCAGCTGCCTAACTTATTCACTTATACATTTTTAAGATAAATCACAATTAACTGAAAGATGAAATTAAACATGCTTTATGTGCCTATTTGCAAAATAATCTGTCAAGCAGTGTAAAGGATGCAGGACAATAATCTGAAAACCAGAAGTAATGCACAAGTAAAATGCAGTTTTCTTGTAAGCAAGCTTGTTCACACCACATTGACACAACTGACAGCAGTAACAATGGTGCACAATGTGCTATACTCACTTGTCTATCCTACAAAAGAAGGGGTAGTACTCGTCGATGGCGTTGGCGAAGGTGTCTAGTGCACAGTGCGACAAATACCTGCAGTGGCCTGCTCCTTGAGGTGAACTGCACGAGCTGGATACTTCATCTGTCTACAACATCAACATATGCCTGTCACAACCACCAATATTAAAGCAAAACTCATACTTGTTCTCACACAAACTTAGAGACATTGAACACGCTAGCTTGCCAGAATGTTTCAGCACCGCTACGAAATAGACTTGTGGGAAACTCCAGAGTTTCTGCATCACTCTACTGTTCTATTCCACAGTGGTAACCAATGCAGTCAAACCCATTTTTTTCACTTTGTCAAGCGGACTAGGAAAAAGAATTGTAAAAATGGGAATGTTTAAATTGGGGGGAAACTTCAAAATTATTCAAAACTAGCACGTATCCATTATTATTCGTTTTATTTAATAAACACTTTCTATGGGTACAATTCAAAATAAATACCAGGCATTGTACATTTTTATAGAAACGTCTTTACTACATCACATTTTCTCCAGGAGTTACAAATTAAGATGTAAGAATTAACTTTAAAATTCATACAAAAAGAAGATTTCAAAACAGTCGCCACTAGCAACTGATTCTAAATGCAACTATTACGGACAGTTAAAACCTTTACTGTCTAGTAAGAAAACAGCTGTACATATTTTTAATACAAAATTGTTCTGCCGACAGCAGATTCCCTTCATGTGCCCCAAACTGAAGATGAATATGAGTCTGTTCTTTTAATCTCCATTGTATGTGCAATAGTATATTTATGTTTTTCTTTCTTGTATTTGTGTTTTCTTTACTCTCTGTTAATGCCGAGCAGCAATTTTCTTCAATGATGTTGCCATTGCCAATGGGAATGGTAGTTTTTTTATTTTAGATCAACACAATTTCTCAAAAACTCATCAGGATTTTTTTTTTTATATTAAGATATAATCAAAAGTGTCTGCCACCATTTTTCACCTTCACTCCAAACAAACTCAAGTTAATGAAAAAACTTTAATACCGCTAAACGCAATTTCCGGAGCCACTTCGTTTACAGTGGTGTAGGTTATTTTCACAGACCCCACACACACAAAACATTACAAACATAAGTTACCAACATAGTGCTTGCAGCAGTAACAATATTTGACTATTGCTACTATCTTACTTTCTTTAAATTTATTCTGCTCGGATTGCTGTCCCGATCACAACATACATTACTCCAAGTTGCAGTAGCATGAAGTTTCATGAACTCGGCATCAATGTTGTTTGTATTGTACGTCACATAAAACATGGGACTAATAACATTTCTGCAGTGTAATTTGCAGGAAAACAATGCATAAAAATAATAGGGGAATAAATTGAAAGTGGATAAAACAGTACAAAAACATAAATACCAGGAATGTAAAATCTAGTTTCTACAGTACACTACATTAAACTACATCCCTAACAACTACTTGATGGTTTTGTTTGTCATATGCTGTGGTTAGAGCAATAAAAGAGTAGGGAGAAAGGGTAAACAAAAATAAGATTTCAATTTTTGAAATTCTTTGATGTTTCCTGAGAAAGACATTGTAAAATTGAAACCCTCGTAAAATGTTTACACATAATAACATGGTTGACTATCACTGTTGCTAGGCATGCAGCATGGAGCACAGCTGTGCACTGATAAGTGTGTGCATGGCAGGAGAGGAGGGTCTGACACGAAGGTTCTCTTCACATCATGAGTCGCATACACAACCTAACATTCCAGGTGTGTGCGTTATGTGTGGTGTGGGCAGGCAAATGTTTTAACCAATTTCCGCCTGGCAATTGTTGTACAGGATATGGCTTACAAGTTAACAGCAACAAAACCTCTATATTGTTACGAACCGATCGCAATATATATTGTTTGTGTACCAAATTATCTATTCTTTCTTAATTTTTTGTGAATTTTTTGAATATTTCTTTGAATGTTTTACATGTCATCAAACCTATGCAAACAAATGCCACTGTTACCACCATGCCTTCCTGGCCCCTCTCCCTTCCTCCATCACTGTATAACTGCAAATAAATAGACAGCCCCTCCTAACCATGCCTACATACTATACTCTCACTATACTTCATGTGTCATAGCCAGGCCTAGCTTGACCACCCCCCCTCCCTTCATCATGAATATCATGACTGTGCACCCTTTGTAAAGTGGGGGAAAGGGTTGACACAACTTCACCCCCAACACACCACCTCATTGCCAGTCTGTAAGATGCCAGTTGTTCTGCAGTCTACACCTGCCTAGCATATGAACAAAGACATATTTACCGCAGCACTAGCTACCAACCATCCATTAGCAATAAACCTGTGATAGCTGGTAAGTTAAGACACTCAGGCGTGTTCAGAAAACATGCTCACCATTCCACCCGGATCTGCACATTATTTTTACTATTACTCAGATCATGTTAGTTCGCTCTGGCACAGAGAGAGGGAATGTTTAATGGCTGCAGCCATCTAGTACATAGGTTAGCCCATAGCTAATTGACACTTGGAAAGGGGGGGGGGGTTTGATGGGTAGTGTTTCCCACAAAAGGGGACTGCATTGTGAATAAACTCTTTGTTTCTTTACCTTAATCTTTGACTGGACAGCCAGATTACATTACCACTCTGTCCTCATCATACCTATCCTATGACCTCACTTCTAGAACCCCTGACCTGACCGGTAGCAGTAGCTAGATTCATCATACCCATAGGAAATCCTAAATGAGAATGGTGGTACCAGATATGCACTAGGAAAAACCAAAAAAGAACATGACATTTCATTGTGGTGGAGATTGTGCCAAAGTTAAGGGAGGAGGGGTTACAGCCTACACATTGGTGCTTGGTACTGTGGCTGTTCCATCTGTCATTTGGGCCAAAGAGTCATCTGGACATGACAGTCAAGCACAATACCAAGAAGCCAGGACTACGTCACACCCAGAGAAATTACAAGTTGTTTTCACCACCCCCGACATCCAACATGCCACCATGATTCACTGCCATTGAAATCTGGAGGAAGGTGAGAGTAACATGGGATCCTGGCACAGACAAGATTGTATCATACAATGGAACCTATCCAACCACCTATGTATGGTCCACAGCGATTCACCACCTAGTTCACTGTTTTTCTACCCAGTAGTCCTGATCTTCCACTTGGGAACTCAGTGAAACACCAAACTGTTGCCATTGAGAATCTCTTACACTCCTAGAACCTAACCTTGCCCATGCTGTTCTCCAACTGAGGGGGTGAAAGTATGTGTAAAGGTACTGCTGTCCATTAAACCCAGAAGCATACAAGCCAAATCTCAATAGTACCAGTGTCCCATACTAGGCAGAATGAGCTCGCCCAAGCCACTTACACCCACCCACCAAACTACCAGAACATGTAGTCTCTGGACAGGACCTGAGATTAGCAATAAACTCACCGCCAAAGAACATACTTGGCTGTTGACACCCTCCATAGACACATAAAGTAAACCAGAAATGCACCCTTAGCCCACACCAGAGTAACATTAATGCTGCTGCTTCTTCCACATATAAGTCAGAGTCATGTTATAAAATTGCAACTATCGGTAAATTTGGGATCACAAAACTGGCGGTTTACTGTAATTGTGATTAGGAATACAAACCTGGTTCAGACCTAACAGGAAGGTCTCTGGATTTCTGGACGGGTCTGGCTGCAAGGTGATGTGAGTGCCATTGCTCACGGCTGCCAACCATGTCAGGTTGTAAACTCCAACCACTGTAATAACACACAAACACAGATTTTTTTTTCTTCAAAAAATAGTTACACTGCGATTCTTAGATTTGATTATGTAAGAAGTATAGAAACTTATTTTCTTAGATTAGTTGGAATATGGGTCCTCACATGAAATGTACAACTTGAACTTTGTGATTTAAAAAATTATCTTTTTGCTAATCAGTACCCCTGGATATTTACGAAGGTAGATAGGTAGTGCCAACCAAACACACAAGAAAAGAAAATGAGAGATATCAAGTATCGCAGAGTGAAGAGTCATTTGAAGGGTACTGCCTGTGGTGTGTGGAATGAGCACAAAATTGGCCACTCACGTGTCGCTGCTACAGTGTCGGTGGTGCTCTGTGTTGGTTCTACGGCCAGGTACTCAACTGCATCCTCCTGATACAGTTGCTGGGGAACAGCTTGCGAGTGCACAGCCGCAAAGCCACCACCTACACACAACAGTTTAGTCATTACCTCACTGCCTCTACTAGAACTAGTAGACTGCTTACATTTCAAATTCTGTATTGCAGAAGTAATTCAAAGATACGCCATATTTAGGCCACTGTTTCAAATGTTCAATAATGCTGACAATTTACATGCACACGCATGCACACTTGCTCACATGTACAAACACACGTACGGTGGCTTCCTTGTAAATCCAAGAGATGGCAGGTGAGACAAAGGGAGATAAAGAAAGAAGGAAAGTGGGGAGGAAGGAGAGGAAGAGAGATAAAATGAGATAAAGAGAGAGATAGAAAGAAACGAAGGCAGAGAAACAGAGAAACATGGATAAAATAAGGAAAAAATAAACTTATAGGAAAGAGAAACACAGGAACAGGAATAGAATGAGCGAAACACAGGAAGAGAAAGAGCAAGAGGCAAAAGGGAGAGGTAAAGAGAGAAAACCCCTGATAGAGAGCTGGGCTCAGAAACCTAACAGAACACCCTGCAAGCATTAGTCGTACACAGGACCCACAAAACCAATGAAGAAAGATGATAAAAGATTTGGGTTGTCATAGTCATCATTCTCCAGGGTCTGGAAACACAGATGGAGCTAGTTACAAGTGACAAAACCTAGAGCACCTCAAACAAACTTCAGCAAAAATGGAGGGCACTTCAAGGAGGTGAGCTGGAGCAGGACACAGTGCAATCAAGGCGAATCTGCTACTGAGCCACGACACGAATTACCAGAAAATAAGAAGCAGAAGTCCATTCCTTCACCAGACCAAGTTTCTTGGATTTAGAGGATGGAGGCATGACCAGTTTGATTTGTAGCGCCACTACTATAAGTTTCGCAACCTATGCCTCCAATACCTGACAAGAGGGAGTGAAGGAACATCTGTCAAGTTTCATGGTCTCCCAACAAAGTGTACGTTTGGGTAACTTTAAACAATTTCATGCTTTTGCTGAGAGGGCAGATATATTATTGGACCTGTCCTTAGTGATAAGCCGCAGCGATGGGCCGTCAGATACAGTAGGCGAAAACTATGAAGGTGCTCAGTGAGGGAAGGTGAAAGAAGTGAGAGGGGAAACTGTTCCAGACTTCCCCTTCCCACCAATGATGGTCTGTTAAAGGTACAGGCCACTCCAAAGATCTGTCTTTAGGCACTGGCGAGTATTGTTTTAATTTGCCCAACTACTTCCTGTAAGACTGTTTCATGGCGTTTCGATACAGAACAATCAACATTGAAATACTGGGATAACTGGACAAGATAAAACATTGTTAAACATTTATTTAAGAATATTTCAATATGAGTAGTAGGTGGAGGACCTGCACTTTAACCACAAAACCTCTCCTAAAACTTAAATACATTCCCATCACCACTCCATCACATCAGATACCGGGTTGTTTAGATAAATTTGGTACAAAATTCCACTTAACGTTACTGACAATGGGTAATATGACAATATAGTAACTATTAAAAGTTCTGTATGGAATATAATGAGATAGATTATTTTCGTACGGAATGGGCAAATGTTAATACACAGCTGTGTTTCACCAAAACCCAAATTACACTGCAGTAATTGGACAAATGAAATAAATAAATTTTAGTAACAATTGATAACAATGTGCATGCTAAGGAAACCATTTATTCTTGTAAATAGGTCTAAAAGATGGACACTAATGACATATTTATCAAGTTTATCAAGTCCTGTTGTTTTTTTTTTTTTAGACTAAGTTATTTTATTTTTATTTGGTGTTTTAAACAGCAGACAAACAAGCACTTTAATTTCAATCGTTTCCTTTTTTTTTTTTTTTTTTTTTTTTTTTTTTTTTTTTTTTTTTTTAAATGCTCTACCCACCATCGTTGTAGCAACTGGTTGAACGTTGAGCTTTAACATTTTTGCTATCTACAGCAAATTTTTCTCCTTCTGCAACTTTATCTACAAAATGTAACACAGTGGAGATAACTGCCAGTGTCTGTCTTTGGAGACTATAATTTATTTCTTCCACAGTAACAGATCTCTAAATAGGCACTAATAACGGAGGAAAAAACACAAAAATAAAGTGCAACACTTAATGCACATGCAACCTGGAATAAAATATTTAATATGCGCGACCAACCATTGAACACAGCATGCCAAGCTTATGCACTTCCGTCTCCAACTGTTCGAAAAGAATGAGTAAGGGACTGGAAAGAAAAAGAGGGAGTAACTGAACTGCGCATACGCGCCAAAATCGCTTGTATGCTGGTGAGTACTGTATCAGTCTTTCACACAAGGTATTCTAGTGTGAAACTGCTCTGAGCTCTTTGAATATCCTGTGGTTAGTCAACTGTCGAGCATTACAGCTGTTCTGTGTTCTTGCAAAAAAAAAGTAAACATGGCATACAGTATGACAACCTGTAACTGTTTGTTATTGGTAAGCATGTCCTAGATTATGGGGATGAGGGAAATTGTAATACAGGTGAGGTGGACAGGGACATCACTTGAATACACGCTAGTACACTAAAACTTCGTACGTATGACACCCACTTCGTACAAATGCCTCGTTCGTACCAACCGATTTTCAGAAACCACAGGGGAAAAACCATGGTAAATTTTTTTTCAAAAACACGAAAATTATCGTGATAATCTATAGAACACTTCGGAAGATACAACATTAAGAAAACAATAAGGGTTGTATGGAATCTACCCTCGTGCAATGAGAAGCATGATAGGGAAAAAATCAGCAGAATTTAATTACATTTTACAGTTATTAGTGTGCAGCACACGAGCAAGGTCCTTGATCTGACGGCTATTCTACGGTGTTGCCTGGGCTGGTACAGTTTTCTTTCCCATGCTGTACTTGTATGCTCTGATACGCATGTTCAGAGCAGCCCACTCCACGCCTCGCCCTGTGCCAGCAACACCAGCCAATATCGATACTGGTGTGTACTGCAAGTGGAAAAAAAAAACAACTTTGAATTTCACCCTATTTTTTTATCTCGCCTACGCCATCATTCTTGGTACCATTATTATTGCTGAAGAGTTTGCTTGTTGTTTCGTACATTTTTTAAATATGTAGTGCTATAGTCGGATTTTTGGCGTTTATTCATTAACTAGGATTTGCCTTTGTATTTATTGATTACTTCATCATGATATTTTACTTGGATTTCGATTTTTGACACATTTTATTTGATTTATTTTGCTACAGTTCTTGACTTACACTACTCTTTGGACACAATTTTTGGATGTTGTTTTTAACATGAGTGGGAGCAAGAGCTAGGCCATTGCACTATTGTAGAAATATGAAATTAACAGTAGATGGATGCTGGCACATGTTCGCAATGTTTTTATAAATCAAAAGGAAAATGCTTAATTTAATAATATCACTGCCACATTTTAAAAAGTAGAGATACTGTTTGCAGTTAATGAGTTTCCAAGTTAACTTACCAATTTAAATATCTTTACATTTAATATGTGGCATTTTTTAAATTTTTCTGTTATGTATCGAAACATTATTTGCTACCAATGTGACATATTAATTATGATTGTAACACCATTGTTTTCTTTCATTAAATATTTTTTCATCTGTTAGATGTTTACATGTGTACCTACACAGGTTTAAATGAAGGTAAAAATGTCTGATGTACCATGGGCGCTGTCCGTTACATACACATCATCAGCTTTGGTGCTTCTCTAGACCGCCTTCCGTTACTGCCGATGAGCATTGCTACTGTTGATGGCTCGTCAGTGTTTGCCAGAAGTAAAGGAACAGCCAGCAGTAAAAAATAAATATTTTGTTAGTTTCGGAAAAAAATCCACAGCAGTATTCATTATAATGAAAGAAAATAACTGGAGTAATGAATTTAAGTATTATATTATTTCTCTCTTTAATTTAACACTTCTTATGCATGAAAAAGGCACTATTCATAATAGTTTGAATAAAGAGAATTTTTTTAACAACATAAACTTTGTTAAGTTTAATTTTATACTGCTTTTGTTCGGAATTTCAACAAGGACTATTTTGAAATTAATTATCCTGCCATCTGTACATTACAATACCTCGGAGAACATATGACCACTTGAATCATCCACCAAATTCTTGTTTCACTGACACTGTATAAATTCTACAGCATCAGTAAACTCAGTGCTTTCAGTAATCAATATAGCCTCGCGCAGGGTGCCACCCAGTGGCACATGCAAATGAGTGCTAGTTATCATCAGCGCTCGTCAGTAATGGAATAATAGCTGACGTTACCGAAATTACTGGTCAGTGAAATCTGTGAGTAATGGAAGGTGGCTCTAGTACACCATAACACCGGACGTTTTTGCTAATTTCGCCTCTGTGCCACTCCATTCTACAGGCCGAGGGAACCGCTTGCTCCCAGAGAGGCAGGCAATCCACAGACACAGCGCTCAAGTTCAAGTGGGCAGACACCTCCCCCCCCCCCCCATCTTTTGCTAGACTTGCCCTGGTCAGCAGACACCAGACTTATGCTGGCCCGCTCAACAGGGGAGTTTCCCCTTCTATGTAGCCTGCTCCAACTGCCCCTTGCTCACTACAACTTTCTAGCAGCAATTATTTCCTTGCACGTGCTACAGGAAGGAGTTAGCAGTTACCAGCGTTTGCAGTTTCCAGCTAAAAGCTGGAGGCCAATCTCAAGCCGTAAATTTCATTAGCTCACCACTCAGCCCGTGAACACTTGCCTTCACAAGTATTTGCTTAGCTCACTCTGTTCTACTTTCCTTAGCATATCAAAGTGAGTTTTTTTCAACACATGATAGAAGCTCTTACTGTGGAGCCTTCCAGGTTGGGATAGTTTAACTTAGATTAAGTTGGGTCAAATTAGATTAGGTCACTTTGAATAGGTAACCTTAAACGGAGATGGACATGGGTTACTTCAGTTACTGCTCAACACTTGAAACTATCTACTAAGCAAATAAATGTCAAACACAATAAGATTCAATATTGCATTATTATTTTTTCCGATTTCAATTTCACAATACAATTGAAAACCCAATAAAATGATTTTATTCACCTGTGTTAAACTTATCTAACTATAGTATAAACATTCTTTTACAATACAATTCAGCAACCTCCACAGCACACAATAGTAGGAACTACTTCTGCTTGCTACTGACACCAGACAATCTGCTGGATGGCCAGTCCTCAAATATTGAATCGCTACTCCAGTCTAATGCTCTTTGCGAATATTCATCATGTGGACTGGCAGCAGCAATTGGGGAAGCCAAAGGCCATGGCAAACCAGAGGACCCAGCCTCAGCAATGAAAACTCTAGGTGCCAACTCATCTAGTAACTCAGTCAGACTGGCTGAAGAATCTGAACTATTTGACGAAATATTTATCACCTCAGGCTCGTCAGATCGTTCGCCCTTAATAGTTGGCCTCCTTTCGCACTCCTAAAATGGACGATAGGCCACTACTACAGTTACATGATTAATGGAACCAATCTTTGAATCTTTGGTCGGTGGAGGGTAATTAGAAACATATCATATCGGGTTTTCCCACTAAACAACACTACGCAATCCACCCTTAACTGGGAGGCGAACAGAGATTCTTTCACACAATCGCTTTATGAAGATATCACAATGGTATTCTGTTAGTACTCCTCAAATATTAACTCATCATAATAGTGATCATTGAGATATTGGAACGCGAATTTCCCAACATAGGATTAAAAAACTCACACCCCATGCAGTATACTATTACAACAAGTGGCCTTGCCCATATTAGAAAGGCCCAACAGGTAGAACTGATTTTTCTTATGAATATTACCACTCTACATCCAATCATTGTACCACTCGACAGCTAATTATCCCAACATATGAATGTAGTACCAATTATGCTCAAATCACCAACTTTAGTCACGCATACAAATTATCATAGTAGGCATCATATTCATAGTAGGCATCACGAATGTATATATTGAATTGCTTATGCCTTACTACAATTTTTTCCCTAAGCCAGGAGAGTTGCAGAGAC
Organism: Dryococelus australis; assembly: GCA_029891345.1. Lineage (NCBI taxonomy): Eukaryota > Metazoa > Arthropoda > Insecta > Phasmatodea > Phasmatidae > Dryococelus > Dryococelus australis. The sequence continues at coordinate 125,362,433 of CM057003.1, forward strand.
AAACAAGAAATCATCTCTTTATCAACACAAGAATATACAACCAATTCAGTTTTAATATTTTAAAGAACTTATGACTCTAGCCTTCCTGATTTGCATTTTCTACGGTTTCGCGAACTCACTCCAGGCAATTTCTGGGGTGACATTAATAAAGGCAATGACCAATTCCTTCCTTGTATTCTCTTCATTGTGTTTTTGGTGTACCATTCTCTAATGAACCTGCTGTCGACAAGATGTTATGTAACATAAATGAAGTTTACTCGTGTGTTTAGATGGTGATATATTTAACGGTAGGCTGTAATCATTACAGTATATGACACCTCTTTACATTTTATCGTTTTCCAAAGGTAGTTGAAATAAAGAAAACTTGGATAAAGTCAATCTTTTCCTGTAACTACGCTATCTTCAAAACTGAAAATCACATATTTTCTTTAAAGGCTATTTCACCCTTCTTAAGGATTTGTGAAATTCTAATTGTGAGGGCAATTAATTGGACATTAAGCATATTTTAATATTGATGATGAATCATGGGTACATATTTAGAATAAAGTGTGCTTCGTCAAACAGCGAGTACTCTAGCCACTAAACAACCCCCCCCCCCAATACCCTAGGAAGGGAGGAGCTGAGAAGTATAGGGGGTTTGTAACAACCGAGGTGTTGGAGAGCCAATGAAGGCACAATATGGCGCAGATGGAGCAGTGCATCAGAAATGCAGGGGCAGGGAAAACCTTGAGAAAACATGCCAGCAAGCAGCACGATTCAGTAAAATTCCTATATATGAAAACCTGTGTGTAATCTCACAGGGAAACAAACATGGATCACTTTGGTGGGAAGCAAGCACCTTACCACTACGCCCACCACAGCCCCTCCTCCCCTTTTGGAAGTGAGGAGAGGCTCCTTACTTCTTCAATTATATTTGGGAAAAGTAAATTACAATTTCAATTTAAAAAAATATAAATGTAACAATCAATATCATTCTCTATTAGCTTATCACTGATCTTATTTCTGAATGGGAATAGGTGGTTTGTAAAAATCGAGGTGTTGGAGAGCAAATGAGGGCACAATATGGCATAACTGGAACAGCGCAGAAATGCAAGGGCAGAGAAAAAAAAAACAGGAAACCTTGAGAAAGCATGCCAGCCAGCTGCATTATTCAATAACATTCCTATATGTGAAAACATGTGTGTAAACTCACACGGAAACAAACATGGATCACTTTGGCGGAAAGCAAGTGCCCTACAAATGCACCTACTGCAGTCCCCCTTTTTTATCTGAGGAAGTGAGGAGGGGCACCCTGTTGCTTCAATTATATTTGGGCAAAGTTAATTACAAAGTTGAATTTTAAAAATATGATCGTAACAATCAATATCATTCTTTACCAGCTTATCGTAGATCTGGTTTCTGGATGGGAGGGACAGTATTTGTTTTTTGACATTCTGATGATAGTGTTTACAATAGTGAAATTTCCACCACATTTTCGACTATCAACCAGGTCTGTAGTTGTGACAATTGAAACAAATAATAAATGTTTTAGATATACGCTGTTGTAGCACAGTTTATGTTGCAGAAACTATAATTAAATATACGAAACACACAAAACCAAACAGAAATAGTTGTCAACATATACATAAACACACAGAAATCTGCAAAAGCAATACGTATTTTATTTGCAAGACCATTGTGTTTGTCTGTTTTCATTATGTCAATCATTACTTTTTTCCTTCACTACTTTGTCGCTTACTGACTGAATTCCTTCCAAGGAATTCTTCAGTGTTCTAATGGAAACTATTCTTGGTTTGTTTTCTGTCAGTATGTTCCTCATGTTTCCTGACTCATGACAGGCACTGAAAGACTGTAGGATAAATTATAGCTAGGTTGGCATTCCAACCTGTTTTATTTTTGTAATTGCCATGTTACGTTAGTTGGAGTTCTGTTTATTTTAATTCAAAGGAAAAAAGGAAATAAAGAGGACGGTGCGGGGTTTCAGGTTTAACGTCTTTCGTGAGACGGAATTCGTACGAGTATGTGGCATTTTGAGTAGCATATTTTTTTGATGGAGCAGTGGCAAATTTAACAGTAATTCTTAATAATAGGTGCTTCTTCGAAAATCGAAAGAAAACTCTGGATATGTTAGATATGATTATTAGTAATATTAATTACTAGGAATTTTGGAGGGGCTTCAAGTAATTTTTTTTAGGTGGTGATGCGAAGTGTCACGCATCAACAAAACTTGAAGTTTCCCACAAATGATTTTCAAGCATAGCCCCCTCACACTTAAAAATACTGTACAAGCATAGCAAAACATTATGCACCGAGCCAGAGTCCCAGTGCCAGGAGGGAAGTACATCCCCAAAACAGTGATTCAAGGTACGCCAGCAATTTTTTTTAGGTGGCGATGTGAAGCGTCACACATCAGCAAAGCTTGGAGTTTCCCCTTAAATGATTGTCGTGTGTAGCCTATTTTCACTGATAAATAATGTGTGTGTTTTGCAATTCAACATATTTTTGTACTATTTGTGATAGTACATTAATATTGTCTCATGAAAATATGTTTAAATAATTGCGATAAGATTGAACTGTACATGGGCCTAAATTGACAATCTTACCGATACAATTTAAAAATACTAACGTGGGGAGGTTTATGAACCGGAGGGGAATTGAGGGGTAAAAGTTTATAATGAAAATCTACTTGTTTTGTATTTTTTTATACCACAATTTCCCTGATCTTCATAGCCCTCCCCACTATCGTATTTGTAGATTGTGTTGATAATATTGTCTATTTTAATAATGTTTGGTTCAGTTTTTTGCAATTTAAAGTATTTTCATGTATTAATATTAAATTATTTACAAAATTTTACCCATTTTACTGCACATTTTTTTCTGATATTCATAGCCCTCCCCACTATCGTTTTTGGGTTTTTTTTTATCAAATAATATTGCCCCTAGTAAATGCATGTTCTGTGTAGTTAGTGGAGTGGAATTATACAACTTTCCGAGATTTTTTTTCTTCAGAAAAGCCCCTATTCTTAAGAATGACCAATTTCGCCCCTTATGAAATAATATTCACATTATTGAAATTTAGAAAATTTTTAACTTCAATGAAAAACATAACACGATATATGCATCGCTGTTCGTATTCGTACAAATGAAGCAATACACACTTTCACCGAAATAAGCCTTACACTTGTTGAATTTACGATACAAGCAAATAAAGAAATATTATTTACACACTACACAAGTGTTGAAAGTAAGGCCTTTCAAGGCCAAGTGCATTAAAATAATTATAGTAACAGTTTAATGCATTATTTACAAATCACACAAACTTACTGTTTGTAAAATTCGCAACCTTTTCAACACGTGTTTTTCTGTCAAAATCCTAGCAAGTTTGCTTCTCTAAAATCACGTTTGTTCATCACTAGCATTGATAATTCCAACAATTTTTTAATCATTATCGTCTCCAATAACCTCAGAAATTTTGCTCACAACCTCCCTTTCAAATGTAAACAATTATTGACAGAATCGCCATATTTATCTCAAGTGTAGACCCTTACCCAGAGCTTCAATATGCAGATAAAGTAGACGACAGTTTGCCCTCTTGGTAGCAGTACCTAGAGATGGTAAGACCAGCCCTAAATAATACATCATCTCTAGCTATATACAAGTATATGAAATTAACGAAAACAAGTACCTACTTAAGGAGGTCAAGTACAAGTTACAAAACGAAAAAATGATTGCTGAAACTGAATACTGAGGTTTTGCCACATAGGGAAAACCAATATTTCCATGAAGTTATAGGATTCAGGGACTCCACCGAAATACTAATGCACTCACACCCTAAAACAAAAGATGTACCTACCTTTCCATAGATAGTGTAAATGGCAAAAATAGGGGCTAAACCAACTCGCAACATTTGCAAATAACCGCAACTTAAAAACAGTTTACAAAAACGATTTAATGAATTTAATTATTAGGGATGGTAGTAGTTATAAAATTCAAAAAAGCAAGGACTGGAGCATATTTAAAACATAATTAGTAAAATCACTCAAATCAGTGGCCACTTGTGCTGCACAATGGTAAATGTGAAAGTATAGTGAAAGTAAAGCGAAATGGTATAGGTAACATGCCATTTAAATAGTCGCAGGACCTGAGGTGAAGCAGTTACTGTTACTCGTGCAATAAATACTTGACTAATCTTCTTGAAATTAATATACATATTCCTCAGTGAAAGAATTGTCAACGACTCTACCACATTAATTCAGCTAAACCAGGGGAAATTTTAAAATAAGTTTTGTGAAATGATTTAAGTTCAAAGTAATATTTGAAATGGAACATTTTAGATATTCACTGTTAAATGACGCCTAATTGCCAGCTGCCAAATCCCTTTTGTATGATTATTATTATTTAGCTGTAAGTTATTTGAATTTAATCCACTGCCTTAAAACCATTTTCTCAAACATTGAATTAAAACGTGATGCCTTGAGGGTAATGGAGGAATGCCGCCATGTCAAATAGTGTTTATGGTGTGTGGTAGGTCAGGCGCTCCCGGTGGTATTTTTTTAAAATGATTAAGTCTTTACGAGGTACTGTAGCATGTCCAGTCTAAAGTATTGTCCTGTAGCTTAGTGGCCAATCACGAAATCAAGTTCTGTGAAAATGGCTTAGCATTTCAGTGGATTGGTTCTGGCTGGTAAACCTGGGTGATGCCTAACCTATGTCAATTCTGTCTGGTTAAAGCTTGAACTGGTGAGGTTAGTGTGCAGGGGCTCGTAGGTTTTGATGGTTCAGGTGTTGGTTCCACAGGCTCAAGTCCCGAAAAGCGTGGATTGGTTATTCCCAAGGACTTATCCTGTCCACTTAAGTAAGCTACAAACACGGGGTATATTTCCTCACTCCGACGAATAGGAGCTTCGAAGATGTCCTTGAGAATCTCTGATGTAGACAATCTCTGCAAGTGGTGCAATGACTTAGCTTGATCCCACAGTGACGGTTTCGTAAGTGCGGCAAGGAAGGGGTTAAATTCCTGCTAAGGCCCAGAGGCAGTTAGCACCTGTCTAACCTTCTCTTGGATACTACTCCGATGGGAGTAGAGCATTAGGACAGAATCACACTATCACGTCTGAGAAAAGAAAGCCAGTGACATGTTGTTCTATACTGGTGTAGAGCCACATGCAGTGTTTGCTAACAGAGGGTGTTATCCCTATTCCAGCGCTCGGCGTAGAAACAGAGTGAATACTGAGAGTCAGGACTCACCGCTTGTGGGTGAGTGTCTCAGGAGGAACAGTCTCCCCAACTCAGAGAACACTAACTCCGATGCCGGGGACACAGTAGAGAGAGTAGCCTCTGAGCAGGCAAGCTGGTATCAAGAAACTGAGTTCCTAGTGTCGGGGCTGTACAGTTCTGTACACCATGGTGCACAGAAAGAGTGGACATCCAAAGTGTGTGTGGGTAGTCTATTGGTGTATTGTGCTCTTGAATAACTTCCCCGGTCACCTGCCATCCTTTGTACGGGTGTGGAGTCCACTAGGAAAGGAATTATTTCTATGGGAAAGACACCCTTGAGTTGGTTGAAATATCTGTTTATTCCTTTGATAGAAGTAAACATGGTAGGGTCGCACTACCTCCTAACATCAGCAAGAGCTTACGGAAGCTTAACCTATCCTGAGCCATGTGAAGGCAGCCTGATCCTAGGCTAAAAATGGCAGGGTAGATGGAGTGTTATGAAACTAATTTCAACTGGTACTACTCCTACTATGTGCCTGCGCACAAGAGGCCGCAGTGTCTAGTGGGTAGACGATGTTGGCTATGGTGAAGATCTTTGACACAGTGTGCAGTGAATACAGGTTGGTAGATGGATATCTTCGGCAACAAGTTGTGGTGGAGACCAAGGATACGAGAGTCCTTCCGCACGAATGTGGTGGAGGAGCAGGTTGGAGCTAATGAGCAGACTGGTCAAGAGCTCCGACAAAGTTTGTGGTGGGGAAAATGAAGACTGGTCACAAACAGGCGAGCCACCCGCTAACAACGGAAACTCCATATGAATCGAGCAGTAAGGCTTTCTCGCTGATGAGACGAAGTCATTTAATTATGGTTGAAAAGATAAATATATTTTATCATAAAATTAATTACTAATTTTGAGACAGCTGCTTAAGAGAAGTTATATGCAATTAAATCCTAAGCTTCACAAATGGGTAGTTGTTTTCTGTTGTTTGCTGGCGGTATTAATTTTTCTTTCTATTATGTGCAAGTGTTTCTTTTATGTGTCGCAATAAAAGGGGTACTATTTTCCAGTACACTGAAATCCTATTTCACAAGGACAAATCCATTTGGAAAGGCGAGTTTCAGGAGCTGATGTAACATTAACAAAAGTGGGCGAAAAACTCAATTTTTTGAGGAACGTATTGATCGAGTCTCAGCTTAAATAAGAGAGCTTAGGCTGACTGAAACAGTGCACTGTCAAATGCAGCCCTCGCATACAGCTATATCATTACTGTTAAGCACATCTAGATACTATGCCTACAGGTGCAGTATGACAACAATCAAGCACACAAGTGAGCATGCTGCTGCATCACCTGTCTAAATTGTGGATGGAGCAGGTGCCACCTTTTGGGGATAAAATTGGTGAAAATCCAATTAACTTCTTAAATAGGTTCAAAGAGTACAGGAAAATATTTGGCCTTCCTGATGCAGACATTCTGCGATGCCTTAATATCAGTTTACCTTAATCTCAGTTGGTTGGGAAATAGATTGTCCACAACTACCACCAACACAGAGTTTAAGGTAAAATTTGTTGCACATTTCTGGAGTAGGAAAAATAAGGGCAACGGGCACAGTTTCACCATGAAAAATTCGTACATGGGAAGGGAAAATAATTGGAGATCCACCTGTTCGAGATGAACAAGAGGTTACAACATATGGAGCCTCCTATATCTGATGAGGAGTTTGTTGCCATGGTACTGCACCAGCCACCATACCGCAGCAGGGTAACCAAGAGTCTGACCACTCGAGTAATCCAGATAGTAGTCTGCCTATGCACACTTACAACATAGAACCAGAACAGAGAGGACTGCCCAGATTTGACTACAGTCCACGGGTGCAAAGCTACAAGCTGCTCAAGGTAACCAGTCCGATCGGATAGAAAAGGACGTTAGTAATGAGGACTCTCAACAGGGCAGGACCCTTAGGGAAAATACAGACATACCTGTGCCTAGCACAGCTCAAACACCACCTAATAGAGCAAGAGGAAATGCAGATGCATAGCAAGCGAGTGCAAACATTGCTCAAGGCACACCCACACAAAATAACCCTGTTTTTTGTTGTACACGAAGAGGGTGGTTGTTTTTTTCAATCAAGATCCATCATTGGATCCTCCTACACCGGCATTGGTACGCACTTCGCCTAGCAATGCTTGGGGTACCAATAACAACACAATGCAGCAAAACTCATCTAACCAGAACAGGAGGTTAAACTGTTAGGGGTAAATGAAGTTTGGGCCCGACTACTGACCAGTATACAGTCTAGTCCACCAGAGGGGTCCACATATGTTATCAGTGATGTGCATAACAGACCATTAGAGTTAGTTACTTAACACATGTTACAGGAGGTAGTAGTACATTCGGGGGACTCCAGAGACAGCAGAAGAGTTGCAGATGGAAGAGAGATCATTACAAAATTAATTAAGAGCTTTGGAGGAGCAACAACTTGTATTGCAGCAGAGCAGAGAAAAAATACACTAAACAGTTTTGCATTAAATTACTACCATTATTATAGTGGATATTACAGAGTTACCAGCAGGGAGAGAAAACTGTTATAAGCTGCCATGTCCGAACACTGGTGAAGTTATCGGTTACTATAATATAAGGTTGCTATGGAAGTTCAGCAAGCCGTTGAAGATAAAATTATAATATTACAGAAACCGAGAGATTAGCAATGCTGGATAGAATTATGTACTGGATGTTTATTTTCGAGCAAGATAAACAGATGTGCATTATTGTTTATATTTGGGGGAAGAGAGCGTTGCGATGAATTCAAATGTATTTAAATGCTATGTATATATAAAGTTATGTATATTGGAGCTTATGTGAGCCCTACATTTTTGACATGAGGTGTGATGCTGTGTTTGAAAACAATTTATCCCATGCTATTAATTAAATGACCCAACCCAAATATTCGCCATTTGCCATGTAGTCTGCTGGAGAAGAATAATGATGCGGGAATTTAGAAGTTCTTTGCCTCGTGTAACTACCTTCTGATCGCGGTTACTAAATGTAAGTGAATAACCTAACCACAAGACGAGATAAACCTGACCCAGTGACGATGTGAACATCCCACTACCCGCACTTAGCTGGTGTACTCACTGCGAAGGATTACTAATTTTACTTCAAAGACTTACTTTTTGGCTACAGTACACAGGACAGAACTGGAACTCCAGGGTGCTGAGATAAATTTTGTTTGGGCTGTAACATACACACAGAGAGTTCCCTGCCTTTTTACACAAAGCAAAGCACTCTTTTTTAAGTTTGAATAAACACTTCAAAAGGATGATTACCAACCGTGATTTATGTTGAGTTGTTGATCTAAGATGTGGTTGTAGATCATCTGTGGTAATTCCCATTTTTTTTTTTAACATCGTTGTTTGCATGGCCTTCTTTACTTTGTCATTGATACTGTCGAATCTCCATTTTCGAGGTTCTTCTATATTTCCTTCCATCTATTATATCTGTAATCCTACATATATAAATGTGTTTCGTTTTCAAGTTCTGTTCTGAAATGTGAGGATTTTTTTTGTTTACTTTCATACGTCATTGTCGTGTGTTGGCGCAAAGAGAAGTTTTCCCATGTAAAGTTACAGGATTGACACATGCCGTTTTCCCCTCTATTAGATGGTTTGCCCACCGCACAGCACTCCAGCACCACAGCGTCCACCTGCATTCTTATTTTTCCTTTATTCGAGTTCATTACTTTCTTTATTTGTGTGCGATAAAATACAATTAATTTTTATTATTGCTATGCTAAATGAACATTTGAATTTGCTTTCAATTTTACTTCTCTTATAAAGGCGTAAGTCACTAACAGAATATTGGGAAGATAAACTTCGGTATTGGTAACATCACATTAAGTTTAAAGACATTTGAATTATTTTATTGTTAAAACGAACTTTAAGCCAAAGCTTGGTGAAGCTTTTCTGTTATATATGGTTCATTGATCTGGTAGGCATTTGTGTTGGTAGTGACATATATTTATTTATCACTACATTTATGTTGGTGGTAACATGCATATATTTGGAACCATAATTATTTTCTGTTTAAATTGAAATATTTTATAGTATGTTAATAATAGTTTAATTCTAAATGTAATTTTAAAATGTAGTGTGTATATATATATACATATATTTATATTTATTTATTTATTTATATAGATGAGTTGTCAATTTCCAAAACCATCTATTTGACAAAATTTTAAAAATATTATTCTTTATTCTATTATGTGTTGGTGCGGTTGAAATGCACCATAAGAAATGGTTTTACAATTTCAAAACACTCCTATTCTCACAAAAATTAAATGTTAAGAAACAATACTGTTCCAAACAGGTCTAATTACCCGCAAAACTGTTCCAAAACTGGCTAGTTGCTGGCGTCTAAGACGGCTGCTTTATGATTTCAGCAACGAGCTATATAGTAAACATATAGTGGCAGAAGCGTAACTAGACTGAAGCCACTTGAACATCTGTCCACCATTTTCATTTCAGTCTAAACAAAGGCCCATGGCTGGGTGTAGTAGTAAGGAATATCACGCATACCTACCCGAAGTAATCGGAAAATAAAATACTATTTGACATTTTCATGCACTTTCTGGCTGGAAATAAAGTGTAATTCGCATATTTGTTTGCAAGGTAAAAGATGGCATAAAACAAACCACTGGGAAGGTGTATAGTGTAGTGTTGAGAATGTTATTTATGAAAAGAATTGTATTAGTATCAAACCAGCCTGCATGACTGAGATTGCAGTGTACAAGTCTATGCATGGGAGAATGTAAGCGATTTATATATCCATTTAATTGAGTGTTCGGAAGTATTAAAGGTCCAATGGGATGAGGTGTTTCGGCTCTAAAATGCAATGCAAATAATTTGTACTCTACAGCAGTCTGGCATCAAACCACAAAGTTGGTGGTTTTGACGTCCACTCATTACCCAACCGTTTAGCCCATTTGTCCAGCCCACTGTGCCATCGACAGCGCAACATGCACGTGCATTCTGCGACTGATCACTGCAAAGTGTAATTGCAGTGTGACACACCAAGAGTGCTATAGTGCAGTGAAGGTGCAGGAGACCAGGCAGTGCAGCATCATTTACTCTAGTAAGGCTAAGTTGTAAACAAAGGCTCTGGAGGAGTGATACTCAAGCTAAAAACACTCCCAATTAGTTTAACCGGATAATACTAACACACAATTACTAACACTGTCATGTGTTTAGATTTCAAAACACATGATACCTTTCTCTTCCAAGTTTTTGCAGTTATTATGGAGTTTTGTTATGTTACGTTTTTGTTCGCCCCCATCAGTGCTGTGTCCACATCATTTCACATAGTATTTTGATCACACAGGGCAAGTGTATTGTTAAGAGCATATTCCATTCAAGTGTTATGTTTGCACATCGTTTTTAAGCAGAGTTATTTTTATGTACGTGTGCAAGTAGATCCCTACGTGGCACACAGGCCTGCTATCGCCCGCCTTCTCGCCACGGTAGGTAGTCAGTCAGCAAAGAACACCCAGAGGGGTAGGTTGTGCGTAAATGCGTCGCATTTTCCTGCACTCAGGTGGTACTTGTCTTTTTTCACCAGTCATGTAATGCCAACAAGAAGTAATTTTTCCGGAACGGTTTTTGTTTTAGCCGCCCGAGATACTGTCCTTCGCCTCCCCGAGGTTTGCATCACCAAGGGAGTATTTCAAATTTTTATTGCACACTAAGATCGTGCATTAGTGCCATGTTAACTTTCGCAGTGTAACCTCAGCCCCGAAGTAAAATTGGGCAAGCTCGTAAGTTGTTTCCTGGAGAAACGTGTAAATATACTGACATGAGCCGAGAGCTCCCTTGTACTCTTATGACCATTTGTACCGCCGCAGTCAGCTATCGTATTAGTGCACACCAGGGGTGAGTGGAACAGCCCAGAGTACGTAGGTGCAGGCTGCCGGGAACAGTGAGTAACTTTCCGTTGACCCAAATCACGTAACTCCAAATTGGCTGTTTAACTTATTTTTCACAAGAGTCAACTCTTGCGGGTAATAAGTTAGCGGTCTGGCATTGCATCCCTCTGAAGCCACGGCCATCAGACGATAGTACCATTGGAGGGAATGAGGGGGCTGCCTGTACAACAGCATAACGTGTGTCTCTAGTTTAGTGTGTGTCGGCAAGCCTGGAGGCCGAAGTATAAGTGAAGCGATGATGTGAAGTGTTTCAAAAGGCTAGTTTATATACCCCATTCATTGATCAAGATGCCACTCGCATGGTCACGAGTTTTAATATGAATTCCTTTGTAGGCGTGAAGAATGAAGCTGCACTTAGCTCGTTTTAGCATTCAGCTGCATCTCATAGATGAATACCATAGGTGTGACATCAAGGAAAACGTGTGTTCACAGGACGTTACTTGATGCAGTCAATGCCCTGTGAACGACAAATTTCAGTACTCTCACCAGTACCAGGTTTGGTCGGAGTTTTAAAAATAATAAATGTACAGGGTTTTAATTCATCAATATGTCGCTTTTTTCACAAAGTGTTCATCCCGCATATTCATGTTTATGTAAAACATTTGTAAGGGCGGCGGAATTCCTGTGTCATCACAAAACCTGTTAATGTAGCATTTAGAGCCACGGGAATGTCGTCAATATGTGTAATGAAATTAATAGTGATTAAGAGGGCATATAGAAGTGTTGTATAACCTTTATGTAAGTGTAAGGGCAAAAAGCATAATGAGCTAGCACAAATTCGAATGCACCCTCACCTTTCGCCTTCGCGAAACTGAGCATTATTCGGAGGTTGACCTCCACCATCAGCCAGCATGCTGCTCGAGAACCATGCTCTTCAGTGTTTCCCCTTCATATAGCAACTATTGGGCGTTAATCATTAATTTATCAATAGTGTAACTTCCGGAACCTCTTTGCTTTAATCGTAATACCGAGGAGCCGACCAACAGCTAATTTTACCATAAGAACTTGTGTGCGCAGTTTGCACATTTTCGAAACCAGCATTGGCAATCAGCAGTCCACAGTGCTGCACTCGCATAATAGAGTTTTGTAGAGTTTAAAGTCATTTGTATTTATTTAGATGCAATAAAAGTGTGTGTGATTATGTCCCGCCTTTTATTGCTTTTACCATAGGTAATTTAGGGCATGGTGTCCTTAAGGCCGAAATTTAACCTCAGTGTATTGTGTTGAGTATTATAGGTCCTGCCTTCCATAGACAGAGTAGAGTCAGTGTTTTTCAATGGCTGTCTAAGGGGGCCTTTACCCATAGTTTGTATAGTGGTAGAAACCACTATTTTATCATCAGTGCCAGTAAGTGCACGACGAACACCGCAACCAGTATGATGGCAACCTCCAGGAATCCCTGTGGCCGTCGGCCCATAACTCCAACATTTGTTCAACTGAGCTGGCGCTGGGCAACACATCATCTCGCCCCTGCCTTGGATAAGAGGTTAGGCGACCCACATCGTTCCTAAGAGGGGGCACACATCAATACATTGCATAAAAAGAATTAAGGTAACTGACCTTGGACTTTTTTCGACTGCCACAAGGTACCTCAGGCCACGGGCCCTTAAAACCCGCCAATTTTACCTTCACTGTTATGAAATGTTTCAAGTGTAATTTTTGTGTGCAGTGCATGAAGTATAGCTTGTATGGGTGTGTGGTTGGCCCCAACATTTCACAATGTAGGGAGTTGCTTTAAATGCAACGACTTGGTCATAATGGCACTACAGTGCCCTACAGCAAGCAGGTTCAGCATGGCAGGAATGGTGTACCTGGGTGATCGGCCCGCAGCACCCTGAGAAGACTTCCATCTTGTACTCTACCAGAACTTTAATTTATGCCGCCACAGCGACACCTGGCACCTACCTGGTAACTTCGTTCCAAAATTTCCAAATAACCACCTTTTTCAACCCACATTACCACCTTTCTGACCACCAAACTGTCATCAGACTGACCCCGTAATCAAAATCATTATTTTCGTGTATTGAGATAGACGTGGAAATTATATTTTGTGGGTGCTCACGGAAAGCAGGTTCTGGTAAATGTAAACATATTGTCATGTTAATGTAACGCAGAGAGGTTTTTTGAAAGAAAAAAACTGGAAAATGGTATAAATCCACTATATTTTTAATACAGAATACAGACTTTATGAGGTGCATCAATATTTCGCTTGATGAGGAGGGCTACAAACTGTAGGAAAATTGAGGGGTAAAAGTTTATAATGAAAATCTACATATTTTGTATTTTTTTACTCCATAATTTTCCTGATCTTCATTGCCCTCCCCACAATCAATTAAGGTGTTTGTATTGGTTTGATTATGTCTTTTTGGCAATTCATATATTTCCATGTGTAAATATTATTAAGTTCATGTTTTCCACTCGTTTTACCCCACAATTTCCCTGATCAAAAATTGTCATAGGCATATTTCAAAATCCATTCAGTATGAATATTTAGTTTTAGGCCTGTAATATTATTTCGGTCAGTTTTATGATGTTTTGAAAATGCCTGAATTGACGATATTTATTACTGTTATTTTTAATTAACATATTTGTTTTCCACGACATAGCAAAATACATGTAATGCACATTAATATTTTGCCGCTGCTGTGTTTAACACTGTTACTACTGCGAGGTAAAGAACTGTAGTGTTTATTTTTTTGTTATTGATATTTGTTGGGTTATTTATTAAAAAGGACGGCCTCTGTTGGAATAATAAGAACGAAGGAACAACCAGTCAAAAGAAAAATTCACAATAAATTCAAGCACACAACTCATGTTGCTTATTTGTTGTCATACAAACATAAAATATAGCTGTGAACATGCACCCAAATAAGCCTACATTGTCTTTTATTCTGGTCATATGTCTATGTATTGCTACTTACTGTTTATTAGGTTTATTGAAATTTATCGAGCTGGACTTAGTATTTTGTTGGGATTGTTACAAATCACGTTACATGATTATGTTTCAAACTCCTAGGGTAAAGCTACAATGTTGTGATAAATAGACGTGGAAATAAATAAATAACTTTGTCATAAAAACAGTTCACAATTAAAACATATAAATAATGCACAAAAATATTGGAAACCACACACACACAGCTGTTAACGAAACACACATAACAGTATATTAATATTCAAAACTCATCACGCCTCATTCACGATGACAACATGACAATAAACATCAAGTGAAATTGTTTTGACTGAAATGAAAATGGCGGGATAGTTTGCCGATTGTTTCCGCCAATAGCGTTGTAATCACTTAGTCACCCGCTCTATCTTTACTATACAGCTTGTTGGATTTCAGTTACAGAACTACAGTACCTACTTGAAGTACCAAAGAGTTATTTTCCCTTTTGATAAGCTCTCACAAAATCGTTAATATTATAAAACAGAGGACCTGATGTATGGTAGGGTGCTACACAGGGACTCGGGAGAAACACACCATAGGGCGAAAACCCTAGAACTTACCTTGCTCCCAACGACTCCGTGCAATGAACCACACATAACATAATGGACCATTTGTGTCGAGTGGGAATTACCAAAGGTTAGTAGATAAAACACAGGGCTGAACACTAGCCCAGTTCGGCAAACTTACACTTATTTTCACATAAAATAAATAGGTCTGCTTAGAAAAGTATGTTTATCTCATGTGTTTCCAAAAAAAATTATGTAAGTGCTAAAAGGTGATTAAATTAATTATATAAAAACAATTATATAAGATAACATCTCGTAGTGACACTTACTTTCTTTACTCCACCAAAATAAAGCTCAGTTGAAATAATAAAACCTTCATAAATAATAAATAAAAACCTGTTCAACAGATTACATATAATATCATCATTCTTAAGTTTCTTATAATCTCGTAAATAAATTAATGGGTGGGATCTTGATTCATAAAAGTTTACTTGAGATATTCATCTTAAAGGTCAAAGCAGCAAAAAGTCAGAGCTGAACAAAAAAAATTAAATTAGTTTACATTCTCATAAAGGTTAAGCTGGCAAAAAGCCAGAGCTGAAACGAAATAAAACTAATTTTGGTTACATTTTCTGTGCTATAATTTTCAATATTCCAATGTTCCAATAAATGCCATAAATGCCGGAAGAAAAGTTTCAAAAGTACCATCGGCCTGCAGGCACTAAATGGAAACATAGTTGAAATTTCGTAGTTGGTTAACCCATCAACATGCAGAGTAATAAAAGAATTTTGGCCTAAAAGCAGCAGTAGGAAAACACCCGCAGCTCAGGGCGGTCCTTGGAAAGTAGAAGAGCTATCAATTCACGATGATAGTGGATATGGACACCGAAAACAGGCTCATCACATCTTAGGCCATGTTAAGAGTTACGACCTACTCGGGAACTGTTAAACAAAATAGCATAAAACAAATAAAATTACTATGGCCTGCCAAAACTAAAAGGAACAAAAGTTGCCGTACAAAAATGGCTACAATCCACACTTACCAAAAGCGGCGAAAGTGATAGTTTATAGAAGGATCATAAAGATGCAGGTGAGAAAGATTTTGAGAAAGTGTCACACCATTATTTAATGATGAAGAAAGCGGAAATGTGACCGGCGGAAGTGGCCGTAGACCAGATATCGATTCAGGCAGTTATAGCTACAATCGATACCTAATATTTTGCAATAATAGAGTAAATGGTCACGTAATTGAAATTTAACGCACTGACAAATGTGTACAATTACTACTATTTTAACATAGTACAAGATTCTGAGAATAGTATTTCACATCAAACGTGGCGTTTATTTATATTGTATATTTCCCGAAACATAGATAATTGGAAAAAAAAAAAAAAAAAAAAAAAAAAAAACGACCTTTTGTTAGAATGCAGAAAAATATACAAAATTTCTGGCCAGTAAAATAAATTGACGAGACAAATTACAAACATGAAAAATTATGTCGAAAACCACATATTTTAACACAAATGTTGATGAACAATTAACACAAATACCGGAATAGCCCATTGGTTCACAGTAATCGTGGCTATCAGAAGTTAACAGTGAAACCGAATTATTGACATAACTACACAAAAAAACGCAAGCAAATGAAAGGGCCGAACACTGGTCTTGGCAAACAAAAAAAAAAAAAAAAATTTCTAGAAAAGGAATATACAAGAAATACACAAAATAAAAAAAAAAAAAGCGGGTGCCACAAAACGTGGCACAGTAGAGACCTGTATTTATTCAATATTCTTTAACATTTGAGGTCGGCTACACTTATATTAAAATATAAACATTCTTTTGTTTTCAGATATGTACTTTGAAAGTTGATGGACTGCTTGAGAGGTAAGTTTGTTGTATGACGAAGAAGTGACGAAGAAGAGAGAGTTGAGGGTTTAGTTAAAAGTGTTAGAGAAATAAAAGTAGAAAAAAGGGAAGAAATCCATCGCAGTGGAAGAAAAACGTAGTCCTACTGAAAAAAAACAATGATAGGTGTCAAAGCATCTGCCTACCTTTACCAAGTGTAACCATAACGAAGGCAAGAAGTCTACTTTTAATTGTGATAATTTGAACATGGAAGGCATTTGAAATTTTCACCAAGATTTTTATTCATCAAATGACAAAATTACATGAGATGGGTTTATATTGAAGTTTATTTACAACGAAACACCAGCCTGACCAAGGCATAAAGACATTGATTATCATACTCCTGGTAGTAGGTTATGTACAAATAAGTATTATGTGCCAAGATTTAGAGTAGAAAATGGAAAACATGATGTTCAAGTTTGCCAAAAAATGTTTTCATCATCCTAGGAATTTCTAAAAATAGAGTTCGACTGATCAACAGGTGCAATCTACCTACCAGTGAGAGGTTTAAAGAAATGCGAGGTGGGGACTGGTGCAAAATTATGTATTCTGGCAAACGTAACTCTGTGAAAACATTTATTTAGGCTCCCCAATCTCTTGAATTACACTACTGCCGAGAAAAGGGGTGCGATAGACAATACCTATCAAGCGACCTGTCGGTCAAGAAATTTGGCTAGCATACAATGCTAGTGTTTCACAATAACTTGTAGTACATTATGTATATTTTAGAACTATTTTCAACAAAGAATATAACATATGCTTCATAACTCCAGCAACCGATGTAGGAAATCGTAAAATTAAACTTATGACAGAGTAAAGAGTTCACAAGTTAAGAGCAAGTGCTTTCTATGAAGGTCTTAGGTGGTGTCAAAAAGTTTTCATTTATCAGAAGAAACTTCCAAGACTGAAGTTACCAGATCAAAGTAACTACTATTCGCTCCAATTTCACCAATATATATCGACTATTTGTGAATGTTCTTCTAAGGATCTACACACCATACAAAACACATTCATCTTCACGTGGTCCGAATCGAATGATTATAGATGGTCCAATCAAATCGTGTCAGCTTTGCATCGCCAACTAATAAACATGCCTTTAGAAGACACTCGGGCAATTGAATTGTATGCTGATGGGGCTGCAGTACAAAATAAAAATTCAATATTACTTAGGATGTTGGCCAAGATCCTTCTTAAATATCTAGGAAGTAATATGAAAAAATTTCATGTTTACTTTCCAGTCACTGGACACTCCTTCTCTCCTCCCCCCCCCCCCGAAGACTTTTTGGTTACTTGGAAAGAGTGGGCTTTTTGAATGTACTTATTAGTAAAGCCCCACATTCGTAATGTAATTAAAAAATGGAATTTTCATTGAGAAATATATTATTGAGAGCGAACTTGGGCGATATAGGTATTGAATGTGAAGTTGGGCAGCCAGGGCTGCTGTTACAAAGTATTGACATTGATTAATACTTAGTAAGTTGACTGTATCGACGCGATGATGAGCACTAATGTGTTTAATTAAGGCCAACCACATGTGCTGGAGTGCAAATGAGAAGGGCTTATGTGTCTTTTCTGCATTTTAGTACAAGTAAAATTGTATAGGTAACAAGCAGTTCTAATTGTCGTAGTGCCTGTGCCTGTTGTTTTGGGGGACTTCAGAGTTTCCTCCCTTAGTGTCGCTATTGGCATTGATTCAGCAGGGATCTATCTATTAATTTTATCCTCAAACAGCAACTATAGACAAACACATAACAATACATAAAAAAAAAATATTTTAGTGAATATGCTCGAAGTCGTTATGAGTTAAAAAATGATAAATTACAATGCGAATGTGGAAAATATGTTTGTTATCCATATCTCAAAAACTATAACAATTCTAAATTACACACTAGAGTAGTAGATATTCTAAATGAAATTCAACATGGTAATTATCCAACCAAGAGATGTACAGCATGTAAAGAGATTAAACTAATAAAATTGTTTTCTAAACAAAAAACTTACTAAGGAAAAACATACAATATATAAAAAATGCTTTAATCAGAGATATCGACATAACATGACGTTAAATAGTAAAGCAATAACATTATTATCATTAATTTAAACACTTTTTTTCGCTTTATTCCTTCATGTTTATATTTTTTATTAATAAAAATGTTTCCCCATTAAATAAACAAAAATGTCAATGAGCAAACTAACTCTGATTAGCTGAGTGAAAAGAGAGTGTGGGTGTTGAGAATTATAGGTAGAAGATAAAAAATATATAATATATACAAAATTAAAAAAGAGTATTTATTTGAAGAATTATTACACAACATAATGCTATTCAAACACATGAATATCGATTTAAAAATCTTATGGAGTATCTAAATGAGTTAAAAGTTGTGGAGTTAAGAACTAAAGCTAAAAGCTTTAAAATAAAATATATAGAGAGACTAAGAAAAGATGATTTAATTGGAAATCTTATACCAATTATTTTAAATTAAGAAACAAGGAGCAACTTTGCAAATTTAGCTTTCTCATATGTCAGTATCATAGAATCCTTTTAAAAATATAAAAATGAATTAAATGAAATATTACCCTTTTCTAATAAAATAATTGTAAGCCCTATAAATAAAAGTAACCGGATAACAAAATGGAATCTTTAAAAATTTACGTCTTTCAGATGTCAATATTAAAGAACTATATGAAGAAGATAAAAGGAACTAAAAGAAATATTCCCCCTTTCTACTAATGTATTGTAAACACAAGAAATAATATAATCAAACTTACAGAGTTAATGCAGCTTCTAAGAGTAGGATATCAACATATAATATTGAAAATTTCTCCAATTTAGTAAAACCAGTTCAATATTTATATTTAGTAAAGGTTAGGTATTTGAGTTAATACATTATCAACATCGGAACTTTAGAGGAGTGAAAACTAGCATTAAACTATATGAAAATTGTCGCAAGCAAGAGAATAACCAAGTATAATTATTTAGATTTCAATCATCTGACTATACAATACTGAGCGAAGGAGATATTAAAAGGATTTACAAAACCATAACAAAAAAATACTTGCATATTTATCTGAATTTCAAAGAAGAGTTGGACTTTAGATAGAGTAATTTGAACACAGTTAGCTATGAATTAGTTTAAGCCATTACATGGAGCATCATATAATGACCTACTAGTAATAATTAGGAATTAAAAAGCATGCATTAATGTGAGAAATTAAGATCACAAATGTTTTCTTTGGGCAATAAAGTCTGCATTGCTTCCAGCATAAAAAGAGCCACAAAGAGTAACTAAATATAAAAATGTGGGGCTTAGTGTCGATAAAGTATTAAATAAATCTGAATATCGACTTAAAATTGATGATATACCAAAAATAGTAAATCAAATTTATATATCTATAAATGTTTACTCTTTAGATGACTGGCTCACTGTTTATTCACTAAATGTTACAAAACATAAAGGATAAAAGATTTATCGAAGTTGTTTTCAAGCCAAAAAAAAAAAGAAGCAACATAAAACTTATATATGTGCTATGTGTCTTCAATTCTTTTACTATAAAGAAAGATTAAATTAACATGTATGTGACTGCTCTAAAAATGAATCACTAAGAATCACTTTACCATTTAAAGGTGAGCAAATAATATTTCAAAACTACAAATTTACAACTAAAGTTCATTTTAGAACAGTAGCAGATTTTGATTCAATACTAAATAAAATATCAATAGCCAAACCAAACCCAAGAGAAAAAAAAATTAAATGAATCTAAAAATACACAGTTTTAACAGAGGATTATAATGATAATGGTTGTTATAAGGAAACACTTAAAGCAAGTTATAAACTTACTAATAAACAATAAAATACTATTGATTTAAAGATGAATGATGAATAATAAATTATGATATCAGTTACAAGAAGCTTCTAGTTTTTGTTATTTCATTGTATGTAGTTATGGAGATTATAAACCGCCAGTTGTATATCAAAGCCCAAGTGAACATAAATAATGTATACAAGCAATGAAAAAAGAGGTAGAAGAGATTGGGAAATATATTCGCAAATTGAAGCAATGCAGCCACAAAGAAAAGAAGATAAAGTGTTATATAATAGATAAAAAAAATGTGTTGTGCACCAATGCGAATACACGAAGGAAAATAAAAATGTACATCGACATGACCATTTACTTGAAAATTCAATAATGCAGTATGTAATAGTTGTAACCTACAATTAAAATCACCACATTTTGTTCCAATTAATTTTCTTAACTTAGCTGGATGTGATGCTCATTTATTAATTAAAGAGCTAGGATACAATTAAAAAGATATAGATTTAAATGCAAATACTGAAGAACCATTTATTATTTTTGGGGAGGAAAAAACAGGAAATTTTAAAATGAGGTTTATAGACACATTAAATTTATGTTCAGTAATTTTGATAAATTATTATATAATTTAACTGAAAATCAAATGAAACATACACAAAAGCATTTCCAACAAGACAAAGTAGATTTAGTTATCAGAAAAGGCGTTTATCCATACAGTTATCTGGACAGTTGGAAACAATTTGAAGAAACTGAACATCCACGAAAGAGTGAATTTTACAATAAATTTTATGAATCTGACATAACTGATGACGATTATGAACATGCAAAACATGTGTGGAATAATGTAAATATAAAATATCTTGTGAAATATAATGACTTATACTTAAAAAGTGATGCATTAATGTTGAAAGATGTTTTTTAAAACCTTAGAAATACATGTATAAATGCATATGGTTTAGATCCAGTGTGGTACTTTAGAGCACCGTGTTTATTGTGGGGTGCAATGATAAAAATAAATAACTACTTTTGGATTTTTTTACATAATTATGAAATGATTTTAATGATAGAAAAGTGGATTAGATGTGGAATATCACAATGTTGTAAACAAAATGTTAAAGCAAATAATAAATTTTTCAATGATTTTAATCCAAATAAAAGGCTAATTATTTAGCTTATCTGTATGAAAATAATCTTTATGGATGGGCAATGTCTTAATATTTACCATATGGAGGTTTCGAATGGGTTGATTATCCTGAATTTAAATTAGATTTCTGGGGAAAAATATATATTAAATTTGAAGTACGATTCACACCATAGTTACATATCAGAGGTCAATTTAGAATATCCACAAGAACTACATAAATTACATATATATCCCATTTTGCCCAGAAAATAAGCAAGTTCCAGGAACAAATCAATATATATTGTTAAAAACTTTACATAACAAACAAAAGTATAAAATACACTATCGCAATATGAAAGTGTCGAAATAATGGACGAAACTTACTTAAATACATAGAAGATCGAAGTTTAATCATTCTGATTGGTTGGAAAAGTATATAGATTTAAATACAGAGATGAGTACTAGATGACAAAAATTAATTTGAAAAAGATTTTTGTAAACTGATGAATAATGCAGTGTTTGAAAAACTATGGAAAATATAAGAAACAGGGTAGATATAAGACTGATATCAAATGAAAAATACTGAGATAAATGAGTAGTGAAAGAAAATAAAAAATTCTATATTTAATGAAAATCTTTGGGCCATATATATATGAATAAAACAAGAGTAAAATTAATAAGCTTATTTATGTGGGTATGAAAATTTTAGATTTGTCAAAAGAGTTGATGTATGATTTTAATTTTAAAGTTATGAAACACAAAATGGAGATAAAATTGAATTATGCTATCAAAATACTGACCATATATTTATGATATAAAATTGAAGTTTTTTCAAAATATATGAGGTCAATGATAGAGCATTTAGTTACAAGCTATTAGCCAAAATATAATATTTATGACTTGCCTCAAATAAATTAAAAATTGCTAGGAAAGATGAAAGGTGAATGTATGGCAAAATAATGACTGAATTTGTTGATTTTCGTGCAAAAATGTATGCTTACAAGGTTGGTCAAAAAGAAAATAAATGATCAAAATGTGTAAAAAAAGTATAGTTAATAAGAGAATAACATTTCATAACTATAATAATTGTTTGTTTACAGAGAAAATACAATTTCGAACCACAAATTGAATAAGAAATGGAAAGCATCAAATGTATTTTGTGGGAGTTAATAAAATATCATTAAGTGATTGTGATGACAAAATTATTATATTAGAAAATAAAATTAATACAATGTCATATGGATATCAAAACATGTAATTTAATTTCATATGAAAATATATCATTAATATTATACATTCTATAATACTATATTCTATAATACATTTTGTAGATTTAAAAAATGGCGATATTGTCTTTAGTTTTCAAAATAATGTCAATATCAGCCCATCAAACCATTTCACATCTAATTTTCAAAAGAGTATGGTTAAGCTGTACATTATTAATTTAATAAAAAAAGTTGATATGTATGGTCATAAATAATAATTCTCCAAACTCAAACATAATTTTTGGTGGAAAATGGCAACTATATTTGTTTATTAATGATAAGATTCATGATATGTTTAATAAACATACCATATGCTAAATAAAAATTGTTTTAAACTGTTGAAATCAGGTAAATTAGTACCTAAAAGTTTTTTCTTTTTCAGTAGCCATATTTCTTTAAAAACCTAGAGTATAAGATAGTCGATCATCAAATTTAATATGGAACTCAGATTTAAACAATATTAAATTTTTCGCATAGTCTGATGTTAATTCGATGTTATTAGTTGAAAATGGTTGAAATTAATTTAAAGTTTGTTTTAATGATTCAATTTAGTATTTACCTCCAGGTATATTTATAACCATATTATTATAAATCAATATTATAGTAATATGGTTTATATTTGGTATTACAAATTTTCCATGAAAACTAATTAAAGCAATCGATTTTCCTTTATGAGTGATGTCATATTGAAGTTTCTTTTTAATGTAGAACTAATATTTGTTAAGATGAATACTTTATTGCATTTAATAAGATACTTTTTTTTACTAAATGAAAAAGTTGATTAGGGTTTCTATTTAATTTCAAAGAAAAACCTAAAAATAAAAAAATTAAGAACAAAAATAGTGGGCCCAAATAAGTGTGGAACAACTAATTTGATGTAAAATTTTATTTATAAGAAATGGATGGTTAAATTTTAATAAATTGTATGTTTGCTCAAAAAAGTTTAAATCAACCCAAATATATTGAGTTACAAAATGATATCGATGAGTTATCTAAAATACAAAAGTTAAAGAAAAATGGGATTCTTTTAAATAATAATAATGAAATCATACCTTTACATCAATGTGAAATGATACATTTGTTATATTTGACGATGCTATTTTAGACAATCAAAATATAATTCGTGATTATTTTACTAGAGGAAGACATAAAAAATATAGATGTGTTTTACTTAGCACAAAATTTTTCAAAAATACCTAAGCAATTAGTAAGAAATAGTACGAATTTTATATGTATATTTAAACAAGATGATACTAACTTTATGCACATTTATAATGATTTTGTTGGTGGTGATATGACTTATGAAAATTTAGAGAGATTTTCGCAAAATGTTTCGTTGCAGTTTATGGTTTTATAACATTAGATCTGAGTAGAAAAATGAAAGGTGGAAAATATAGTAATAAAATCCAAATTTTTGTGAATCAAAGACTATATTATACTTAATTTTTTTTTTTGCAAAATACTCTTTCTATTTAAAGATTTGATTAACATATATACTGAATGACAAAAGTTTGTTACATACATTGAAATTATCATAAAATGTGTTTTATGAATGTTAGAATGATGTTGCGTTAGAAATAGATAATTACAGAAAAGATATTTAAAATTCACAAGACATCTGTTTCGTAAACCAAGAGTTATGTGAATTATCACCTTTGGTTTTTAAATGTTTTTCAATCAAATATTCATCAGGATAGCTAGTTTTCATAATTTCGTATTCATAAAAAAACTTTTAAATTTTCCTCCATTGACATATGTTACGCTGCAAGTAGTTACATAATAATTTAAAACATTAAAAATAGTTAGCAATTCTGTTGTTCAATTAGGACCATAATATTTTCCAAAAAAAATTCTTAGTTTTACTAACATGGACAACATCGCCAATTTTATATTTCGGTTTAGTAAATATATATGTTTGACATAAATTTGTTCGTTTTTTTATTAACTTCACTTGTTTTCATGGTGATAGTTTAATGTTTTGTATTGTGGTATGCTTTCACTAATTCATATTATATATTTACCCATTTATAATTACCATTCAAAGCAAATTTTTTCCACATTTTATTTTTCATTGTGCGATAAAATATTTATACAACAGCTTTCAGTTTGCTGAATGTAGAATAATGATTGATGTTATATGTTTGCAGAAGTTCTTTAAACATTTTACTATAAAATTCAAAACCATGATCACTTTGTATATTATGTGGTTTCCTTTATATCAATATACATTCTAAACCATTTACTACATTTTAGTGGTTCTACCTTTTATAGGTATAGCAAATGCATAATTTGAATAAACATCAGTAAATATCATAATATACTTGTATCCATTATTTCAGTGTGATACACTTTTTAACTTATCAGTATTCATCTCAACAAGATAAATTTGCCACAAAACATCAATTTTGTACGAAATTGCTTTTAATCTTGCAAAATTATTTTTTTGCTGGTTTATATAATTCAGTGATTATTTCTTCTCCTACATTAGGCAAAATTTTTCGAAATGTTGATTTATTAGAATTACATATCGAACATTTAATTTTCTGAACTAATCTTCCATTTTTCATATTTTCATTTCTATATTATTATTTTTAGTAACTTTTTTACACTTCAAGTACCAATTATTCTCCTTTTAATATAAAAAAATAGTCTTTATATTTTACGTATTTCCCTATTGTAGTCATCAAACCGTCATCATATCCACATATTTATTATTTTTATTTTAAAAGTTAAAATATAACCTCTGATAACATCAAAAGGCTTACTGTCATCTTTTTTCAAAGATCCCTTAAAAACAGTCACAGAATCATCAGGTAAATTGAAATTAGCAATCATTATTTTATAAACATTATAATCCATCATAATATTATTTTTTATTCCACTCTGAAGGTAAATAAAATGTATGAGAATTTCCTTCCTTACATTTTTCAACTTTCGAGTTAACAAGTGTATCACAATTATTCAAAACTGATTGGTTTAAATTTTGTAATTTATTAGCTATCTCTTTATAAAAAAATATTTTATTTACTGCATCTTTTCGATCTATAGGATCAGTCTTGTTATTAATTCCACGGTTTTGATGACAAAAACTTTACTTATTTGATCTCATAAAGCAGAAACAATAATATTGTATCTTGAATCTAAAACTTTTTTAAAATGAGAAATAATAATAT
Source organism: Dryococelus australis (assembly GCA_029891345.1). Lineage (NCBI taxonomy): Eukaryota > Metazoa > Arthropoda > Insecta > Phasmatodea > Phasmatidae > Dryococelus > Dryococelus australis. The sequence goes on from CM057003.1 coordinate 125,388,361, forward strand.
AGTATTTTGAATATATCTCTTTTTCAAAATCAGCAACACTGCTATAGTATTTTTAATATACATATTTTTTTAATGCATAAACATTAGCACCAAGTTTTTATTTAAATATTTGATTAATGGTTTCCAAAATATGCCCGTCATTTAAAAATAAATTATATTGTACAATTTTATAAATCCTCTCGAAAAGAGATATAATGTAATTAATCATAGATGTCCACATATGACTGAATTAATATTCTGAACTCGATTATCATTGTAATTAATATTTCTCTTTTTGAAGTAATTAAGTTGCTTGGAATATCGCCTACAAATGACTCAAAATAGTAAACATAATTATTTTCTTTAACGTAACCAACCCAATGAGTACCAGTATTTGATGAAATGTCAAAATTAACCACAGCACATTCATTTTTGTGCATTCTTGTTGGTAATTCAACAATAATAAAAACATTTTTGAAATCTTATAATATTTAGTATTTTTACATCTTTATCGATGACATAATTAGATAACGGAAATAAACTCAAATTTTTTTTGGCCTCCCTCTTCTTACCACTGAACCAATTCCTGATGTATTTTCCATTGTCAAAATATATCTTTGTTGTTCTTCTAATTCTTTTTTATTTATTTTTAGTTTGTTCAACAGATTTAGAAATGGCACTAGCTCCTACAGCTAAAGCTCCAAGTAGAGCTAAAACTGGAATTACAAATTATAAAAAAACCACCACGATATAATCCATTTACAGATGTTTCTTTTAGTATTTATTTTATTATTAATATTAGTAAAGTTAATTTGGAACCTTTACCTTCTTTCAATATATTTTTTTCTGAAGTGGATCTTTGTAAAAAAATTATCTATATCCAAATCTCTTAATTGAACAATGGGTATATCGAAAGTGATGTTTGATATCTTCCTTTATAAAGAAAAAATATTAATAATTTTATAAATTTTATAACCCTATCCCAATTTTCTTTTTGGAAACATAGTTGAAGCAAAAGCTGCAGAAGCAATTTATTCTCCAAATGAAGTATTTTTAACTAACATAAATTCTTTTGCTTCTTTCTGTAAAATTTTGTCATCTTCATGTCTAATTCTAAATCTTTATGATCTCAGTAAGCATTATCATGATCTTTACATGCTTCTAATTTATTTATTCCACTGTCTCCTTTTTCCAATCTTTCATTTACTTTTGTAAGTTGTCCACAATAATTATAGCCCTCAAATGCATTTCAGGTAAATATAAATTGCTTAATGCCCAATTTATTATTCCTCGACCATGATGTTCTGAATTCCAAAAAGAATGTGGATTACATTTAAAACTCTTATTAGATATAAAATTCATTTTGGAGTTTTAATAACAAATCCAGAAAACTTATTGTTCAACATATTCATTACGTTTACTTTTTCATTATAATAATAGTTATTTCCTACATTTACTTCACCATGAATAACTAAATATCTATCTAGCAATTTTCTATCATCGCCCATCCAAACATATTCTTTTGGTAGATATTGTATCTTTTTTTATGCCTTCTCCAGATCTACGAGTTCTTGAATTCATACTTTCAGGTGTGTATGTCACTGATCTTGAATGTGATGTTTAATATAAGTATGATAAATTGCTTTAATTTTATTTTTGTAGTTCCAACTTTTATTCGAGTTTACATTCATGTTTGGATTATATTCTTGGTTAGTAAAATTATATCTCTGTTATTTTTAAAGTCGTTATCTGTGCATTCATCTTCAAGATATGATTGTTTAAGATCTGTTAACAATTTAGAACGCCCTTCTGTTAATTAATATTCTATTAATTAAATTTTTCTTCTTCCCGAACAAATAGTTTATCACCATGTAGCATTACTTTTCTACCCCCAATGTAAAAATTATGCTCATCTGACGTCACATGCCCCAGGTCAACAACATTGACCTACCCACTACCACAATAGATCTTCTTGTCACAAATCATCGGTTCTATGAACAGTTACATCCGCATCTCAGTGCTAATTAACAATCATCCATGCCGAGTCCTCATTGTTACATTGTTTCATTCATACCAAATTCATAAATGTCAGTGATATCAGGCCCACACAACCAATTATGAATCACCTACCCGCCAACATACTGGCGATATCACAGGAGAAGTAAACATCACAGTACTAATATGGGACATAGAAATTGTCAATATCGCATTGACGTGTGCTCGCGTCCCTCGCCTCCTAAGACCATTTGCCCGGCCATACATCCACCCAGCGCAGCCAAAATCAGCACTCTACCCAGCATGGTAATGTGTGTGTGATGCGCCCGAGAACTTGTGAATAGTGCAGTGAGAGGAGCATGACTGCTCGCATACTACAGTGCAGGATGGCGTAGTGCAGTGTAAGCACAGAGTGTCAATTAAAATAAGGCCGAGTTAATATGGCTTAACAACGATTGGTTTAATTTCATAAATAGACAGGAAACAGTTATGAACGCCCTAAACATGCCCTTTTTCTCATGTTGTGTTTGAAAAGTTTTAATGTAACATTATTGTTATTCCATCTCATGTGTTTCACATCCATATTATCCATCTATTATGCGAGTACTTAGTTTTTGTTAAATTAATACAAGCGGGAATTTATGCAAGTGATTTCAGCTCCAGGTAAATAAGTTTTAATTACCTTGTATTGTGTGTGTAGCAAGTGTGCAGAACATTGTTCTTGCTCGGTATGCCAACCCCCATCCCTGGCAGTTTCGGGCACCGATAAGGAGTGTCACTAGAATCCAAGAATAGCGAGGGCCAGGCCGTGTTATTCGTCCATGCTATGGCAGTCAATAACATTTGGGCAAACAATTTTCATTTTAATAGTTATGTATTTAATATCGGAACCTTTTCGTTCTCAACTGCCGGAGATGCCTGCCCTCCTCCCATGCAGTTTGCATCGCCCAGGGGAGCTTAATTAGTTCAACATAACCAGTTGTACCGAGTATCCTTAGCCGGCGGACTGTGCCCGGCAAATTTGTAAAGTGTCTTCTATAAGAAAGTGTAAACAAGCACACTGGATAAATGTGTTAAGGAATGCTGCGCCTTTTATTTTCGTGTTAACCACCAGCTTTTTCAGGTCATAGGCCCTTGCAACCCCATTCAAGCATTGTGCATTTTGCAAGTGTTCATGTAATTTATTGGTTTTATCTGTGTGTTAAATGTATAGTTCATCATTAAGGGTGTGGGGTCAGTCGATAGACCACTCAGTAGTAATCTGGCAGCTATGTGAATAAATCAATTGCGAGGTATGATGGCATGTGACCCACCTTAAGAGATTACCATGTAATACACCCAAAAACTCAACAGCATCAATACTAAGAGAAACTTCACATCATCGACAGGAAAATTATGTCCTGGATGAACAGCCCATGACCCAGAGAATCAACAAAGTCTGCTCTACGAGAACTTCTTGACACCACCTTAATAATCGATGTGCCCGAACGTGTGGCAGAATACAAACTGCTTTCCGACAACTGTACTGCTGTCGAATTTCGCCCTTCCATGTGGCATAATTTTCCTTCATGCTAATCCTTAACCAATACTCCAGAAACTGCCAAGAAAAATTATTGCTGCCAAAATTGTCCTGCCAAAAATTTTTCTGTCTGTATAATTCTTGTCATGAATCCTTCCCTCCCACAGTGAAGCCATCAAGAATGACATCCAGAACCAACGCCAGCACCATGTCTTCCACATGCTGTTGGGATGCCGGAGAATGTGCCATGTGGTCCGCCCAGAAAACAATGCCAGAATATCAAGGTGACTGCCATTGCTTCGGCAAAGGTGGGCACATGCAGGAGGGCAGCCATCTTGGGATAGCGGTGTGAGGTCAGCCACCCCACAATCCACCTCACAGACAAAACAGTGAGTGTGCACCAGAGCCCGCTTCCCTCATCCATGCCAGTCATCTGAGCAGAGTATGTATCGCCGAAATCCAGGGTTATGTGAGCTTGCCTCACTCCCCACTCATATGTTTGCCGGTCATTGCCCTCCTATGGCTCATGCAGAGAAGGTCTGCTTCGTGAGGGGAATGTGCACCCTCCCCTCCATCACCGCACATTCGCCCAGCATACAGTCACCCACACCGGTGTTTCTGTTGGTAAGAAATGGCTGACAAGATGCAGACAGGTGCACTGGCAACTTTATGTCTGCAATGTTTGTGCCCTATCCCATAGGACACCATGGCGAAATACTAACTTGGCACTTCGTATTGCCGTTACAGTTACAATACCAGCCCATCGTACAACCATGCAGCGAACAACAGCGAAGAGACAGTAAAGTGTGAAATCATGTCAGGAACAAACAGTGCAAAATTCAAATACAACAGAATTAGAAATGTCACAATTTCCAAATTACCAGTTGCCTAATTGGTTCAGTAATTTACACTTGCCTAGATGTCGGGAAAGTCTTCGTCCAATTCTATGAGGGATTACTATACTTTCTATGTGATATGCACCTTTGCAGTCACTATAGAAGGGGCGACATCTACAGTTCACACAAAATTATCAGAGCAGTAGTTCCTCAAGGAAGCATATTGGGCCCTGTTTTGTTTAAACTGCATGCACACAATACCTTGCACTGCTCCAACTAGTACACTCAGATAGTTATTTATGCTGATGATACTGTGGTCTATAGCAGATCAGAAAAGGTGCACACAGGTGTGTAATATGCACAAGATTACCTCAGGACTCTTGACAATTACTGTTGCGACTAGTAAATTAAGATAGATGTAGGTAAGTGTGAAGCTCTAAATTTTAAATAAAAGAATTCCTGTGAACCTTCTTCAGTGGACACTGTTCTAAGAGGAAATCCCACATAAAATAAAGATGAAATACCATGGAATTAACATGGATAAAAGCCTAACATGATGCGGGCACATCTAAGATAAAAAAAAGTGACGCCGAGCTCATGTAAAAAGGCCTCAACTCTAATCAGCATTCAATAAGCTTTCAGGATTGCTCACTAAAAACAGAATAACTGTGTATACATCCCTAATATGCCTTTCTGGTTTATGCAGTGTCGATTTGGGCCTACTGCGCACAGTCATACATAGCTGTGCTACGACTGCAGAACAATTGCCTCAGGACAGCAGCACATGTCCCAAGGTATACCCCTACCAGGAAGTTATTAACCCCCATACTACACAAGGCCACAAAAAATCATTGCAAATTCATTCTACAACAGTGCTCAGAGAGTGAAGAGATTTGGATGGCTCTTAACATCGAGGTCTTGAATGCCAATGAGGATAAAAAGAGGTAAGTATGGAGCAGTGCCATAATGCAAGGATGGGGAAATGGGAGATCCCCGAGAAAACCTGCCGACAAGCAGTATTGTGCGGTGCGATTCTCACTTGCAAAAATCCGGAGTGAACCAGACGGAGATTGAACCTGGTTCACATCGATGGAGGCGAGTAGTCTAACCGCTCAGCTACCATGGCCCGACAGTGCCCAGAACTACAAAAATCCTCTTATCTCTGCATAAAGAGATGATGGCACAGATATCACACAGTTAAGTGTACACTAGTCAATTATCATATCCAACAACACAATGCAAAGCACAATTGTATGGCGAAAACAGATGCGAGAATTGCCTTATGGCTTGGGGTTGGATGGATGTGGTATAACACTGCACACTAACCCCAATGTCAAGCTGGGACTTTCCTTCACACCTTCAAGACACAACAACTCAAAGATCAAGACAATTCAATGTGAAAATAGCTAAAGATCTTGTGCAACACTGGGTTATCATGCTCTGTATAACTGGAGGGGGGGGGGGTGCACTATGTATAACCTAATGAGAGATACCATTCTATGGCATTGAGAAAATGCTCTTTGGCGAACTGCTGTACACCTTCGCCCATTGTAGACTCATGCTCTAAGAAATCTCCAACTACATTCTTCTTTCTCTCTACCCTCTTTTCTGCTTCTGGTGTCTACTGGGGACATGGGAGAGGGCACACACAGATGTGCACTCCCACGCACCCAAAGAATGTGGAACCTTGGCAACCCTGTCGTTACTATGAAAATGTCAAACCAGAAGCCAACAAATGAATTTAAAGTGCACTGTGGATAAAAATGGAAGTTTAAATGTTTGATAAACTTTGGTTAGTATGAAAGTTAACCATGACACAAATTATGGGCATACTTACAAAATTCCCAAATTGCAATGAAACCCACTTCCAGTTGGATGTTTTCCTACATGCGCAGGCATTTGGCCCTCTACCCTGAGAAACACATAGATACCACCCATACCTTGGATCTCCAATTCAGTTTTAGGGTAGATTAGGAAAAAAATGTAAGACATATGTTATTGTTATCAAGACTAATGTTATTACCAATTTGAACAAGTTTGGGCATGTATTATGTAACTGTTACCTAGCCTCACCTTTTGTCAGTTTCCAGTGACAAGTCCATTGTTTTAGGGGAAAGGGACATAGGTTAAATGTTTCCAGCAATGGAAAACGCATCAAAGACTTCTCAAAAACTTTTTCCACAACGTACATGTATCTAAGGCGAAATACTTCAAATTATACCACTACCTACATACCTAATAAACCTAGTAGAACAGGTCTGCCATGTTTCAATTTGCTGAAGACAGCACCAGCACCAGAACCACCAGAGCCATCACCTGAATAACAAAAACACAAGCATTAAACTAACAGAATCCATTCATACAATCCTCCCTTTATGCATTATGTAGCTGGTACAAAGTTAAAAAATCACTTCAGAAAACAACTTTCGAAAAAAATTCCTGCTTGTAACTGTGTAATGTTGCAGAAGCCAAAAATCGACGACTGGACTTCGCATCTCAGTTCACTCTCTCAGCAGAAACACATGACTTAAGTAAAGGAGAGAAAAGACAAAAGTATTTGATAATTTTCTCCAAGATTTATTCAAGTTTAAGGCTTTCACATTCTGCAAAAGGCACAAACAGCGATACGAGACAGGCGGATTTCTAGAATAGCATTGCAGAGTTCATCACTAATTCAGCTAATTAAAACTCTCAACATAAAACAATTAGCAGGGCAGGAGTTATATTACTTTTCCTCCTGGCACTCGGGCAACCTCACACACTGGCAGACGTAATTTAGTTGAACACAGTTGGTCCGAAAAATGAGGTTGAAAGTAAAACTAGGTCTTAGGTTCTCGCCCATATTGGCGAAATTTTTCATGCTGGACGTGGCTTCCTCACGACCTTAAGTAAATGGAACTCTATGCCTATAACCAAACACTTCACAATTCTACAGTCTAATCACATGTAGGCCTGTCAGAAAGCGGGTGACTTTAAATTTACGCAGCAACCATTAGAAAAACCATGCTTGTTCTAGTATATACAGCACTGCCTCATTATCATGTCAGCACTGTGTTCTCAACAAAAAAGTTAGGGGGGAGGGCTGGAGACATTAAGGAACAAACAAGATATTTCGCCGTGGCAGAGATTACACCTGAGTATGGATTGACTTCTGCATACCAGTGCTTGATATTGTGGCTGCTCCATCTTGTCTAAGCCAGAAGCTCTCTACACACGACTGAAAAGCACAGTATGAAAAGCCAATAAGAGGACACAGTCACGGAAATTTCAGTGTGTTAACACCCAACTCAACAATTGGCAGCATGCCACTACAATTGTCTACAAATTGTTGGAATTTAGGGAAACATGGAAGCAACATTGAAGCCTGGCACAGAAAGGGAAGGGAAAATATTGCCACTAAGATACTCAAATTTCGTTCGCAAGGCACCCTACTCATACAGACATCTCGTTCGTAACAATTCTCAATGGGATAAGAGTTTACAACTGACTGTAGGCAAGATGCCTGTATATAGGCAATCCCAAATGCATGGCTGTAGCGCCCAACCACAGCAAGAGATAATCAAGGGAGAAATTTAACATTAGCAGATGAAGGAAAAACTACACTTCCTAATGAGGATACTTAAAGCACTCATTGCAGTTTCGATAATACTGGGTCACTTCAGCAAACAAATGCTATCATCCAAGAAATATGGCTCCAGCACCATAAATCTGTGTATTGTTGACCAGGAAATATTTCCAAAGTCCGACCAAAAATAGTTCCGAAGGAGGCATCTGACTGCGCATACAACCCCAGAGTAGTCCTGGTCCCCAACAAGGATGGGGAGTTACTGTTTAGTACTTTTGTAAATAAACTCTCATGTACATATGCGCCAATGGTATATGTGATATGATGTAGAGTAGTGCGCACAACACCTCCGACTATCAGTGTAACTCAAGATGACATTGGGACAAGTTTGCTAGTGAAGATATCTGAATGGTTTGTTGTCCGGCCAAGTTTGTATATTAATTATATAACATTTTTGGTACTTTGGGTTAGATGGCTTTATGTATGAAACCAAAAATCGATTAAATTATATTGTTTCTTCGCTCAATTGTGTGTGCTATGGAATTGTGATCCCATGCTCATGTTAAAGTAGTGATGACACCACAAAAATTAATTCACTGTACAGACATCCTGTGAAGAAAACAACATATCTCCACTCATATCATTTTTAGAATGGGTTCAATATCTTCGTGATAACAAAAATAAATTATTTATAGTCCTATGTTAGATTTTTGTGATGTTATACGACCAGTCTCATGTTATTTTTGACACGTGAGTGAGTAATTTTCACATTGTCCTTTCTCAGTATAGTCTGTTGATTTGTGTGTCCTTGAATTTGACTGTAGTCTGAATGTCTGAAAGGGAGGCGATAGGAATTTATGCGGTGACGTTTCAGGGGTAGTGGAAATTTTGGTTATGTGTTAGCGGTGTTATCCGACTAGGCATCAGACGTCGCTTGAAAGTTACGTAAATGAGGATGGTGAAGTTGGAGCTGAAGACTCTGGAAGCTCTCGGGGTGCTGCAGGCCGTTCGCCCAGACGTATTTCTCCGCTGTTGTCATCTGTTGCCTCTTTATCAGTAAATAGTAGCTACTGGTGCTCTGAATCATACTGTTTCTAAACGGTGGCCTTTTGGCTAACCACACACCCTTGCGAAGATGAATTAACTACATTATATAATTAAGAATTAATAAGAGACTGCACCTGACTGATCACTGCCTGGTGACGTATTCCTGCTAGCAACACACTGCAGAGAATTTGCATACTTGCTCAGAGCACATAAATATTGCAAAAAAAACATAACAAGTAATACTTAAATGAAAACATGTAGCACTGGGGTAGGTATTGTAAGAACCCATGCTATGAAGAGCCGTGAGGCTAGATACAACTAAATAATAAACGGATATACATGTCACTCGTATATTTAGTGTGATACTAACGTTTCTTTACAGAAACCACTGACAGTGTGAGACTGCCCTCATGAGCAATATGGTACAAAATGCAGCGAAGCCGATAAAAGTGTTTGCATTGAAATTATTATGCTCCCCTGGGCGATGCAAGCCGCAGGGAAGGAGGGCAATTGCCTTCGGGAGCGATAAAGCTAGAAGGTTCCAAAAATACGTTACTATTTCAAAGAACGTGGTTGGCCCGAAAACGATGTTTGCCTCTGGAGTGCGAGCGACCGCAGCCATGCTCTTGTATGACCGAGATGCTACTGACTGTTCTGGCTTGGTGACCGAACCTGCTGGATGGGTATTGGCATGTCAAGCGGAAACTGTTTCCTTTCGCCCTTGCTGCAAACAAGTGCTAGACACTCAAAGTGTACTAAAATTAATAACATAAAATATATAGCATATTGGTAACACAGAATAACAACAATTGCACAAATAATAATTGAGGTGAATGTGAAACACATGAGATGATGAACACAACATTTAATAAAACCATTTCATGGCACAATATTAGTTGAGAGCACTTTTAAGGGCATCCTTGTTGTCCCCTCTTGATGAAGGCCCACTTTGGCAGTCACAGTTAAGCCTTTTGGTGCCAGTCCTATTTTCACACTTTGTGCTACACTTGCACTGGGTACACTACTCTGGATAGCATGGTCACATGGGTGCTCGTGTGTTTGGTGCACTGAACTGATACCTGGTCGCACTACACATTCACACGCTAGGTAGGGTGCAGATGCATGCTGCTGTGACTGCTGAGCGGCCGAGCAAACAGTCTGTGAGGTGAGGGACGCGAGCACGTGTCACATTAGCCAGGATAGGTTCAACCAGCAAAAAAAAATATTACACTTTTTTTTCCCTGTAAATTTTCAACAATTTGCCCTCAAACCAGATTTACATAACATAGTTCTGTGCTATTACACAATAAGTTACGGCTTTGTCATTTATTAGCAATTATTCTCGCTTGGTTTTTGCTTCATAGAAATACTTGACGTGAGTTTCAAGGTATTTTTACTGAGTTTGAAATTTTAAGAAAATTAATTATCATATAAAAATGTGAATAAACATATTAACAAAGGCACCACTTGTTACTGTGAGAGTTCAGCACGAAGGAAATAAATTCGGCCTACAACTTGATGCAATTTATAGTATTCAAAATTCAGTGTCTGAAAACATGCTTCAATCAGATTCACTTCGAGAAAACTAAGGTGAATAGGTATAGACATCTTAACCTAATAAATTATTTACTCTACTCTCAGATACTAGTGTTTTGTGTGGCTTTGTTTCTGGGAAAGCACTTTATTTGAAGTAAATCAATTCCACCTGTTGCTGGTCCATATGCAAAAAAATTCCCAAAATCAATTTGCTTACTTTTTCTGGTCATTGGGAAGACTGGCTGGTGGCTGAATGGTCCCGCTTTTAGGCACCGTGCCATCAACGGCACCTCGATCAACCATCAGGTGCCCCCTGAATGACGCTAGTACACCGGGCGATGTCGGGTTTTCTACCCCTTCTGGTGGTATCTCTGCTAAAGGTGCTTGCACACCTTCTACAATGGTATACCTCTGGGGATTCTCGACACTGGCATCGCCATAGTGGTTCACTTGGGATGGTACCTCCACTTCCTCTTGCGGTGCTTCTCGTGGAGTGGTTTCCTCTGCTAGAGGTGCCGGTGCACCTTCCTCCTCCATTGCTACCTGGGGGAGCTCGGCATCAGCATCGCCATCATGGGGCCCCAGATTGCATGGTGCGACTTCGTCGGTGATGTCACCCAGCGACAGCTGGATGTCGTCCCGATCCACTCTGGCCCTTCTCTTCCCAAGTCGGGCCAAGTAGGTGGTGGGTCCACAACTATTGATAACTTTGTGCAGCCCACTCCATTTGGCCGCGATCCCTGCACAGAAGTCCCTGTGGGCGGCGGACTATAAGTGAGTACACACACCATCTTATTAGTTTGCAACACTGGTGACGGCCATGCAGTGTTGTGTACGGCACCATTCTCGCTGAGAGACAGTGCTGGCAGGGCAACTGCTATTCCCCACCTACTGGAATTTGGCCTCGCTCGGCAGGTGCAGGTAGTGTCCCAGCAGTATGTCAGAAGGTGTTTCGCCGGTGGTGGCTTTGAAACATAAGCGAAGGATAAACATGTCGGCGGGCAGGTAGTCAGCGCACATGATGTGCTGGTCACCCACATTAAGCTGCAATTGAACCTTGAGCTCCTGATTACGGTATTCAGTGGGGTTTGAATGTGAGTGATAAATCACCATCTTTAGGGGTCTTACACCCCACTGGGTACACAATTCTTGGTCCATCTTCCCTGTGAACTGGCCCCCGTTATTTTTGAGTAGATGCTTAGGGTACCCCACATAGGGAAAAAATCTTCTCTCAACACTTTCGCAATGCTTGAAGTGCGCATGCTGCTCGCCCATCTCGAAATGTTCTCGGTGACTACAGTCACAAAGCATTTCCTTATGTTGTTCTGGGGTACAGCCCATAAGGTATAAACAAACAGATTTAAATATTCTCTGCAGTAAGTGCTGCTGTTGTTGCTGTTTTATACCTGTACATCTGGCCTTAAAAAAGTTCTGTTAGTGCACTGTTGCACATACTGGTGTGCATGTTTTGTTAGTCTGGGCAAAAAAAAATTGTTCCCACGTGTAGCGCATGGTTTGTTCTGTGCCTGACTGCCCCACTCGCACTTGAGTGCATAAACAGCCTCCATTTCTATCAATCGCTGTACGAATAGGTTTCTAGACGACCATTGATTTATGCATCAAAGATCAACAGTTCTGCGTGCGCACATGATTTTATTCATGAGAAGCCCTCTACCAGTGGGTATCAGGTACGTCAAATGTGCCTCACTCTTCCTACATGTATACTTAAATCTATACACTAATGGCAACGGGGCCTCGAGTTAATAATTTACCCTCTTTGGGCCCAATTACAAATTTCTTCTAGCTCTGATATTAATTCAATGTTTGTATTCATATCACACCAGATTAAATTGTAACAGATTAGGTAAGTTTTCATTAAGCAACAAGTAGTTCACTGATTGGCCTTTTATTAAATACACGTTCGTACGTTTGAGTACATTAAAAATCTATACACAGGGTCTCATTAAGATTTGCAGCAAAAAATTCTACCATATATTCCATACCCCAATTATCCATATATTGGACACAATAACCTCTTAGTTCTACAAAAACTATGCTGAGGTTATTAAAATTATTAATAATAATTAAATATAGCTGTCAGGTGACTATTAATAATGTATGCTAGCCAATTCTTCGCAACCAAGATGTTCGCAGAGAATATATGACTCGTAGAACCTCGCCATGATAATTCAGGCGACATTAAAGTAATGTCGACTCCATACCTGTAGTTTATCACGCTGTCGGTGTGGATGGACGAGACAGCTTGCATGACACAGGCCAACCCCAGGCCCCGCATCTCAAGACGACGTCGTAAAATGCGCCGAGCATCACAAAACTGCTGTTTGACAAGCCACTCACGAGCTGTCCACTGTACCAGATGAGCACGCTGCTCCAACGTACAGTTAGCCAGCCAGTAATAGCCCTTGCCCCAGGACTATGTAGCACTATGCTGACCACACGTCCTCATATGCACCATCACATAATAGCTATTGAAGTTATATTACCTTTATAGGTGCTCTTTGCAAAACAGCCTTTAATCACATGTAGCTAATTAAGTGGTAAGAGGAGGACTAAAGCATGTTACTAAAATCATTAACATCCCATATCTTAACCGCTCATAAGGCAGATCACCAACACGCCCCGTGTTATTGCCAAGCCAGCCCATGCACCGGACTGGGTGATCAGCTGTTAGCAGCCCACAATCTTCACGAGTCACTGCACTGACAGCTTGCTTACTCCAACTGCTACGTGTGCACCTACACATGTCACGGCCTAGCCGGCCCGTTTACCAGCAATGTACTCATGCAGTGACTCTCGTTTTCAACGACACATGAACCATAAAATATTGATACAAAATAGATAATTAAACATAATCTAAATGCCAAAATAATTTTATAGCGAATACAAATAATTAACACACATTTACTAAAGAATAAAATATATAGTGAGCATACTGGTATGCTTAAAATGGATGATAAATAAAAATACAAAGCAGACATGGTTTGAACCAAACACAGCATTGCCAACCTATGACAAAAGTAACCAGGCATAAAATGTCACTGTTACGACCTATTCGTCACATTCGCTTGTGTGAGTGTGCATCCTAGCTGTGCCTGCTACACTTCACGGTACAATTCACATATTAGGACTTCACTGTTTACAGCATTCAGCTGTTGCGACTACATCCTGGAATGGCCCGTGCCTGTCTGGGGCATTACTTCCTCCTACTATGCATCGTCTTGCACGATTACATCAGCATTAAGCGAGCCCAACAACACTTCAGTCAGCTGATTCTCTTTCTCTGGAACGTGCTCCAGAATGAAGACGTAGGCCTGCAGGGCAGTGCCCACAGGGTTGGTTTGCTTCTTGCTGCAAGCTAACTACACACAGAGGCATGGTTATCAGTACATAATGTGAACCTCTGTATTCCAGATAGGCTCTGAACTTCTTAAAAGCCCATACGACGGCCAAGCATTTCCTCCTGTTTACATCGTATCACTGCTCAGTTTCGATAAAGTTGTAGTTTCCCACTTCATCACACTGGTACAATACAGTTTCCTAGGCCTTCCTGGCTGGCGTCAGTTTGTAGGTATAGATGTCGGCTGAGATCATACCTGGCCAGTGTCGAACACATTCTGAATTTTTGTTTGATTTCTGTGAATGCTTTCTCCATGTCGCTAGTCTACTAGAAACGTCATTGTGGTGATAACAAAGCTGTCAGTGGGACTGTGATGATAGTGTAATTCTCAACATATTCTCGGAGCCAGTTGATTAGCCCGAACAATTTTCTGAGCTGCACCAGCGGATAGTCTTCAATCAGCTTCAGTTGGTCTGGATTTGATTTATTTCCTGCATCGTCTACGACTTGACCAAGTAAATAAAACCTGGTGTTCTCCACGTAACATTTTCCTGTTGCACATGTTAAGCCATTTATGGCTGGCCTCTCCAAGACAACAGACAAGTGGTGCACGTTTTCTTCCCACGACATTGACCATATGAGTACTTCATCCAGGTATATGAACATACAGTTGCCAATGAGCATCTAGTACTCTGACCATCATCGCCTAGTAGGTGGCGGGTGCACGTTTAAGTCCGAATGGCATTGTACAAAATTGAAATCTTCTCCCGTCCGGGGTCATGAAGGCTGTTTTCTCTCGGTCTTCCAGATTAATGGGGACTTGCCAATAGCTACTTTTTAAGTCGAGTGGGGTTTGGATTTTGACTTTTACAAGTGAATTAAGTGTGTCCTTGGCACTGATATATGGTGGCAGTGTGCTACATGTTACCTGATTGACTTGCCTCAAGTCTACACAGATGTGGGATATAGCTCTGTGGAGGTGTACAGGTAGGCCCTTCTTCCATTAATGGGATCTCGTGTTCTGCAACTGTCGTACGATGAAGGTCGTAATGCACGACAAAAACATATCTACGCTCGTTCCACAACCGTTGGAAAGTTGCCTGATGTTTGCGTAGTGTATCATTATAGTTTTCCCCTAAGAAGACAGTGGGCAGGCTATCAACTGGGCACCGGAATAAATTGTACACTATGCACCGCTCTTTCATGACAAATATATCGGGCGTGTCGTGGGTTCTGCAATAATATTTTGCTTCGTTATCCAAGGCACTCCTAGAATTTCATCCTCTTTGATTTCTGGCATAATTATTACTGTTGTTGTCGTTTTAATATCCCACACTATTACAGTTAAAGTAGCTTGACCTAGCACCGTGTTACTAAGCTGGTTAGGGGCTAGTCTATTGACATGTTTAGTAGGGGTGACATATTTATCATTCACGAAATACAGCTGTAAAAAATTGTGCTAAGCCATGGTATCAATAAGCACATGACAGTATTGACCATGAGAGTAACAAGTATGTGGATAAAATGTTATTTGTTTCTACTAACCTGGTTTATGAGGGCTTGCTGTGGTGTCAATTCTTGTTGTTTTTGTTGTTGCGGGACTGGGGAGTAAAGGGCGTCTGGCCACCTTACCCCTGCGTCCCGTTTCTTCAGCAGTTAACTTGCATTTTTCTGCGAACGATTTAAGTGTGGATTGTTGGGACATTGGTTGTGCCAATGGAAAACATCACCATACGGTGCCGGCATGGTCGTGGTTGCGGTTGACTTTTATCCCCATCGTGTCCTTTATTCTCCGCACTGTTCACATCACGTTTTTCCTTTTGTTTGTTGTTATCCTGGTTTTGTTGGTTAGTGGGCCCTGAATTTGTTTGGAAATTTTTTGTCTTGGTGTTGGCTGAAATCTTTAGAATTTTGATCACTTTTGTTCGCACTGTGACCTTTCCCATTTCCCCTGGCATGCATGTAGCATAATCGTGCAGCACCCGCATCATGGCACCATTGGCACGGGTTGTGCTCGAGAATTATTGCAGCATGCATGAGTTCGTCTTACATACCATTTAACAGCTGTACTAACCCGGCACGAAATTCAGGGTGTGCAGTTTTGGCTACAGCCTCCAGAACTTCCCATTCTGGCTGGTGTGGGTGGAATAGGCGGACCAGGTGATTTTCTCGCGTAATAAACACAGTTTATGACTCGTTCGCCTGCTGTTTCTCCAGTGTGAGTTTGCTTTGCGCCTGAAGCGATGTAAAAGTTCCTCCGAAGCGACACTGGAAGAACCAGAGAAATTCACTCCATTGCAGTCCATAATGGTTAAGAGACTGCCTCCAAGAATGTGCTTCTCCGTGGAGTTGAACTCCAACACAGCTGCCCCACTCCTTGTCACACATGCTGTATCATTTTAATCGCGTTGTGCAATCACTTAGAAAGGAGGCTGGATGTTCTGTGGGTGTTTTGGCAAACATTGGTAATGTCTTGAACTTTGCTGGTGTGGTTGCAGCAGTTGTTCTTGTCTGTTGTGTTGTAGTGGACACAATGATTTCACATATCCTTTTGCGATCTTTCAGCCGATTACTGATCAGTGCTCTTCCATAATTGCCGGGTTACTATGTCGTCACAGGCTGGATAGAAGGGTAAGGTTTGGTGACTGTTGGCAGAATTGATGGGAACAACTGTGTTGGGTATAAAGCCTGTAATTTCGGGAATTAAGGGGCAGGCGGTAAGAACATGAGAGTAGATGTGGCTAAGGTAGGATGTTGCAGTGTTGACTGATCGTGCAGCATGGGTTTGATGATGTTCGCCACGTGTGTGCTGTTGGAGGTGTGGCAGCTGCATGTTTACATCGACCACCGGTGTGCAGTCATTGCATGTGAATCGTTTTCCTCACTTGGTCAATCTCTCGCTGTTTTTATGCACCACTCGTGCACTCTCACTCCACAATTATAACATTGTGTGTTGCTGCTGCCCTCACCTCCTTTACAGTCTGATTTGCTACATGCGCATCTGCTGGTCACATCCCGTCAGAAAATCGTCCCAACTCTGGTGTGTTTTTTGTGTGTTCTCGCATGCACAACACTGTTGACACATAAATTCTAGTCCCAATGTGGTTGCGATTTCGTTCCTGTTTAAGTACTCACGATTATATGATAATTGACAAAGAGTACATCGAAATGTGAATGACCATTAACCTGTACACAACAAGTTACTACACCAGTTTTGTATATGGTAATTTGGAAAATACGGTGTTTTCATTTTTTGGTAGTCCGGAATTTGCACTGGTTGATTCGGATTGAATTTTTCCATTTTACTTTTACTGTCCTTTACCTTGTGGTGTACCATGGCTTGGTTGAGAGAAGGGCTGGGCGTTCGGGTACAGAGAAATAACTGAGTGCCAAGCTCGTATTTTCACCAAATATCATGCTGGATTGTGTGCAGACATTGAAGGCACCCGCCTGTGTCTACCAGCCATTGTTTATAAACACAACCATGTATGTGGGCGCCCATTCATGGTACATGGCGTGTCATTGAAGGGGAGTGAGAGCCTTCCCCTCATGCGGCTCTTCATTCTGCATGCACCATCAGTGAGTATCAACTGTCCTGTGGTGAGCTCCAGTGAGAAGTTGGTGGGGGGTGGCAGGTGAGCGCTGCTCACATGACCATGGTGTCTCGCGATCGATACATCCCCAGCTGGCCCAGCGTTGGAGGTGGGGAGGGGGCATAGCTAGACCATCCCTCTTATCTGTGATGAGGTGGTGGTGGGTGGTTAACATCACTCCACAGTCCAAGATGGCCACTCTCTTGCACTTGTTCGCCCTTGCTGGTACAATGGCATCTGACCTGTTACTTTGGTGCGCTTGCTCTGTCACACCACATTACATGTTTACTAGGCATCTGGACGGCATGTGGAAGGCGCCCAACACTTCTGCTGTCTCCCTTTAGTATTCCTAAAATCTTCGTTGAGGGTAGAGCAAAATATATTTCTTGTGAATTACATTAAGACTCCACAGCCGGGAGACACTTTACAATATTTGCCAGGCGTTGGCCTGCCAGCTCGGCAATACTGTTCAAAGAGGGCGTGAAGTCCTTGAAATTAATTAATAGGAAATATTATGCTCCCCTGGAAGATGCAAACCACAGGGGAGGAGGGTGGTGTCACCGGCGGCCTGAAATATAAAATGTTTCAGTAACTAAATAAAGTATATTGCAGTTATATGTTGGTGTGAAAAAAGTGTAGGCCACCGGAGCGCGTTGAAGCATCCTTGCCCTCTCGAGTCTCAGATGGTACTGCAGGTTCTGCTGTGCCACACAAACCTTCCCTGATGAGTTTAGCATGCCACACCAGAACTACTTTCTGTCACGCTTGCAAAACGAAATTATGAAAGCACACCAAACATGTTGCCTTTGTAAGATAACATTTTCATAAATTACTCTGCATGATAAAAAGGGGTAAACAAAACACTTGCACATAATATGATACAAAATGACGGTGAAACATGTGGAATGAACACAACTCAACTCTTGCAATTAACATACTATAAAACAATAACACTTTATATATATTATAGGGACTTCCACATAGCTCCCCTTAGTTAGGGTTCCTGCAGTGTCAGCTGCTAAGCCCTTTTGTGGGGCACCATATTTTTAAATGGAACCACTTTGCACTAGCTTGCACATCGTCGCACTACATCACTTCTCACTTGCACCGCCTACACACACGCTGTTGCACTTGTGGCACATGTAGAGTGTGGATGCCTGCAGCGGCTATTTCTAGGCGCACGGCCGTGCAATCTTAAGTGCAAAATAATACTAAATAAAAAAATCGAAATTATTTCAGCAAAGTGTAAAACATACAAAATTAGGTACCTGGTGAAGGAATGAAGCCTGTTCAATCAGATATACAATAAATCCCCGAAAACAAATATTATGTAGTAAACAAACACAACAGCGAAATTCCCTCACCCCCCAAAAAAAAACTAAAAATTCAAAAATCGAAAGACAAAAAACTTGCAAACCCCTTAGATGACGCAAAAACACAACAATGTCGCATAATGTAAAGACCCTTAAATGCATTGCGTTCTCAATGGCAGCTACAGAACTTGGTCAAAGAGACAGTTTACCCTTTGGAATGTAGTGTTTTTGTAATTCTGGATGTGGATTAAATGATCAATATGTGATCACAGTCACGAAAATTCGCCACAGAAAAGCGACTGCATAATTGTGTATCTAAAATGTGTAAATCAATATAATATGGTTCTATTATATTTCATACCTATACATTATTAAATTAGGTGATTTGATGTTGTGAATGTCATGTTTATTAAAATTTTGTTTGTTCTTCTTACGAATATGCACGGTAACTGTTCCATTACTTTATTACTTGCTCTATAACTCGGTCAAAGGAACACTGTTGGCCACATAGATATTCTGTTGAGTTTAGGTTACGTTTTCATGATTCACTAGCCATGTGAGTGGCAAACATCAAAGACGTGGATGTTGATGTTACTAAGCAAACTTCATCTTCGTTTGTTTTTGACATATAATAATAAATCATTTAAGATCTCCAAAAACTATTTTTTAAATTTATAAGTGAAAAGTTTTATTTAGAATACAGAGCAGGATATTAAAAATATTCTATTCTAATTTTAAAGCTTCGCTCACCCCTACATATTACACTATAAAAGGTAGATAGAATGCACAGGTACTCACAGGGCGGTGTGGTACTCTTACATGCACACTCAAACAAAAGTGACATGAACACATATGCCACACTGATGTGCAGTAGCACAATATTTCAGTGGCTAGGCCAGCTCCATCATGTGCCACTGCTCGCCGCCTGATGAAGCTGGGCTAGCCAGTGAAACATTGTGTTACTACACATCCATGTAGAAAATATTTTCATATAATATTTGTTTGAGTGTATCTATTAGTACCACCCTGAGCAATTGTATATATTGTCTACATTTTATATTGTAGTAAGTTAATTCTAAATGTCATGTACAGGCAGGGGTTACACCTAGGAAGTCCTCACCTGCCGATGTAGCATAAACTGCTACAATGGCCTCTGCTGTTTTCTCCCACCCTGTTTCGTGTCATGTAAGTGCTACTGCAGGAATAGTTAAACAAATGTGCTGCCAGAACAGCACACCTTCTAACTGTAACAAATACGTTTCATATTGCAAACACTTGGACCAACTGACAGAAACTCCCAGGCAGTCTCCAAGTAAATTTAGATTCGATACATAGGAGAGTAGCTGTGCAAAGGCTATGAGGATTAGCACTTTTATTACAAAATGAAATGTTTGTATGCTATGTTTCAGTTTTCTGCCAGTGGTAATAGATGCAGAGCGTAGGAACTAGGCCTGTAGTGGTGACACCACTCAGCCGCTATTCAGCCCAAAGGAGATCTGATACTATCCATTTCGGCGAACACTGGTATACATCTGACTTGGTGGGATCCCTGCACACAGCATCTGAGTGGCACTGCTGACCCTGACCCTGGCAGATCTATATGCAGAGTCCAGTCCAAGTGTTAAGGTATGTCGTTAAATCCCAATGACGAGATAGTTCTGTACCCTCATACTGTACTGTTTACTGTCCTGCAGTCTATCAAATTAACTTTGTTGTGTGGTCGACAAATGGACCAATCCACAGATAGATTGGTCCATTTGTCAAAAAATGTTGCCAAGCAAAATGAGAAGTCCAGTATTTTGTCACAAAATATAGCTTATATAGTATTAAGCACCGCAATCCTGTGCACACACAGATGCTAGAAGAGCACTATGTAAGGACAACATCACTACATAAATAACCACTACTTATTTTACAGAGAAGAATGCTCTGATCTGGGCAAGGGACATTGTGAATAACAGCAACTAAATTAAGAATTGATAGTATACAACTACATAAATGTCTGCTGCATGAGCAAGGTATGTAGTAATTGCTGGAAAACATGGTTCAAGTGATTGTGAATACAAATCTGGTTTGTTTTGGTTAGGAGGCAACTAGCTGGAGCTGAAAATGAAATTATTTAATTTCACACATCTTTCTGTGAGTGAGATGCCCAGAAGCACAGCATTTACCAGAGGACAGTCTACACTATATTTGTAATTGAAGTTATGTGATGCTGCACCTTATATAGTCTAACTCTGCAGCAAGATAGAGGGAGGCGTGGAATTACCACATGGTATGGCCATGCCCTTCCACTGTGCAAACAGGATGATGCGCAGAACCGTGTGTTGCTGGGGAGAATGTAACAGGTAGCTGTCTTGAATGCGGTGGGTAGCATTGCTGCTCACTTCCAAGACTATGAGGTGACTGGCTACCAGTACTCTAAACTCACAGTCATGCAGCAGGGAAGGAGATAAGAGCAGACAAATGGACTCAGATACCATATATGTGATTAGACGACATGCAGCAGTGGCATTCGTCAATAATTGCCACATTAGGATGCCTGATGAACGTTACTACCATTTCATTTCCTGAAAAAGTTTTTCCCATTAGATTAAGTTTATGGGCAGTAGTATAATATGTTATTTCTTAAATGTAAAGAGAAATTTCTGAACTTAAAATTAGCAATATTTCAAAGCTTGAAATACCAAGAATATCAGAATAGTTATGTTGTAGCTAATATTTGATAACACTGAGCAGTAAGTTTTATAATTGTTTAGAAATTTAAAAATACAGATGAATGTAACAAAAAAAACTTTGTTACAAAAGTGAAAAAGATTAATTTTATGTTCAGAAACATCGTTATTTCTTGCTGAAATGTGTTTCTGGAAACCGCAACCACAAACAAGTTACTTTAACCCAACATTTTCTTAGCTTTGTAACAAGCTGCTGCAGCAAAACATCTGGAAACACAAAATTAAAATTGCTGCTTTGCTATCACGAAGCTTACGAATTCAGAGTGAATACAAGGTTTTCAAACAATACCAAATTAATAAATCCTTGATTTTTCCAGATTACCCAAGTGAAACAGATATTTCATAGTCTTTCTTAACTTCAAATAAATATTTTATTTATTTTTAGTGAAATTCCTCTTACTTAAAATGTAATTGAAATAAAACTATTAAAATGACAAGTTTATAAAAAAATTATCAGAGTAAAAGTACAATCCTTTTTCCATTTTAAACTAATTTCTTAAGACTCACTCAATAAAAAAATGTATTTCTTACGACATTACTAAAAACAATAAGTCGTAGATAAAATTATTTTTGCTATACTGTAAAGTGAATTCCAAATGCGAAAATAATGCGCAGAAGTCCAAAAAAGCTTCGGGCGATTCGAGAGTGTCTCTTATCACTGAACGATGATGAGGGGAGGGGTGGAGTTGTTCAGTTCAATAGTGACAGCGTCCAAGTGCAGTTGGTCGAGAGCTGCTCCATGCGTGCATTACCTGTAAGTGTTTTTTTGGAATTTAACATTGCTGTACCAAACAGTTATAAAATTTTGGTATGCATAGTGCCAGTAGCGTCACGTGGTTTCCCTCCGTCCAATGGCGAGTGTCTGGGAGAGTCTTTCATAAATTGCCTTCTCAATTTTCCACCTCCAAAGCTATATGAAGATTATTTTCTCATGTGAACTTAAAAATACTGCAATTTAGTTTTTGACATCAGTAAGAGTATACCCTGACGTTTCCACAACTTTCCTGAATACTTGCATGCTTTAGCAGACTCTCACACCTATAACAATCTTGAGATAGGGAAGTTCACGCAACAATATGAACAACAACACAACCAGAAATGTAATTCCTCATATCATTCCAAGTTTCTTGCATTATCGGTATCAGTCTCTCATAGCCCTCGTGACATTTTGTGAAAATTAGAAGACAAAAATTAAGATCAAAATTTAAAAAAAAACTAGATGTTTACCTTTCTCAGTATCAGCAGCAACTGTTACATTCGGCTTCACCACAACAAGCGATGTCAAAGAGGTAACAAAGCCATACTGAAACAAAGAAGTAATACAATCACTAACTGACTCTGACACATCAATACTGAGTTACATTAAGTGAAACATTGCAATAAGTTAGGGCTACATCACACTTCTTATAACCATGGGTTTCGAATGCACCACCATTTTCCAAATTAAATACAAGTTAAGGAAACTTGCTTGAAACAAGTGCATTTCTGGTACTTACTATAATGATAGTGACAACAGCTAAGATGTGACTCAACGGCAACAGTGAGTTTGTTCCCTCTTGGTTTAGACTACTGGTGCATTGCCAGGACTCATTTATGAGCCACCTCGTAGGTCGGCCTGCTGAATAAGAACAGCTCTGCAAATATATAAAATGACAGGCTTACAAGTATTCACAGTCTAGTACTTGTCGACAGGCACATACAAAGAAGGACGACACATTTTTCACACAGTTGTGAGATCGCGATGTTTCGCTGGCTAGGCCCTCTTCATCAGGTGGCGAGTTGTAGAACACTGCAATATGTTGGAAGGGCGTTGATGGCAGTAAACCTAGCAGTCAGATGGCAAACTAGGGTATGGCGGGAAAATGGAAAATTTGCCATTATAGCTGATGAGTGTGGTTTAGAGGATCCCACCCCTGCAATAGCTCATGCTGTGCCATCCTCCAATCCTCATCTTCTTTTAACATACTCATTGGCCGTAAATACCACATCCAAGGCAACTATAACTGTGAAACAGAAAATATTATTTACCAACTACAGTGCTAACACTGTAATGCTGAATATATCGGCCTCGCCACCAACACGCTCAGGCAGGGGATGAATAGCCACAGAGCAGACATTAAACAAGCCATTGCTGGTCACATCCATAACAAACAAGACAAGCCAATTGCAGCACATGCAGCATCACACAAAAAAGACTTTGATTCTTGCTACAGTACCAGAGTTGTGAAAGCCCTACCACCTTCAAGCAATAGCTCAGAACTGAGATGTTGGGAGTTAGCTCATCAATTTATAACAAAATCCAAGCAGCTGCTAGGTCTCAACATAAGACAATTATAGCTCACTCACCAGCTATAATGGCAAATTTTTCATTTTCCCACTGCACCCTAGTTTGCCACCTGACCGCTATCTTGACTCAAAACAGTGCCCTTTCTATATATTGCTGTGTCGTACAACTCATGGTCTGACGAAGATTGCATAGCCAGTGAAACGTTGTTATTGCGTAACTGCTTGAAAAATGTGTCGTCCTTCTTTGTGTATGTACCTATCAAACAGTGCTATGCGGTGAGTACTTGAATTTCTGTCATTATATATATATATATGGTAGCCTAACAGTCATCTTGTAACCTTAACTAAAAATAATAGCTTTGGCGCACTCTCGGGTTTGTTGGGCTGCAGCTACTTTACCCTTCCTATATCCCCCCCGTTTCGTGAAAAGGGGGGGGGGGGAATAGGGGTGTGTTTGGAAGAACTGAAGGGAATTCTTTGTAGCAACGATAATGTGTAGAAGCATCTTCCTCCCATGGAAGATCAGGTAGACACTTTGCCATCCTCTGAACCCCTAAAACCCACCAGAGAATCATGGTGTATTGTACAGAGGTGGATGAGTTGACTCAGGGTCTAGCCTTTGCCTGTCTGCCTGGATCATGGTTACTCATAGCAGCCTTCCAATTCCAACTCCCTGTGGCGAATCACAGTGGTGTGCTGGACGGTTAAGGGTTGTGACAATAACTCAGAATTAACCAGGGTGTTACCTAGTGATGGCTTCCCTGTAGCATACTTGACAGTTATCTCCAGAAGACTCTGGTCCAACCAAGACAATGGAACAGCGACAGTACCAGCAACATGTTGATAGAGTGATGCTCCCCCCTTGATTTGCAATTCCCCATCACAGGAATTGTCTCTCTTCTGTCTGAGATTGTGTGCCCAGTTCCCTCTTCTTCGTCAAGGAGTACTTGTGCACGTGGTAGGTTTTGTTACCGAGATTTTTATGCTGAAGGCAACTGCAAATTATGAGTAGGGATGTCCTCTCCAATAAGTTGTTAAAAACTCTGGAATCATGTCCTGTAGGGTGTGTTTACTATTGTAAATGCTTTAATGCTGAAAGCTCGACCCGTCACATTCACTAATGCCAAGCTCAATAACCTCTTTTGGATCTGAATATTGAAAACAAGTAGCCTCCGCCACATTAATAATACTTCTGCCAAATCTGGTTACCATCTAACCAATATACTCTCCAAGCGTGAGTCGCGGGTATAGTCACAATAAGGCAAGCATCCTGATTAGCATGGCCTCCAAGCAGTTTCGAGGGAAAACTGTCTACATCTAAGTACTGCTCGCCTGTAACAGGTGGTTGGATAGTGGCGCAAGTGACACATAATCACAGTGCTTATTGAAGAGTTAGATAGGTGATGGACGAAGAAATGACATTTTGTAGGTCTGCGACTGCATGCAGTATATACGTGTGCAGTAGACACAATGGAAATCATGGGGGCATGAGGTTGGCATTTATAAATACGCCCAATCCGCAGCAGTTGTGTGAGCTAGCTGTGCATGAGATGGGTTTAACAGGTTGTGGCTGAGCCAAGTCTGGTTGCGAAATGTCAGCTGGCAGACGAGCAGGCGATATCCACGTCCAGTTGGAGGCAATCTCGAAACCCTGTGTGTGACTCTCACATCTGTAATTATAGTTGGAAGGGTACAGGTGAGATGTAATAGTGGCGTTTAGGTTTATTGGTTCGACAGCATTCAATAATTCGTCCCTTCTGATGCCTGAACTGCCTCATGGAGTGTCTGGTAGTGTTATTGTCAATGCAGCTCTGTAACTCATCCCCTTCTGTGCTGCTCGAACAGCTGATTGCAATTCTGTCACTCTTACTCTTCTGTGTCCGCATGCATGCTCAACTGGTATCTCTTCATCTCAACTTTGTCTTCTTCTCACATTGCCTGCCAGCCTCTCACCTCTTAAGATCACCAGTGACTCACATGTTATTTTTTGGGGCATTTCCTGCTCTATCTAATGGGACTGCTTACAGTTGCAGCTGAAGGCCTGGCTTCCTACAAAAAAATTAATATTTAATAATACTTGGCACCCCATTATTGCTTATAGACTGTTCACATTAAAGATTGGTACTTCCTATCAGGTTTATAATGGTTTTACTTATTACCTACAGATAGTTATAGATTGTTTCCCACATTAATTACACAAAATTATAAACGTACAGGTTCCCTCCTTCTGTATTAACATATTCTTCTCTTCAACCTGCCTTTTCTTGGGAGCACCCTCTGTCCATTAAAAATCACATTGGCTTAAGGCTGGTGTCTCAATGATTGTCGAGCAGTATTACATGCGTGAGTAGCAAGTAGGCCAGTTCCTAGATTTCCTATTTCAGCTAGAGAAATCGTTTTATGAAAAGATGTGTACAAATACCCTGTATCCTTCATTAAAGCCTTGGCTTCTGAAAGAAAATTATACATTACATGATACCCATTTTCTGGCCCTATCACTAGGGCCTGTTCTTCAACTGCATACGGGAACATTCTCTTGGCCCAGGTAAAACACTATGCAGTAGTTCTATGAAGGGCAGGATTACCAAAATCCCTTCCTCCCCTACTCCCTTTCTCCTCAGACAACTGTGGTTGGAATGACTGCCACCTAAAACGAGGTGGATATATCCAGGAAGTCTTCCTGTATAATATTGGTTGTGTTGGCACATGGACTCTGCTGCTGTGACATGGCTGCTCTCAGAGGGCAGGGTTTGGGGAAACTTGGGCTGGCATACCCTCGTTTGGCTACTGGATGACCACCTCCAGGGAGTGGCGTGGCCCTACCTAGGACCACGTTAGGGTCGTCTCCTCCTCTCATTCTGACCAGAAATCTGGGGTTCCCCAAGCCACTAGACCAAGAGGCATCAGCACTCTCTCAGGTTTTGCCACAATCACTCTTAACAAGGTAGTCGGAGTGATGGAGGGAGTGCTGTGGCATGGTTGGTGCTAGCAATGGTGCTGGCTTCCTCTCTTCCAGGTGCTGGGTGGCCACCTTCAGATGTCTATGGGACAGCATCAAGGGTCCTGTTGGAGGCTCATAATCCTTCCTCTCGGTCTGACAAACCCTGGGTGTGTCTGCAATGGTTGGCCTGAAGTGAACGTCTCAGTATCTCTAGTGTTGGTCCTTATATGTGGAGGGGGGCTTACTGTAGACCGTATGAGAGCATCAGACATACCCAGGTTCCCTCTTGCATGTTCCGGCATGATCCTTGGAGTTGCTTCTAGCGCGAAGTCTTTCTAGGTAGAGATTCTCGACTGGCTTTCGCAGCATCAGAAGTGGAACAGCTGGTCATCCTTTTCCCATAGTAGAGTGTCATTTAGAGGGAGGGCTGGACAGACCACATGTGGATGGGGAGCTTACCTATGATACAACAGGCTGCTAATGCAGATGTTCCCCTGATTCCATGGTTGCCATTATGCCACTGGGGTCCCTTGATGGGAAAAAATGTTGGATCCCAGTCAGACATATGGCTACCTTGATCTGGGTCGCTGTAATACATGCGAGCTTAAGGTTTGCCTCCCATGGATGGGCTACTTAGAGTGGGACATGGGTAGCCATTTTACTCATGGGGCAGGGTACAATTCATGTCCGGGGAGGTAGTCCTCTTGTTCTTAAGGGTACCCAATAAAATGAAAGGATGGG
Source organism: Dryococelus australis (assembly GCA_029891345.1). NCBI lineage: Eukaryota > Metazoa > Arthropoda > Insecta > Phasmatodea > Phasmatidae > Dryococelus > Dryococelus australis. The sequence goes on from CM057003.1 coordinate 125,415,805, forward strand.
CCCTGTTAGGTTGTGAGGGATCTTAGTATGCCTGCCGCTGGTGGTTTTCAACACAGCAGACATTTCCCTGCCTCTGCCTTACAATGTAAGGGCCTTTCCATCTGGGGCGAACCTGGCATAAAACTCGTCTCCAGCATGAATTACGGGGTGATTCCACACCAGTACAGTGTCACCCTCTAGTAAATTGTTTGTTTGGTCCAGTGCTTTGTAGGTATTGCTGTTGGGAAGGTGCATACTTTCACTATGCACCTTCACATTGGAACCTCTTGAAAGACGAACTAGGCTGCTGGGAGATTCATGGGCTTTGGCTCCCACTCCTATTCCAGTGGTCTTCAGATTAACTGTCCTAATAAGAGCTGGTAGAGGGAGGGTGAAAATAGAGAAAAGAAAACATTAAGAAAGAGGGGAGATGAGCGACAAAAGGGAAGTCTCACCTTCAGTGCCAGATCCAAGGCCTTGTTCTTGCTAGGGGATGTGACGTTAGTACCTTCCAGAGTCTCCGCCGTCTCTTTCTCCAGCAGCTGCTGGATGGTCAGGTAGGCCCACAGTCTCTCCATGAAGCCTGCATCAGAGTAGTTCCTCTCAGGTCGGTGGTGAGCGGCCAACTCCCAGTCTGGGAATGGCACCACTCTCAGTGGTCCGAAAGGTATGGATGTGGTCCCATTTGATGACTTGGCAGTAAGATGTCCCGTCAACTCACTCGACTTGAGCTTGCCCGCTACCACCAGCTCTGAGCCACTGAAGTATGTGCTGAAGTTGGTCTGGGACAAAGTTCCCTCCTCCACCTGCCACACATACAACACTGTCAATGATGTTATACTGGATATGCCACTGGGTAGTTGCTCATAATTACAGGTTGCTATGCAATGTTTAATTCAAAGTATTATTTATATTTAAAAATATTTTATCAACTCTTGAAAAAAAAAACTAAAAATAAATTCAGTAAATCTTAATGTTAAAAGTTAACGACAAATCTGAACATTCTAACCAGTTCTATAGTATATAAGATATACATTCCTGACAAGTACACAGTAGTGTGACGGCAAGCTTGTGTAGTATGATCACCAATCCTGTTGTTCACCAATACTTCAAAATAACTTCCTTTACATATTTCTGAAAAATTACACGAGTGGACTACACATTGAAGGAAGGCTGAAACAACTCCAGGATTTGGAAAACAGAAATACTATTAGTCTGGCACCAGGCCTATAACCATTTTCAAGCACATCCTACAAAAGTGAAATATGTGGTGCAATAGTCTGGTGACATCATCTTTCGTTTAACTGACCATCTGTCCCAGTATTCGAAGAGTACCAGAATCCTTATTCACAGTTTTATCCCCATAAAAATACCTCCAACATCTGCTAACCTAAACACCCAAGAGACTTAACCTTTACTAATGTTTTGTTAGTCTTTTTTACGTTTACACAGACATCACCACACCACTCACCAGGTGGGTGAAACAGGCGTGTACCACATTTTCTCTATCAATACAAGTGACTGAGAATACAGTCACATTTGCTCCTAAATGTGTTTTCTTCATTCATGGTGAACTGAGTCTCGGCTGTTTTGGAAGATACTCCAAGCAAACTAACTTTAAGATTTAGCTTAATGCATGACCCTCTCTAAATTTGACACTACCCAACCAATCTTAAGAAACTAGAGTAGCTTGGAACATCTCCATTCAGATACTCTATGTGTTGAAAACCCTACATTGCCACAATCTCAGGAACCAATTGTGCAGACAATAGAATATGTAACAACCAGGGAACCTCCACTAGATGTTCGACCATGAACTCTTCACCAAAGTTTCTCGCTACTCTGAGAAGGTAAACCCGAGCAGCTGCTAACTTGCCATCTTATGCCATCTTCTAATGTCATTTCTTGAGTATATCATTATGAGCAATACAATTCCCTTGCCTAGGCACTCCATGTCAAGCCTTTGATAAAATTTCTTGTATCGACTGCATAAATTTTGAGACACGAAGTCAGAATATGCCCCCAAAGCAACCTCTCACTATGAGAACTTTCTTGAAAACTGAGGAAAAAATGTTCAAAAACAATGTTCTTAGATCTTACACACTGAGCTTATTCATTTTCACAATCAAATTTACATTATTTATTTATATTCTAAATAATGCTATGCTAGCTCTAGAAAAAATGCTATGCTGCTACTAAAGATTGCTGGCACACAATCAGTTATCTAGAATTCAATAATAAAATGTACAAAATATTAGGGTAGGCCTACAAAAAATTCTCATTAATACATTAAAAAGGCTACAAATACAAAATCAAGCAAGGTTAATGCAAGCACATGAGTTCACACAGAAGTTAGTAAAAATGACTACTGATTCAAAAGAATAAATGTGCTTGTCTGTTTACACTGTAAATTTAATATTTCTTACTTTCAAAAAATGTTCTAAAAGGCATTTAACAAAAACAAATTTTCTGTAATTCGCTAACTCTGCAACTATCATACATGTGTCGCACTTGTCCTAACATGACAAAAACAGCGCTCCAACAGATATTTGGAAAGAAATAGATAGGAATGTAAGACACAACATTCATAACCTCTCCATGAAAGTTATCTGCACAGTTAATCCAAAACCCCTAAGGCACTTAAACTTGTACCCTCCACCCCTAATTCAAAAATTTCTACACGGCTGTATTGAGAAGGCAATACAACCGAACTCTACTACTCACAGAGCCAAATACATTCACAAGCATCTACAACATAACTGCATATTTTGTTGTAGTGAAACTATGTACTTCAAGATATGTCATGTCATCTGTTCATAGAATCATCACATAATGTCATTTACAATAAAAAGGCTGCATTCGGACTGATATTTCCTGAAATCATATAATTCGATAAATTATGTCAAACAGAATATCAAACTACGCACCCACAGAAATTAATCAGAAATTCAACAATGTATGAAATGCAAAAATATATATAAATAAAATAAAGACTCCCTTCCCCCTCTTGGCTATGATAAATGTTTAACTAAGTTGCTGGAGTGAACAATTGCTGTTCTCTGTTAACATTGTCTTCATACCACTGAGTTTCAATTTAATTATCCTCATATACACCTTGGTTGAAAATGAAATACCAACACATGTCGAGAATGTAAAGAGATACGCACCTGATCCTCAGGGTAGTTGAAGGTGACCTTGGCTAGCAGAGGGGACGACACGACGCGGTAGAAGTCCCGCAGCTGAAGCGCAGAGTCTGATGCCTCGTAGATCTTGCGAGCAAACCCAGAGTTGCGTAGAGCCAGCTTCTTCAGGAACTGCGAGTTGGCATAATCACCGAATGCGAGGGCAAAGATGGACACACCATCAGCCCCATTCTTGTCTGTCACTATCCCAACTATCTTTTCAGGATCACTTTCCCCAACATTTGATTCACCATCAGTAAGGAAAATCATGATGGGCTCTGGTTTATTTTCTTCATTGTCAGGTCCGGTCAGCTTCCTGCCGAGGTGAGCCAATTCCAGGCCCTTCAGCAGTGCTCCATGAATGTTGGTGCCTGATATTACAATAAAAATTATTATATAGTAGATATGATTCATACAGCTTAACAAGTAGGTAACTGCAAAACCTTGGAGACAAATCTAAGAGTTTAAGTTAAGAATTTTCTTACCCATTTTACTACCTTAAACCTTCTGAGAAAACCTTTGAGAAAATATTTGCTATAAAATGTTTGCAGTTTAATGTAAACACTGAGTTATATATGCAAATGTGGACAGCAAATTACAAAACATATCACTCTCTGTAAACCACATTAGAAATGATATGATGAAGTGGGACAACAGAAATTGTTTGTTTATATTATGAAAATTAAAGTGAAAATTAGCACAGTAGATACATTAAGGACATGTGTCATTTGATCATTCTATGTCTACCAATGCAGTAAAGTTGAGTTGAGATGAAGCAGCAGTGGAATGTAAAGGCAGCTGAAATTGGAGTACCCCAAGTAAATTGCCAACCAACGGCAATGTACATGTTTCCCCACATGCAAAAATCTGGATAAACCCACCTTGGTGGGAGGTGAGTTGTTTGTCTACTTCACCACTGTGTGTTGGGGGGGGGGGGGGGCACTGCATTGGTCACACCACAGCTCCAACAGCGAACCAGGTTACATTCTAAGGAGGCTCAAACCAAAATTGTCACACGCGGGAAAATTCGAGAACCATGCAGTTTAACTGTTTCCCTCACCAATGAATTCTGTCATCCCTCCAAATCTACACACCTTGCCACCTTTGGAATTAGTGACCTTAGCTATCAAGCTTGACCCAAGTCAATTACATTCCATGGATGCTAACATTACTAAGCATGTCAATGCAATGACATTTGCTGCATGAGACATGACACACAACAAGCAGAGGAAAGTTCAGCAACACTCATAACCACTCATTTAATAATAAACAAGCCACAGCATCCTGCTTCTGAAAATTACATCTTTTTAGCTTACATTTCTTTGGAAAGTTAGGCTTATGAAAATAAACCGAATGACTGGACATACTTATTACTACTTAATTACTACCCCATTATTACTACTTAATCCCTGAACAGATAAAAATAACATTTTGTAGGGATGTGTTAACACCAAGGATCATCACGATACAACCTTTTATAAAAACCGCTAGCCGCCCACCAAAGCGAACTGGGTTCAATCCCCGGCTGAGTGACCGGATTTTCGCAAGTGGGACTCGTGCCGGACGATGCCATTGGTGGGCGGTTTTTCTCGGGGATCTCCCGTTTCCTTCGCCCTTTCATTCCGACGCCGCTCTATATTCACTTCAATCAACCTTATCGGCTCTCAACACCTCGCTGTTAAGAACTGCCCAAATCTCTTCACTCACTTTTGTAAAAACACATCATCTATATTTATAAAACTCTACTACAAGTGAGACTTTTGAGTGTAAAGGTATCAATCCGCAGATGCAGGAGTAGTAAGGAAAAGTATGTTGATGCACAAGGGAATAGGGACTCGGATTCGGGGCGGCAGCCATGTTATTACGGCACCGTCCGCCATCTTGAATGTCATTAACCCTGACCATCACATTTAACCCGTGACATTGATCTTGACACTGGTGACCTCTAACCCCAAAACCCCAAAAAATTGCGAACAATTTCTAAAAAAACTTTTTACGAAAAATGTTATTAAAATACCGTAATACCGTTTGACAAAATTTAATATCGGTTAAAATGTATAAAAATTGTAGTATCAAAATTTTTTATATAAAATCGTTTTAAAAATAAAAAAAACAGTTTTAAAAATTAAATAATAGTTTTAAAAAATTTTCGTTTAACAATTTATTTAGAAACTCGTTAAAAAATATATCATAATTTTTTTTTCGTCACAACTAATTGCTGTTTAGTGGGTGATCCTCCACCACCACATCTGTTCGACTGTTAATTTCGCTCCAAAACCACCACAAAATTACCGTTGGCCGATTACTCGGGTGTCAGTGCAAACCTTCGTTCGAACAATGCTTCTCATTGGCTAATTAGTCACGTCCGTTCCCACGACCAATCAGTGTTTCGTCGGCAAGCCTCCAGCAACTCCGTTCCACCCCCTTAAACTCTGGCTTTGTAAGGTGCGTCCCTGAGGGCCAATGGGAAATAGTTGTACCTCGCTATTTTGAGAGGAAAGCCCGGTGATCATTTCGTTTCAATCGCCTGATACAGTAGCCATGTCGTCAAGTACAGAAGAAACCATCAGTAATGCAGAAGATATTGGAGATAATATTATCCAGTTCAACGTACTATATTGGCACGAGGAGCAATGACGTCTACTGGCATGGACCAGCTACCATCAGGTAACCCGCTACCACCAGTCAACCCACAACCATCAGACAACTCGTACCACCCCCCGGAATATAGTATGTTCTTGCCCACTTCACTTCGCCTCATAAGCTCCGACTTCGAAGACAGCGACATCGAAGAAGGGACCATCGCCGAAATTTCTCCATTCAGGTCAGACGACAGGAGCAAATACAGCGAGCTGGATTGGGGGTACAGTCTCTTAAGTTTTTGAGATGCTAGCGGCGTTCCATAAATTACATTTTGCGATGACGCTATTAACTGGCTATGCTACTACGACGAGTTCGAAGGCTTTTAAATGCTAAACACATTAACGTGCTGATAGAAAAACTGTTACGTGTACAATTTAAGTCCCTACTCTATGCTTCCCTGTTCACTGGAGGAGTTGGTAAAACAAATTTGCTATGTTAAGGTAAACAAGGCAAGAACGTACAAAAGTGTATTGTACGAACTGTTACGAGAAAATAAATATTATTACTTGTGTAAATGGCTGGAGAAATGCGATGGACATAACCACGTCGTAAAAGGCAAGGTATTATGGATTGGACTTCCAACTACACGCCTTTAGCATGCGAAGTGTACCTAGGCTCGAGGCCGAGACTTTCCACCAAGTCTTCTCGCTACGACGGAGCACGTCCAGACGACAAATTTAATCCAAAGAAAATATACGCAAGTATATCTCCTCCACTGCAGGGCGTAACCTACATGGACCAGCCGTCAGCTACCGTGACCGTGGAACGATGTGATGAAAATGTTCATTTCCTCCTCCTCGAAAGAAGAATGATCTGCGGTTAAGTGTTTGAATATTGCGATAGTGACAATTGTGTGGTTAATTTGTGCCGTTCACAAACAAAGTTCCCCACAAACATTGCAAATATAAAGAAATAAATTGCGGACGACAGACGTACAACCACGTAAGACAAGAAAAATTGCGAAATTTCTCAAGAAATTACAAAAGAATACAAACTTTTTAACGTATGTTGAGAACGATGTGATGGTGATTGGCACAGTTTGGAGGTTACAAAGCTATCGAACCAATGGCCAGAGATGTATGTGTGTGCTTGCGCATATGAAATTCGCTCTGTCTATAGAAAACCCCACATGATGAAATCCTCCTATCCCCCCCGTAATTATGTTTAGTTGAAACATTATGTTTAGTGTAAACGTCATATCGGCGTACATGATTAATAGTATGGATGGGGAAAGAAAAGTATCTAAGGTGTAATGAAAATCGTTGTTATCTCAATTCCCCCCCCCCCCCCCCCCCCAGTAAATTGTTCATCTTGTAAAATAGGTTTACCAAGTTTTTCAGTAAATATGTTTATCGTGTAAAATATTTTCTCTCACATGTTTTTTGTAAGATGTTTTCTTTCACGTGTTGTGTTAGGATTTTTTCGTTAAATGTAAGGTAAATCCGGGAGATATGACATACCTTTTAATTTATGGTTTTTACAAAATTAATTCTACCCTAAAAAAACACCAGGAAAAACAGTCAAGCGTTTCGTGTATTTACAAAATAATTATGAATACAAAATTAAGTTGCCAACTTAGTAAAAAATATAATTACCCTTTTTTTTTGGCCATATCTCTCATAGGGATGAGTGATATTGCCGTGATGGGGTGGGATATATGGCTTAAGGCTCAACAATGTTTAACTTCTCAGCTGCAATAGGAAAGGTTTTATCGAAACGAAATCATTTTAATCTGTAACTAGTATGAACTTTAACTTTAACTTTATTATTTGGTTTATGTGTACAGCAAAATATCAGTGTTCTTTAAAAAATTACTAATATTTAAAAGAAATATATATGCTACTTCCTTCACCAGTCTCACCACCTCTCCAAATCACACACTTTATACACTGAAGTGTAAAAGTAAATGTTGGGAACTTTTTAGCCACATTAACACCAAATCTCAAAATTAATCCAATACATATGAAGATATGCAGGAATTGGTAAAAGTTTTTGTAGTTGTTTACATGTATCATGTTCATTTTGTTGCTCTTGTTTTCTCCAATCTACCACACATGTTGCAAATTAAGCCACACATGGTACATGTTTCATGTAGCCACCTACTACATTTTGTACATTAAATCCAATCAGCTCTTGGTGAGGTGTCAACATAGTTCTCGAAACAGCCACGGCACTCGTTTTCATTAACATTGTCACTATCTTCACTTGAAGCAAACTCCACCAGAGTAATATCTTCTTCACTAGAAGATGAAGAGTCAAGGCGTTTTTTTTGTATATTGCTTCAATGTACATTTACGTGTCTGACATTTCTTAGGCCTATCCGAGCCATTAGTTAATTTTTTGGCATCCTTTGCAGCAGTACGTTTTTTCGCATTCACTCTCTTCTTCTTCTGGTTTCCTATCACATCAGGATGGGTAACTAGTTGCGAACATTGTTTTCTTGCTGCTCGTTTTTCTGGAGCGCAATTTGGTATGGGAGATACTGTATTTAGCAATTTGGTTGGTGACACATCTTGGCTGGGGATGCACGGAGGCGGAGAAGCAGGAAAAGTAGTGACAGTTTTCATCAGTTTGAAAGCAGAAGATGTGGAAGGAGATTCAGTGGATGTAGAAGGACATTTTGTAAGTTCGAAGGTAGAATGAGAGTAGGATGTAGCAACACCTGCTCGGAGAGGTTGTGGGATACCATTACCCTCCTTAGGAACAGGGTCGTCATGGCTACTTTCAAAGGAAGCGTCACTTTCTTCAGGAAGGAACTGGTCCATTGGATCAGGTCCTCATAAATACGAATAATCTGGAATGGCTGAGGGATTTAGAGGAACTATCCCAGTAGCCCTGAATCCTGAAACACCATTTTCTACAGCAGCAGCACGAGACAAAGCACTCTCCAAGAAAACTCCAAAGTTGTGACGTTCAATGCTGGTATGACTTAGCATCCAGTTATTACATGTGTCTGCCCAATAGGCCTTCAGTGGCTTGAAGAAGCTCCGATCAAGAGGCTGAAGGTAGCGCGTCGTGTGGCTCGGCAGACACAGAACTGAAATATCATTTTCAACAGCTTTTTGAAGTATGTCTGGAGAGTTGATATGCGAACCATGGCCCTCCACCAGAAGAAGGCATTTCCTTGCATTCTTGCGTGGAATGAAGTGGTTTTCGAACCAGTCCATAAATATGTATTCATCTATGTATACAGATATTTTCCTCATTGTTATGACTCCTCCAGGTGGCATACTTTCTTTCCACGATGCTTTCTTGTTTACCCCTTTCAAAATACAGTAGGGTGGTAAAAAAGATCCCTCAGCAACAGCATGCCACTACAGTAACTGTTTCACCCCTTTCCTTTGCTTTTCTTACATGAACATCTTTGCTGCCCTGTACAGCCACACCATGTCCAGGCTCATTCGTTATGACAAACCCGATTCATCCATGTTGTAGATGTTACCTGGTGTACACAACATATTGTCTTCTGTCACGGTTTTCTGCAATAGCTCAAAATAGGCTTTAACTTATCCCTAGTCCATTCCTTCTGCACAATTATTTGATATGCCTTGAGATTTCCTAACACATAAATCTGTGTTTCTCTTCATAAAAGACTTGTTCCAATCACAGCCTGCTAACCAGGTTTCCTTGTTGAACCTCTGTGCCTTATTCATTGTAAATGCTAAGTTATAGGCGATTCTTCTATAATTTTTCCTCGTTGGAGTGAATCCTGCTGCCTGAAGGTTTTTAACAGAGCTAGCAAGCTTCCTTTCAGCATCTTCCCTTAACAATGGAGGATGACCAAGTTTCCCTTTTATGAAACTCCCTATAGTTAATCTAGTGCGCAGCGTTTTCTCCGGGATGTTATTTTCCCTCGCAGCTTTCCTTACTGGTTTTTTTTCATCTTGTACCGCACTAATAGCATTATCTAAGTCTTTCTATGTCCATGCTACCCGATTACTTTTTCTAGGTCCATACCTCGTAGGCATTTTCAACCATTTGAACTGGAAAAAAAGAGAGAGGAAATACGATTACTTATTAAACTAAGTAGTTTTTTTATAAGTTTGATACAAAATTAAGAGGACTATCTACTTTCCCATTTCTAAGACAGAACAATAATTTCTTAGTAACACCCAGAGTAGTGTACCCTGCGGCTTACGTAAATCCAAAATCATCTAAGTGCTTACAGACACACATACGGAAAGCGTGAGAGCGTGGTCTCTATTACTAGCACACGGCACACACGTCTGTGACTCGTGTCTGCTTAGCTGTCCGTGTAAACTTGACTGCCATATAGTGCATCGGTAGAAGCAGACAGCTGACTACAGTTTCGCTTTGTATCTTGTGCGGTTCAGACAGTGTAACCGTGAAGAAAATGTGCGAATGTTCACCGCCGTATGTACTACACAGACAAAGTACTTGCCAACTTGTCTTTTTCATGAGAACTATTCTTTTTTGAGGACATTTGTTTCTCTGTAATTGTATTTATCACAAAGTCACATTCGCTAGAGTACATACAGTAAAGAGTGTCAATTGGCTTTTCATTTATTAGGTGCAGCATTATATTAACTTATATGACATAAATACTGCGTGGGCATATCAAATTTTTTAAACAACATTTACGCACATGGGTACTTGAAATTGTTTGCATTTTAGGTTTTGTGTTTTGAAATCGTACAACATATACAGTCACATTTTTAAGGCATTCTACTTTAAGTAGGCCTAATGACATTTTTTAAGTCGTGTTTAAGTAATCAACCAATTCGACTTAAAGCAACATGCATTTTACGTAACTAATATCAAGACATAACCTTCTACATCTGAGTGTTACTGTATATAGATATACGAAAGGATACTTTTTTTTAAATTAATTACGCGTTGTAACTTCCTTTCACTAAATGCGCCGTATCTCCCAAAACCATGTGAGATACAACGCAACCCATAACTCTGGTTCAAGATGGCGGAACATGCACGAGACGGCGTGAACACAAGGTTAATTCAGTACCCTTCCCAAATACACACCACTATTTGCTTCAAATGACAGAAATACGAGATACAGCAAAATTAATGTATCACACGATGAAACTTTCAGTACTTATCAATGGTGAATTGAGGAAGAAAGTAATAGTGTGCTATTTTAAAAACAAACTGGAAGTTCTTGAAAACCCAAACGTACACTCCCGCAGACTAATGGAGACTGTTGCGCACGATGACTGCGCATCAGCTCTTTCCCTTCCATGGAATTCTGGGGCTGCGTCACATGTCCCGCAGCGTCATATCTCCCGGATTTACCTTATGTATGCATACATATATATATAAGTTGTTCTACATTATTGCAAGTATCATGCATATTTATATTACTTTTAATGGTGTTTTTTGCAAGTATGAAGTATGTAGATATGTATACAAAGTAAAATAAATATTTCTATGTTACAAGTATTTGTGTAATATTTTTTATACGTAGTAAAATCTAGTTTAAAAATGGCGAGGTGTGTCTACTTCCGCTGTATGTGGGCGATACAGAGGGGGGGGGGGGGAGAGAGAGAAGAGAGAGAGAGAGAGAGAGAGAGAGAGAGAGAGAGAGAGAGAGAGAGAGAGAGGCGGGTGTCGTCCTTGCACTGTGTGGCAGAATGAAGGTCGCCACACGAGCACTTCCTCTCTCCGTCAGCATTCTTGCCCCCCCTCCCCCCAAACCCACCACTATCCTTGTTCTTTAGAACATCGCATACTTTCGAGTACTAGTTAATATAGTTTTTTTTTAAGTTAATATCCTTCAGTAAATAATTATTTGCTTATAACGTCGCACAAGTTATTTGTTATAATAATAGAGATTGAAGCTAAAAAAAATGTACGTCAAATTTCAGATGGGTAATATTACAGGCTAGGAACTTTATATATATATATATATATATATATATATATATATATATATAAAATATTGCACGTGCTTGTCCCGTTCTCCGAGAGAAAAGCAAGCTGAATATATACCGAGTTTTTAAAGAAACTATTGCACAACTTGCAAATTCTCCAAGGGAAAAGCAAGCTAGATCGAAGTACACCACCTGGATGGGTGCTGTCTGGATGGGTGCTGACTGTTAGGACACCACCTGGTGGGGCGCCACCTGGTTGGGTGCAGACTGGAAGGACACAGCCTGGATGGGCGCTGCCTGGATGGGTGCTGACTGGAAGGACTCCACCTGGATGGGCGCTGCCTGGAAGCGAGCTTACTAGATGGACACCACCTGGATGGGTGCTGACTGGTAGGACACCACCTGGTGGGGCGCCACCTGGTTGGGTGCAGACTGGATGGACACCACCTGGATGGGCGCTGTATGGATGTGTGCTAACTGGATTCTACCATCGTGTCCGATGGTGCAGTGCAGCACCGTCCAGAGATTATACCCTTTCCAGTCAGCACCATCCAGGCAGCATTTAGCCAATCGGTGTCCTTCCACTCAGCACACATTCAGGTTGCTCCCATCCAGGTGATGTCCTTCAGTCAGACCCATCAAGACAGCACCCACCCAGGCAGTGTCCATCCAGCCATCATCTATCAAGGCAGCACCCATCCAGGCAGTGTCCTACAGTCAGTACACATCCAGGCAGGGCCCATACAGGCAGTGTCCTTTCAGTCAGCATCCATCCAGGCAGTGCCCATCCAGACGATGTTCTTTCAGTCAGCACCCATCCAGGCAGTGCCCATATATGTGTTGCCCTTCCAGTTAGCAACCATCCAGGCAGCACCCATCTAGGCAGCATCCATATCGAATAACTCCCCCACTACAATTAAGAGAGTATCATCAGACTCGGACCAGAAATCAATCAACGCCATGAAACAGATGGGTTCTAGCTAATGTCCATAGCTGTAGCAATAAATCTTCGATGCAAATACGATGGCGATGGGGGATAATGCCTAGTATCGGGAAATCTCTTATTGGCTGTAGACAGCAACCTCAAGAAAAAAAAAGTCGTGCATCTCCTTACAAGTGTCACAATACGGCACAGCATAATCGTACTTTGGCACCTCGGCACCCTGTTTCTCTGCGGGATGCGCGTCTTTCACCAGACGCGAGGGTGCGGTTTCTGAGGTTACCTAGTCTCTATTTCGTACCAATTACAGCCTATGAATAGTGCATTCCCTCCAAAACACGTAAATCACTTTCTAATATTCGCCGATATACCTTTCGCAGTGCGATGCGGTACAATAATGGTGCATCAACGCCCAAACTAAAGCTTATAAGCAGGTGTCCAAATCCCCCTTCCAAAAATTATTTGCTTACTCCCAACACAGCCTACCTCTCCTTTAGGATGTGCCTGCTTGCTCACGAAAAAAAAATTACCTATATACTCGTCTTACTAGATAGGCAGGACCCTCAAATAAGTTGACGTACTAGATTGTTTTTAAACTGCATACATATTGTTAACCATTAGAGTATTATTATTTTTCGACGAAACCCTAGCAATAGCCTATGACAACGTAATGGTGTGGGAGCAGCCACAGGCAGGTAAATCCTAGCAAAAGCATATGGTGCCGTAATGGTAAAAAGGGAAGGGGGGGGGGGGTGGTTTCCACAAGCAGCTAAATCCTAGCAAAATTCTATGGCAACACAATGGAGTGGGGCAGGCCACAGGCAGGTAAACCCTAGCATTGGCCTATGGCAACCTAAGGGAGTGGGGGCTACCACAGGCAGGTAATTCCTAGTGATAGCCTATGGCAGCATAATGGAGTGGGGGATGCCAACATCAAGTAAATCCTAGAAATAGCCTATGGCAATGTAATGGATTGGGGACGGCCACAGACAGGTAAATTCTAGTAATAGTCTATGGCAACATAATGGAGTGGGGCAGCTACAGGCAGGTAAATCCATCACATTTTTCTTCATAGGTATGTAATGATTTTGACTCCCAGAACGAATAGGTGATTTTAGAGTCGTCTGGGAACGACAGGACATACAAATTTTTTTGGGATGAAAGGTTGTAAGTCTTACTCCCATGGCGACTCATATTCGACTGATGACAAATTTATTTTAGGGTTCAATTAATATTTTTTTCCGCGTCGTGGAATGACGTCATATTTCACACTACCAAAGATATACATATGTATATACAGTCATGTAACATAGTTGTATTTATACATACATACATATATATGTATAAATACAACTATGTTACATGTCTGCGCATACCATTCGTAATGTAACTGTGCGTTTCTCGGAGTGCTCCCCAAAGAACTCGGATCAGTTTCTTTCCGCTTTTTACGAAGTAAGGACAGTCATGTTAGCTCTGTTTGTCGATAATCTCCACTTACACAAATTACCAGACCATATTTTCTTCTCTTTTGATCCGACCAGATAAATTGGTTCGAGTCACGATGGGATTTCCGTGAGCACGTAGCTACTCTGACAGCCTTGCGCATTACAGTACAGTATTACGACTGATACGTGCGCACCCACATCTTACATATTAACTTGCGTATTTACATGTGTAATTAACTAATGATTTTTACCAGACTGGAAAAACAAGCGTACTGAACAACCCGTTCGTGGAGTATTAAGCAGTAGGCTGCTGTGTTTGCGGGCACATTTTCCTTGGTGATTATCTCGATCCAGCAGTCGACCGTGCCATTCTGCATACGCTAGTTTTGCTTCGATGTATCGAATACTAGCAAAGGTTCCATATCTCAGAAATTTTTGGGGCTTAGAACGGGATGCGCTTTACGTCGGTAATAGGAAGTTTGGAATGGCGAATACATATAATATGCCAGCAGGTACTATACATTTTCAATGTTTGTGTTCAAATCCACGTACAGGCAGCTTTCGCTATTCAAAAATATATTTACGTTTTCGACCTTTCAGTGGTCGAACGTAGACTTTTCGGCTGTGATACTATGCTGTTTGTTTGTCAGAAGCCCCAGTACGACGTAGCATGGTTTCTCCGAGCTGGAAGACGTCTTCGCGACTTAGTGACTTCACGTGGCGGAGGGCAGATGACCATTTTCCAACTTCTGAATGCTATTTCGATCATTTCTTCTTATTTGGCATAATTCAACAGCTCGACACGTTCGCGAGAGCTCGGGGTCACATGAGGGACGAACCACTCGGTGGTGTTCAAAGTAAGAGAGACGGGCTGCGGGTTTCCTCCTGCTCCTAACACAGCATCCAAATGCGATCTGCCTAGCATTATCGCCAGCTTCTGACTCGCCCCTATTATTATTTTCTTATAATCTTCGGCAAATACTAGTAGTTTGGAGAGTGGAACAAACACTTCTAACCAGCCTTCATCGTAAATGGGAACACTGTAGGCATCTTCGATTCCCTAGCTTGCCATCTTGGCTACGGGAAGATGGCTAGACGAGAGCAATAGGTAATTTTTTATCGATGAGGTTCTGCCAACATCACGAGATTGGTCGATCTCGATGCCATTAATCTCGTACATTACTCGCTCAAAAAAGTGCAGAATTCCATTTCGTACCAACTTGGTTGTGATCGGGTGGGTCATGTTCACCGACGTTAGCCTACGTCTTATGCTCACAAACGAACGACTAGGCAGGGTGTAAATATCTTGTCGTTGTATAGGTATTCTAACCTCCCTTCCAAGAGCAAAATGTCCCGCAAAATACGGTTCTTAACAAAGCATTTCGATTTTATCGAGTTTATCGTCGAATTCTAGGCGCTGATCCACGCCGAGAATTCCGTCTGCTATGTAGATTTACTTTTAATCCGAAGACATGGAGAACCTTGGCATTTTCAAGGCGTACTTGCCGTAGACCAGACCTCCTATGGATAAAATATTTATGTCTATATTTCCCGAATGCCAAAATTACAGATTGTAGTGACACGTGTGGTGAAAGTTAAGAAAATCTAATGTTTCCAGCAGTGCCTTATTATTAGTGTTAATATAATAGTGTGTGAATTAAAGAAATACACAGACACAGCAGTATCTTAATTTTTCTAAAGGGAGCAACCATTTTTTGTTAACAAGGGTGTGAATTACACAAAGCGCCAATGTAAATCAATTTTCTTTGTTAACGTTATGCATATTTTATATTGATAGTAAATTGCGAAAGAAAAGCAAAATGAAAGTAATTTGGAATATGATACAGTAAAATGAAAGTAATTTGGAATGTGATACAGTAAAATGAAAGTAATTTGGAATGTGATACAGTAAAATGAAAGTAATTTGGAATGTGATACAGTAAAATGAAAGTAATTTGGAATATGATACATTAAAATGAAAGTAATTTGGAATGTGATACAGTAAAATGAAAGTAATTTGGAATGTGATACAGTAAAATGAAAGTAATTTGGAATGTGATACAGTAAAATTGTAAGACGATTTGATAGTTATAAATAAAGGAATAAAGCAAATGCACACAGCATTAAAACAGCACACAGGCGATATAGAATAATGCTTATTAACTGAACAAATAACAGTGAAACAATGATATGAAAATAAATAATATTTTATTATAACAAAAATTTGTGCACACAATTGTATTAACATAATAAGCTAAGAGTAAGAGCCGGGGATGCAGAAGCATCTAACTAAATAAGGAACATTATAATAATAAGTACAGTTTTTAAAGAAATTACTACACATATATATCTCTATGTGATTAAAATTATTACTTTAGGGAACTAATATGTTTTCGAAAGTGTTACAGGGCAAATGACTCGCAGCAAGCATTGAACATTGGTGCCGACGCCATATTCCGAAATCATGGCATACGTCACCATGACCTCCGAAGGGGGCAGACAACCAGCTGGCTGGACGCGGTGATGACACGCGCAAGCTAGCGATGCACAGTCGAACAGTACACGCACATAATATGTGTAGGAAGATTCTACACCACGAGTTAAAACAGCGTCAACATTCTTACTTCACTAGACACACTCAGACAGCCGGCCACGGAAAGGAGACAAAAAACACGAAAATACGTACAATAGACGCAAGCGCGCGTAATGTGACCAAACAGGCACTCAGCCAGTCAGTGGTGTTTACTCCATAGACGTAAGGTAAGCAATGCCTACCCTATACATATTGGAAATGTTTGACCCTTTATAGTTTGCGCCTTAACTTTAAATTTAAACGTATTTTATTCTGAGTTTCCCGTTTCCGATTCGAGAAACAGAGTTTCCGTAACTCCTGTACTGCACACGCACAGTGCTGCTATCTAGTATTTATTTTAAATAAACGTGAGCGACTAGCGATGAATCGAACTCGCAACGACACACCACATGATCGATAGCGTTCCTTCGTCAGGGTAAGCAGTCGTTCTGTTTGCTTCCTCCAGTCCTTCATTTTCCCTTGGAAAGTGGATGAAAGTGTTCGAGAGAACTGGAGTTTCCTTATAATTGTTAATATTCTCTATAAATAATATTCAGTTCAATTATTATTACATTCATTTCGTTTCGGTTTTTATAACTAATGTATAGGTATTATAAAACGAGAACTAGGCCTTCGTCTGCGGGTAAGTAAGTTGGAAGTTGCGTTTGTTAGTAGAAATTGAAAATTGAATCACAGCACGGCACCAGCAAATCTAAAACACTCAATTATTTAGGGTTGTTATACTGCTTAACCCGTAAAAAAAACTTCATGCAGGCCGCTGTATTTAGTGCTCACTAGCATATTTGTTCATTAATAATACATTTATTGGTTACCACCAACACATTTGAATACATTTATTGGTTACCACCAACACATTTGAATACATTTATTGGTTACCACCAACACATTTGAATACATTTATTGGTTACCACCAACACATTTGAATACATTTATTGGTTACCACCAACACATTTGAATCGGTGACTTTAGTTTCAACCATTAAGAACTACGAACATCCCTCATTTACGAGGAAAAAATTATTCTTATGATAAATGTGTAGCATGTAATAATAATTAATGCCGGCAAATACAGAAAAATAAAAAAATTGCCATATCGAGCTCAACGATTTATTTTGTATCAATAATTCACGTCGCAATTTCCTTATATTTTTCAGGGATATCAATGTAACATTTTGCACTAGATTTGTTTGCATACTAATCCGCAAATGATGGAAATATACACAGAATCGACCGAATACTTATTCTCTTCGTATCCATATGAGCGTGTCGTTTTATCTGCTAAGATAAAACTATATATATATATATATATCACGTACAAAATATTCTGCAGTGTTTAAATAGAGCTTACTTATTTGGGGGAAAATTATCTGAAAATTGGACGCACTAGTTTTCGCAAATACGGGTGCATGGCTTCTTTCATGATAGAAAAAATTAACATAGTGGTGTTGGGAAAACCTATAATATTTTGCAACATATATGTATATATATATATATATATATATATACTTTCATGAAAACCGATAAAGACAGGGGAATAATCTTGAAGAAATACGAAAAAAATTGTTTATTGACTAAACTATAATAATTTGCTTCATGGTCCGAACAGCCCTACATATTTATATATCCAAATAATGGTGATATTTCGGCGTTAATAAAAGTTAAGACAAGTTTACAATTTTGAGTTGTTTAATCCCGAACCTGTGGCAGAAAACTCTTGTGTTTACGCATCGAGGGTGTGTACATTGAAAGATATAGAGCAAAGTCCTCTATAAATATTTTTTTCAAATTATACAGTACGCGACGAAAAATAAATGTATGATTCCATTGCAACATTGCGATTACAGATTACGATTATAAAATAATCCCAGTTCTTCATGCCGTCCGAATATGCAAACATAAATATGCATGGTGGTGTGTTTCAGTTCGAACATGCCAGTTTATATTAACTATACTCAAGATACATTTTCGAAGTTCAAAAATAACAATAAGCAGCAAGCTACTCCATTACTGGTGTTTATTTTCGCGACAAAATTGGTGAGCACACAGTTCGCTAACATCATCCATCACGCCCACGAAGAGTTCCTGTGATCACTAACATACCTGCACACTATCGGCCCCCTCGTAATGCCACAAAGATTCACAGGATCTCGTATTGTGCAATCACATAAGTAATACAATTCTAAAAAGAATATTTTAAACAAACATACGTTTACATAGACGAGCTCATTTATCCATGTACAAAACATCATCGGACTGCGAGAGAGATTACTCAGGTCAGAAAGCCTACTGCTGTCAGCGAAATTATGAAGATTTACACACGTCGATACAGCTCGCTGATGAGAAGAACTCCCAGGTCAATTTTGTGATCATGACCTCTCCTCGGCGCTTCTTAAGGGGGGCAACGGTGGCGCAGCGGCTAGAGCATCTCCCATCATGTCGATGTCGATACGAGTCCATGCCGTGGCATAAGGTTCCTTCTACACCCTTCACAATCATGCGTGGTTGGGGTGCAATTCAATGCCAGCCGATTCCTTACACTGCCTCACCGCCATTTCACCCCAACACGACGAGAAGGACAATAACATGGTCGACGTGTTTTCTCGGTAGGATATCCATTTTTCCCGATCCATCTCCACATGGCTTCACCCTCGTCGACACCCCGGTCCGACGCCACGCAAACCTCTGCGCTTTCCACATAACGCAGCGCAAGTATGTAAAAAATGGCTCTGTGTGCCGAGAAAATGGGCAGCCAATTAGGCTACAGGGAATGAAACAGCTGGAAAGAGGAAAGTTATTGCGGCCGCCATCATATACATGAAGGGTAAATGTCACCGTCCTAATATGCGAGAGAGAGAGAGAGAGAGAGAGAGAGAGAGAGAGGAAGAAGAAGAAGAAGAAGAAGAAATGCAATAATCTGAAGGAAAAAAAAACATACTTCGAATGCCTACATTCCAACTCAGGCCCTTTAACATCCCTGGGCTATTTAGCCATACTGAAATACCTCGATACAACTCAACAAAACGACAAAGCCCCTGTAAAAATTATTCAAGAGCAGTTTCACATGATACATAGCCTGAATCTCGCTCACCATTCGTCCTAAATAAAAAGTTCCTGGTCAGATAAAAACTTAAATATGTATTTGGCCACCAGCGCCAACTCTTACGTTACGGAGCTTTGTTATAGTTCCTTAAATTTTCCTTTATATCAATACTTTACATACTCAACCGTACACAAATCATTGCAACTATTGCTGGGTGCAATTTTCAAAACACTGCAAGCTTGAGAGGCCATTCCACTCTGACATCGGACAGTCACAAATCCTTCACAGCCTCAATGAGCAAGACATGTGCTAAGGGAAACACTTCCCATTCAAATCAAAGGTTCTGTGCGTTTAAATATACGAGTAAGTGTGAAAAGAAATCGGGACTCTCTGTCTATTCCACATGCTTTCCTGTTACGAGCCATTACCAGCGCCGTGATTATTCACAAGGGTAAAAGGACAGCAATGTTAAGTAGAATGAAGGAAAAATAAATGAATATCAGCATCTGATAAATAATAGCTTGGCTGCAAATTAACCTGAAACTGTATGCATCTCATAAACAATAGCTTGGCTGCGAATTAACCTGAAACTGTATGCATCTTTATTCCCACGTGTATGAAGGATCTAAAAAATTAAGGGTCTACAAACACTATAGGAAGCCGACATGATATTACCAGGATTCGGCCAGTATCTGGCAGTCAAATTAAGATGTGATATGCTATGATTGGTGTATGGACACAATACTGGGTGATTCATTAACGTATGCTAACCCAGCGTGATAGGAATCCTCAGGACAAATAAATAGGGAAACGTATGTATGACATAGGGCCTAAAGTGATTTCTTAGCGTGGTAGAAGCCCTGGAACTTTGTGAATGGAAATGTGTTTTGCAACGATAAATTGGAAACTACTTGCTAATAAGTAACGAAAATTGGCATAGATGCAAACTTTTACTGGGCAGATTACCACACAATACGGCATTATGGAGAGTACACCCCTTCATATATTTAATAAGGGGCTGGCACCCTTCAGTAGCTTAAAACTTTGTAACCCTGCGCATGAAGCAATTTGACATGTGACATATTAGAAATCAGAATTTAAAAAACCATTAAAAAAAAAAGGTTGCCTCGGTAGTATCCGCTAATCCTTACCGTTTCCTGAGAAAACACATGTTAGTTTGGAAAGCTGATTAATGGTTGCCTGGGAGGTAGGCAGCCTGTACCTTTGTAGTGTATTGTGTGTGAAATGATAACCTGTTTAATGTCCCTATCCTAAAACAACAGGTTTATAATTTTATCCAATTCTATGAAAATATTATTTTTTGCTTGGAAATAACACTGCTTCATAAACACTGGTGAAAAATGGAGAGTGAAAACCCAGACACAATGGTCCCAAAGAATGGAGATTTTATTAATAATTATATAGGTTGTACACACTACAGGATAATGATCACAAGGTCGTACACCTATGGACAGAGGCTATAGAGCGTCTTGAACAACAGTGTCTGTATCTTGTGTAACCACATTAAGCGACGATGCAGTCATGCAGTAGTGTGTAGAGACAATCATAAAGGTATTGGATGTCATCTTGGAGAATAGTGTTCCACGTTAATTCCACCTGTTGCTATAATTGGTAGAGGTTTATTGCAGGTATTACAGACCGCACAAAACTCCGTCCCATCATGTCTCACATATGTTCAATGGAGAATAGGTCAGGTGATCGTGCTAGCCAAGGCAGTTGACGAACGCCTTTGAGAGTGTGCTGTGTAACAGGAAACGTGTGTGCACAGGTATTGTCTTGCTGGAAAAGCACATCCATCTCCTTGGCATTGTAAGAACGGCAACAAAATGGGCTGGGTGTTGTTCTGGATGTAGTGTTCACTGTTCAGTATTCCCTCCTGGTCGATACCACCCTCGCGAACGTTCGTCACTGGCGCCAAGGCAGAATCTGCTCCCATCACTAAACACAACTCCACGTCATTCATCCCTCCAGTTGCGTCATTCGCAACACCACCGAGGCGGGCTGCACGGAGATGAGGTGTGAGAGGAAGCCTGGCGAGCCGCACACTAGATCCTAGCACCCTGGGTGTAGAAGTGACCCTAATCTGTGCGGTGGTCGCCATGTGATCAGTAATGGCTGGTCGTCTGATGCGGCGGTCCAGGCAGGAGTCTGTAACCCGCTGCTGTCCGGAACCAGGTTGTCGAGCTTGTGCACCATCGTTGGACCACCGGCATCAACAATGATGCACAGCAAACACTTCACGTCCTATGTTTTGGCCAATTCATCAGAAGGTCCATCCAGACTCTCTCAGGCCTACATTATGGCCTCGTTCAAAGTTCGCTAACTGCACGAATATGGTCGTCTATACCGTCGTGCCTTATTCACAATGCCTATTCCACACAGGCCGTTTCTTAACACAACACACTACCCTTTCACCGAGTCAATTATAGCTGTATTGGACCCAGTGGTGATATGCCTAGTACGCAGTTCCTAATCTGTCCACAACACTGTTAATAATTGCATGTACTGCCCTCTAACAGTGCCCCATGCCCCATGCGCATGTGGTGTTTTTACAACACCGCTTTAGTGGCGTTAATTTTTTATTTTCCGTTAGTGTATCGTACGAGAAAAAGATTTATCAAAAATATACAATGGGTAGGCTCTTCGAGTGCGAATGCAAGAAAAACACCCATATTTGACTCGGTGGGATCTGTTCTGTTAAAACGTGCTCTCGAAACACATGGAGAAAGCACCTTGCATGCGATTTTAGAGGTTTACTGTTAGGAGCGCACCAAATTAAATAATTGCTTCGAGAAATTGACTCATAAACTCAGTAACATATCGACACAGCAAAACTTAAGCCAAATACAGTCTGGCCGATAATTTATGTAAGGTCGCCATGCTCAGTGTGACAGGTATGGGCTGCATGGTCGTTGTGGTCGGAATTGTGGTTGTGGTCGGTATTGTAGTTGTGGTAGGTATTGTGGTTGTAATCGGTATTGTAGTTGTGGTCGGTATTGTGGTTGTAGTCGGCATTGTGGTTGTGGTCGGTATTGTGGTTGTGGTCGGTATTGTGGTTGTGGTCGGTATTGTGGTTGTGGTCGGCATTGTGGTTGTGGTCGGTATTGTGGTCGGTATTGTGGTTGTAGTCGGTATTGTAGTTGTGGTCGGTATTGTGGTTGTAATCGGTATTGTAGTTGTGGTCGGTATTGTGGTTGTAGTCGGTATTGTGGTTGTAGTCGGTATTGTGGTTGTGGTCGGTATTGTGGTTGTGGTCGGTATTGTGGTTGTAGTCGGCATTGTGGTTGTGGTCGGTATTGTAGTTGTGGTCGGTATTGTGGTTGTAGTCGGCATTGTGGTTGTGGTCGGTATTGTGGTTGTAGTCGGTATTGTGGTTGTAGTCGGCATTGTGGTTGTGGTCGGTATTGTGGTTGTGGTCGGTATTGTGGTTGTAGTCGGTATTGTAGTTGTGGTCGGTATTGTGGTCGGTATTGTGGTTGTTGTCGGTATTGTGGTTGTGGTCGGTATTGTGGTTGTTTTCGGTATTGTGGTTGTGGTCGGTATTGTGGTTGTAGTCGGTATTGTGGTTGTGGTCGGTATTGTGGTTGTAGTCGGTATTGTGGTTGTACCGATTCCTACAAATTTGTCAGACACAAAGAACTGTGGCTTATTATGTTTGATAATATGTTTAAGTTATGTGAAACATCTGTTTTCAAAATAGTGGCCATATAGCCATCTCAGCTTAGAATGTTGTATTATCGAATCTGCATAATGAAATCCTACTTTACTTCGTATACTGGTAGTATCTATTACAACTATCAACTGTATTTACACAAATCATAGTTTGTCGCCATTTTGTATGATAGTGCCATAGGAATAAAAAAAATACGTCATATCTCGGGAAACAATTGACCGATTTCTACCAAATTTAGCAAACCAGCAGTACTGCGGCAATTGCACTTCGCACCGAACTTCGGTGCTGGGAGGACATCCTCTCAATGGCCTAGCTTGTCTCCCTCTCAAAGGCCTAGCCTGTCTCCCTCTCAAAGGCCTCGCCTGTCTCCCTCTCAAAGGCCTAGCCTGTCTCCCTCTCAAAGGCCTAGCCTGTCTCACTATCAAAGGCCTAGTCTGTCTCCCTCTCAAAGGCCTAGCCTGTCTCCCTCTCAAAGGCCTAGCTTGTCTCCCTCTCAAAGGCCTCGCCTGTCTCCCTCTCAAAGGCCTAGCCTGTCTCCCTCTCAAAGGCCTCGCCTGTCTCCCTCTCAAAGGCCTAGCCTGTCTCCCTCTCAAAGGCCTCGCCTGTCTCCCTCTCAAAGGCCTAGCCTGTCTCGCTCTCAAAGGCCTAGCCTGTCTCCCTCCTCAAGGGAGCTGGTCAGCCATCGAGGTGTATGGTTGTAGGCGAGTCGGCTAGCGGCTCGACATCGTAGAAGCAATACTAGCCTTACTCTGTCTTTCTGAAGACATGACTAAGGTCGGCCGACAAACTGAAGGTATAAACACAGACAAAATGTCGCACAACACACAAGAGAACACAGTAATGACACGAGCACAGTCTAAGCTACCTGTAGCTTGTAAATCAAGTACGAGCCCGGAAGGAAGTGCCGCGGGCGGACATCCGGACATCGGGGAACCGAACCACACAAACACGACAGAAGACAGGCGACTGGAGGACATCACTAGCCCAAACACGAGTGTAAGCGAAGCCAGCCAGTCCCTGTCTGAAGGCGACGACAACACTGTGGGGCCTGTGAAGGTCACCAGCGGGTCAACCGATGGTGGGGGAAGCAGACGAAATAGTGTCTCGTCCGAACACTCTCACAACACTGACATTGGAAGTTGGGCTTCTTCTCCTCAGGGCCTTGACGAGGAGGAGTTCCTTTTCCCCAGAAAGACTGCAAAACACCCAAAAATGACGGAGGAAGGAAAATGTTTTCTCAAAAAAAAACAGGTTCCAATTCCTGGGCGAGGAGGGCGCGGAGGGAAGGGAAGAGAGCCGCCCCTCTTCACAAAACCCACCAACCACACAGAGATACAGGCCTGTGCCTATAATAGTTCCAGACAGCTGGTCACTGAAAACAGTGGCTAAGCTGCTCTGCCAAAGCAATGTCAGCTTTCGTAACACTCTCACTCGGAGGCGAGAACTAAAACTTACGTTCAGCACACGGACAGACCACGAGAAAGCCCGAGAGCTTATCCGCGGCATACACCACTATATACACGCCCACAGTGATGAGAAGGCCCAGAGGTTCATCATTAAAGGTTTGCCCGAGATCGACGTGGAAATGGAGGACCTCAGGGACGATATCGGAGCTTGTGGATTCGAAATTATCGACCTCCGCAATTTCACACGGAAATCCCCTGCGTACACCCCTGAGGAACCTTAATACATCTCCACTGGCACTTGGTCAGTTACAATAAAGAACACAAAGCAAGTCTTTCTCAGGGCCAAGCGACTCTACTCGAATACTGTCCGGTTAGAGCCGTACAAACCGCGTCCTGGAGATGTGCCACAATGCCGGAAATGCAGTCAGTGGCTCCACACACAAAAACACCGCACTTTGCCGACTGTGTGCGTGAACTGTGCAGGCCCGCACTCGCACAAAGGATGCAGCGAAAACCAGAAAGACAACACGTCCCTGCGGTGTAATAACTGCAAGGAGGAGGGACATCACACTGCGGACAAGTCTTGTAGATTATACGAGGCAACAGTAAACTCTCGCCGAGCAAACATGTACAAAACCACTCTTCTGCAGTACACACAACAGGCGCCGCTGTACTGGCTGGGATCGGCCCTTGGGCAACGAGCGCGGAAGTCAACAGGCCAGCACAGCAGCCAGACAGACGACCACCTCTACTGCCAACTCCAGACCAGCCACCCACACTGGATGGAGGCCTAGGTGCCACTATGAACGACATCCGGGAACTTACAAACACATACTTCACCGAACTCATAACACACCTACGATCATATTTCGGCGCCATCAGGGCAGCGAAAACCCTTGCCGACAAGCAATTACTGTTGCTAACTGCACTGGCAACTCTCCCACAGTAATGGCTAACACTAGACTAGAACACACACTAAACATATTAAACTGGAATGCCTGCGGTATCAGATCGCAAATATATGAACTAGAACAACAACTAATAATATATGGAATTGATATAGCATGTATTACAGAAACTAGACTGGAAAACCAAGTTAAACTTAAATTTGTGGGATATAATGTATATAGATCAGACAGGAACCTGAAAGGGGCGGAACAGCTATAATAATTAAAAATGATATCAATCACCACCCAGTAAACATTTCAGACTTGCAGCAGATTGAAGCCACAGCTATAAAAATTAAAAACAACCATACTCACATCCAAATGGCCGCAGTATATTGTCCCCCGAAATCAAAAATAAATAATGAAGACTTATATAAAATTATAGGCGAAACAGAACACTTCTTAATCGCAGGAGATCTTAACAGTAAAAATAAAGAATAGGACTGTTTAAATAATAACACAACAGAAAATTAAGCAGACATGCAGATAATAATAATTATGTAATCTTTCCACCACCTAAACCGACCCACATACCGAATAATGGCCAAAGACCAGATAAATTAGACATAGTATTGACTAATATTCCCAACTCAACATAGAATCAGAAGTACTAGGCGAATTACATTCAGACCACCACCCAGTCTTTGTAAAATTAACCCTAAACACAAACAGATCTAATAATAATTATGCTATGAAACGTCCAGTAAGAGACTGGGAAGGATTTCAGAAAGACCTGATAGATAAAATGGAAACCCAACCTGAAATTAATGATGAATTGGAACTAAATGTGCAAGTAAAATTATTCACAAATACGATAGCAAAAACATTAAAACTAAATACGAAATATTTGGAAAAACGTCAGTACACAAGAGTATATTACCTAGAATTAGACTTCTTAATAGCCCTTAAAAGTCAGGCGCGAAATAACTGGCAAAGAAATAGAAATCCCTCAAGTAAAACCGAGTACAATAGTCTTAAAACACAAGTTAAAAATAAGCTCGAAGAATTAAAAATTAAAGACTGGAGCGAGGCCACCAAAAAACGCGGCTAACTATCCCAGAGAAATGTGGTGATTAACTAAAGCACTAACAGGGAAACGTAAAAAATTAAACACTCCAGCAATAGAAACTCCCCAATGAATTGTTTATATTAAAAGAGATAAAGCCAACATAATTGCAGAAAGCCTAGAGAATCAATTTTCCCCCAATAAAGATATACAAGCTAAGCAATTCATACAATCAGTAAATAATGACATAAATGACTACCTAAAAATAAAAGAAACCTCTGAATACGAGCCTATCACTTTAAAGGAACTTTTAATAATAATAAAAACGTGCCCCAATAATAAATCCGGAGGACCAGACGGAATAAAATACGAAGCATTAAAGAAATTACCTATAAACGCCCTAGAATTCTTATTAAAAATATATAATTCTATTTTTAAACTATGTAGATTCCCACAAGCCTGGAAGAAAGCAAAAGTAATTACACTACCAAAACCTGGAAAGGATCCCAGTAAACCAGTAAACAGATGGCATATAAGCTTACTAAATAGCATGAGCAAAATTATTGAAAAAGCCCTTTTATACAGATTACAGTTTCATGCAGACGTAAACAAAATAATTCCAGATAATCAGTATGGACTTAGAGCTCGCCACGGCACCATTTACCCACTAACTAAAATAGTAGAAGATATAACAGATGGATTTAATAATAAAGAACAGAGATACACGATAATAACATTATTAGATGCAGAAAATGCTTTTGACAAAGTATGGCTACCAGGATTAATATATAAATTGATGAACTATTATTTCCCAGCCCCATAAGTAAATTTACTAGCTCACTACTAAAATAACAGAGGTTTTTACGTAACACTAGACGGAGCAGACTCTAATACAAAATTTGCAACAGCAGGAGTTCCATACAGATCAGCACTATACCCTTTCTTATACAGTATTTATACGGCTGACATCCCTATAACAGACGCCAGAACTAACGCTAATATTCATATGTACGCAGATGACACTGCAATAATAAACAACATTATAATGTAAAATATGCCTTAGCAGCCCCACAAAGACAACTAACAACTCTGGAAAAATGGTACACCAAATAGAGAATTAAAATAAACCCTGGAAAATCCGAGACAATAATAATCACTAAAATGTTACCAAGATCACCTAAAGAACTAATACTGTTTAATCAAAATATCCCATTTGTTAAAACTGCAAAATATTTAGGCATAACATTGGACCATAGATTAATTTTGCAGCCACACATAAATAACGCAAGAAATGCAGCACTATGCAAACTTAAACTGCCATACCCCATTTTAAATGCAGATAACTTCCCACTAAGAAAAAACTTCTAATATATAAATAAATAATACTCCCAGCTATTATATATGGATGTGAGGTATGGGGATACGCCGCAAAATTCAGATTTAAAGATTTGCAAACAGTAGAAAATAAATATTTGAGAGTAATAACTAACCAAGACAGATTCACACCCAATCAAACTATCCATGATCTGCTCCCCGCAAAGTACACTAAAGAAATAATTGTAGACAAAAATAAAAATATATATAATAATTTAGAAGGGCACGACAAAATTATTAAAAACTTGGGTAACTATGATCCCGCAGGCATAAGAAAATTTAAAAAACCTAAACTGATCTGAACACTTCGAAAGTAGGAATGGGCCGCCCGCTGGTTGGCCGGTGAAGCCGGCCAATAACAGCGCACGGCTCCGCGAGGCTATAAATATGACCGCGCTACCAAAAAATCCGGCAGTCGGAGAGCAGTGAGCCGAAAGGCGACAGCTACAAAGCGCGAGAGTTAGCACACACGGCCGAGTGGCTCTTCTCAGTGATGTTCGCGCAATGGAAGTGATACATGATACAGCCCGGGGCAGCAGACTTTCACCCACCCTCGCCGCCTCTTTAAATAGTGAAGCATGCGTCGGTAGAACTCGCATGCCGACCCTAGCTGTGCACGATATATTCACCGCACCATAACTTCTTACACAAACAGAAGAAAAAGGAAGTAAAGGTGCGCTGTTTCTCGGGCAAGGAGACCTGCACTTGGGAGTCAGGCCTAGTGGCTCTCGCACTGGCCCAGGGAATAGTGTTCATATCGGGTTACTTCGCCATAATCACTACCATCACTGTATATATCACTTAGTTAGCTTTCAACACTGGACATACCTGGATAGGTAATTAATAATTATAATTACAGACAACTAAAAAAAAAAAAGTATACATATGTATAAAATAAAAAAGGGGACAAAACCATATTTATACAACAAAAAAATAAATTAAAAATTAAAAATAAAGAAAAACACATAAAAAATATATAATTAAAAAATTCGGAGAAATATATAAAAAAATAAAAATAAAAATTCAAAAACAGCACAAAATACTTATATTATCATGTACGCGCAATGAAGCACCGACTTGATAGTCTGTTTCAGGTCGGGGAGAAACTGACTACCGAGAAGGCACAGGGAGGGAGCCCTGCTTTTACCGGAAATACGAATGGACTATGGTACCAAGGGCTCCCTAGCATATGCACTAATAACGACCACTTTTCTTTCAGGTTTGCACCCTCAGTGATCAACAAAATTAAAGGGGGAAGGGAAAAAATAAAACTCTGCCCCCCCTCCGCATAATTAATTATAGAGAAAAAATTATTTTTCTTCTCAGGTAGCAGAATGAGAAAATATGGCACTACAATCAGCTTTTGATAAGATATCCACTTTGAGTCATATTTCGTCCCGAAAAAAAAATATAAAAAAAAGTGCTATCAACATTAAAACAGAAGTGTGCCATAAGTTTAAGTATAAGTAAATGTTAATACGTGTATCATATCTTTGAATAAGCGCCATCAGCGTAAACACATTTGACTATGAAGTTTTTAATTCTCTCCTACACTACACATTGAAACGTACCCCGTGGGCTGCCCCCGGAAGACTAGGGACGCACCTATACAAGAAATGCGAGTTTAGTTAGCACACTTGCAAACAACAGACCAACATATTAGACAGACATCACGACACTAACACTCATTCCAGTCGAGTGGCTGGAGGGGAGCCTCACTTCCCCGTCGAATACGACACTTAACTTAATTTAAAAATAGGCAACAACTTAAACAGCCTTAACACAGGTCCGATGCCCAAGAAACCACAGCTACACGGTGCCCCACCGCCTTACCCTAGGATATGAGTACGTGTCGGGGTGCATTTTGTATTTACAAACACCCTGTGAGTTATGGGAGTCTAGGCTCCCGGTCTCACGAGACACAGGCCATTCGGTGGCGTATGAGAGTTCGAGGGCGACAGTGGCAATTGCTGTTGAATAGTATGTTTTAAGTATTTCATATACTTATTTTCAAAATGGTAGACATCAAGTTATTTTAGCTTTTAATGTATTATCGTTGAAACAATGCTATTATTTCCAACTTATCTCTGAATGATGGCAACATATGTTAGAACTATCAACTGTATCTACACAAAGAAAATTTTTTCAGCCATTTTGTAAGATACCGCTTCACTAATTAATACATTTTTATGTCCTATCTCTGGAAACAATCGGTGGAGTCCTATAAAATTTTGCAAATAAGAAGTACTGTAGCAGATTATATAAAATGGTACATTTAAGTATGTCAAACACTTATTAAAAAAAAAAATTGTGGGTTCGTAGCCATTTTAGTTTAATATGTGTTATCGTCGAAACCATACAATCAATTCCAACTTAATTTGTATGATGGCAGTGTTACAACATATAAAATAAAACTACATGGAGCCTATTTTGTCTTCCATTTTGTATGATATGCCATATGAAAAATAAAGTTTTGATGTCATATCTCGAGAAACACTAAGTTCATTCTTACCAAATTTGGTGGAGAAGTTCTGCTACGACAGGCCATATAAATATATGTATTTTTTAATTGCGGCAGACACTTGTTTTCAGAATGACGTCTATAAAATAATTTTAGTTTAGTGTGCTATGCCAACGAAAATAGGTAATCGATTTTAACTTAACTATATGTACTGCCAGTATACGATCATCGAATGTGCTAATACATAACTTCTTGTCCTCTATTTATGACTATCATCACATGAAATATATGGAAGTCTTACGCCACATCTCTAGTATTAATCAACGCATTCTCACCAGCTTATATATATATATATAAAGTGTTAAATTGTGGAATGTAAACTGACATAGATCAGGTGCAGCAGTCCTTTTTATAAGCGTGTCGATATAAATAATTTAATTCAGTATATTTTATCTATTAAACATTTCAGCAAAATCTAATTAATTTTTTTTACACTTAACAGTACTCATCAGAAGCATCGGTTGGACCCACGGAGATTCAGTTTTTTTCAACTTATTTGCAAAGTAGTGCCAGTTGAAAGAAACCAAAATTTTTCCATATTTCTGGTATAGTTCAACTAATTGCTTCCACATTGCGCCCACTTTAAATGCTACAGAAAGCCACGTAAACTTAGATGATTTAAGTGGGTCAGACAATAGTGTTCAAAATAGTGGCTTCATAAATAGTTTTCATAATTTTGCCATATATTTTTAACAAGTTAACCAAATTCAACCAAACCTTGTATAATGACAGTATTTATTTAAAGCACCAAATACAGAGCCACTTTGTAGTAAATTTATTAAAATAGTACAAAATAAGAAAATACAATCAATTCCCTCCAAATTATTCACACAAGTAGTGTTACAGTAGGTCATGTAAGATCACATGTTTTAAGTAACTTATTCACTTATTTTCAAACTGGTTGCCCTGTCAATATTTTGGTTTAGAAAACCCATCATTCGAAACATTTAACTAATGGACTCCTAAGTAGAAGCTCAAATCCTACTTTCGTAATGCAGTTGATTGCACACTAGCTTTTGGTGCGAGGATTTCTGGGTTCGAGTCCCGGGTAAGGCACGTGCGTATTTGTAATCGTCTCACTACTGTTGCATTTGTTTCTGGTTTCATCTATAATGATATTGATTTCAACGAGACTTCAAGTTATGCCTATCAACTAAGTTTTTAAGACCTTATTTAAAAATTAATTTGTGACGCCTCACATGAAAATTTACGTCTTTTTGAGCACGGATTTGCTTGAAAAATGACTGCTTATCATCACGAAAACAATTGCATTTTACCTGCCCAAAAATTGTGAGGAAGACGTGGTCTCTACCACATACCTGCTGTTTGTACCTGATTACGTAGCAGCCCGGGATGGACTGCTGCATTAAACATAGCTGTCACCTGGGTAGACTTCAGCAGCAGTTCGAAATGTCAACATTTCACCAGCTCGCTTTCAGCACGTCAGGCGAGCGCTTAGCAGTTGTTTCGACGAACTATGCCTGCAGTGTCAGCCATCAGCTAGCCAATAGGCGGGCCGCCTGGGTTTCACACGCTTGTGAAATCATTTCCTGCAGTCTGCTTGAACGTCGGGAGTTTTGTGACATGAGATCATGTGTGTGCCCCATAAATGGACATGTTTTATCTTCAAACCAAATGATTGGACATTAATAAAGTCCCCCCTATAAGGGGCAATGCTTGCCTTCAACAGACATTTCCTTAAAAGGCCATCTAATTTCCCATTGGCCAGTAAAATTGCACACTCCTCCAAGGAGTAATGATTTGTGTGTTGTATTTAAGGTGGGTGCCATCTCTGACTCGGGGTCGGATGTCCAGTGCCCCAGAAAGAGATCACACAGCCAGTTAAGCAATGTACTACGAGTAAAATTTTCTGCATAGCCCTTATGGCAAAAATGAAGCAGGCACATTTGGTGTCCTGAGTTAGGAGTTAGACGCCATGTTGGCAAGAAAAGTTTTGAAATGACTTAATGTACAGAATAGTTTTCAGATCACACAAGTAACACTTGGCATAGTTTTAAAATGACTTTTCAAGATTGCTAGTCATGTGCCAAGCCAAGTGCCTTTTTAAAGGGGAGCTTTGTGTTTCCCGGAAATTATTACACGACAGTTGAAGTCTTATCAAGCAATAAAACTTTAAAGATATTCTTGCTGGAATTTTACTAGGAATAGATTTGGAGGCATCATGTTGTTGCCTCGTTCAGAGTTCATTAGGCCATATATTTGCTTATAAAATATTAAACAGATCTAAATTAAAACTTAGTTTGCGGTTATCTAACATAAGATATGCACATTCAGTTAAGCAAGTTAAATTTTGCTGTCAGATTGAATCAAACATCGTTCCATCATGTAAATTTTGGTCGTTATTAAATATTATTCGGCCTGTGAGCAATATCTATATTTTTTGTGTGTAATATCTGATCATGTGGCCAGAGAAAGAGAATATTTTGATAATAACATTAAAGAGTCAACCTTTTGCTCTGCTATTTTTGATTGCCAGAACTTTATGTTGGGTCAGCAGTATAAACTAAATGTTCCAAAAAATAAAAATGTCAAGTGCAATGCGAACTGTTGTAGACATAGAGGATTGCCATATTGGGCAGGTTGCTTTCAATATTTTAATGTTAATATTCTCTAATTAATCATCATGGAGGCTTATAGGCCCATATATAAATATTTGTTTTAGTCAAAGTAAAATTTTTATATATTCCAGACTTTTTCTTGAAAATCACTTACCATTATACATTTGGAAAATTTAATACTTTTATATGTATTATCTTTAATAATTGTTAGGTTGGTACTAAGAGATGTGTGTTGTAAGTGAACAATGCCAATTTTTATTGCAAACAAAACTTGAAAGAAAATGAGAAGAAAAGAATTCTCAATACATACTCCTGAAACTACTCACGAATTTTACTTGTTACAAGTTAGCACTGATTATAAGTACACTTTTGAAGTAAGGCTTCAAATCTTTTCTGCTTCAACTAGGGTCTTTTCCTGTTGTTTTGGGAGTTTTTGATCTATAGCCTTTTGTTTTTTACATTATTGCCACGTCGTTGGGGGCCAGCGCATTACAAGGATTTATCTGAGCTGCACTCTACTCTCATGGGGCAGGGTGTTTGAACCTTATTTAAACAAAATTTCATGAGTTGTTGGGGATATTGGACAAGATAAAGGAAAGTACTTCGGTTGGTGACCTCGTTTTTTATTGTTTGTACTGATTGTTATCACGTCTACAGCCTGGTTCCAAAAATTGTCGAGGGCAGTTATACTCCTGAAGCTGAAGGAAGCAGGAGAGGAGGCGGTAGAAACAGAGTCCATTGATGAGTTGTGTATAAATGCGAGGGCCTTGGTGAGTCGGGAAGATGTGGCAGGAGCCAGCTTGGTTGCCGTATCGAGTGAGTCCACTCCATTATTTAAAGTTTTAAAATCTATCCCAACTGAACTAGCTACAAAAATTCCTTCCTTGAAGAAGTTGAGCGTGGAATCATTAGTACAGTTTTTTTATACAATTAAATTTAGTGCTTTCTCTAAAATTTTGTGAAAAACGTAGAATTTTTGCTGTAGCCACTTTTAGAGTCCCTGGCGAGTTGCAGGCCATATTTAGTAAGACCCGGGATGAAAATTGGGAATATGACACACTAGTAAAGGCTTGTATTAAAGAAGTTTGTAGTGAAATTGCTGTAATCAATTTTCTATTGCGATTATTAAAACAAAAGCATTGGTTACATCAATCTATGAAAGATTTTGTTTAGAAAATAATAGACATTGTAAACATGGCAGGTTTTCATTTTCAGGGGACTATTTCACACCAATAGAATTTTATAATATCCATCCTCGCAATAGTAGATATTTTTGTTTTACTGTTAAACCAGATACTTTGAAGAAACTTTTGGATTTAATTACGGAGGTAGAGAGAACCTTGACGGATTGCTCAGGGGAACGAAATAGCTGTATAGTTAGTCATCTTGATGGGGGAAAGGGAACAACATTTATGAAGGAATAGTAAAAATTTTCAAAGTATTGTGTAATCTGTGGGAAAATGACCCATCTTGCAAAGGATTGTTTCCATAGAAAGTTTCTTTTTAATTGCCTCTAGTGAGCACCCCCAATCCAGTAAGACACCTACTCGGTCTTGGTATTCTCAAACTCAGAATAACTTTACAAATAGTTATTAAAACCACGAAGTTCAGGGTGGTGCCAGAAATGTGAATAGGTTTGAAGAGATTACTTGTTTTCTTTGTAAATGAAAGGGACACGTAAAATCTGGATGCCCTGTGAACACTTTAAAGAATAAGATTGTGGGAGAATCTTCAGTAAATGTGTTAGGATATGAGAGAAAACATGGGTTACTCTACATTCCTGTAGTTATTTCAGAGCAGGTTGTCGTAGAAGCCTTGTTGGATTCTGGCACCTCTTGTTCTTTAATTAACCAGGATTTTTGTAATTATTTACTTGTTCATATGCCCAAAAGGCTTATCCAGATTAGACCCGGGGAAGAGTTTGGGGTTTCCCTCGTGAATGGAGGAATTATTAACTCTAAGGTTACTGCCATTTTTAATGTCAGAATAGAATGGTTTGCTACTTCATATGTGAGTAAGAAACAGTTGATATTTGTCTTTTGCCAATCTCAGCCTATTGAGATTCAATCTCAACCTTTTGATCCACATAATATTTCGGTACAGGTTGCCCAAGATATAAGTAAGGTGAGTGATCGCGAGAATCAGTTATCACTGCTGCGACAGGGATTTTCTGACGTAGTAACCCCTAAATTGGGACATAAATTCATCATCCCATAGTATTAAGTCTCAAGGATTGTGATCCTGTATCCTAGGTACCTTACAGAGTAGGTCCTCCAAAACTTAAAGTATTTAGGGAAATTATTGATAAATTACAGCAAGATGATATTGTTGAGAGTTCCAGTAGTAATTACTATAGTACAGCATTTCTATTGCCAAACAAGGCACCAGGAGAATACCGTATTATTTGTGATTATGGGAAAGTAAATCGAAATGTTTTTATATACCCTTACCCTTTACCAACAATAGACTCAGTTTTCCAGCATGTAGGTGATGCTAGAAATTTTTCTATTTTAGACCTGAATTCTGCATTTCTTCAATGTGAGTTGCACCCCGACTCCCGTGGTATCTTGGCATTTGTAACACCTTGGGGCCAATACCAATGGAAATGTTTACCAATGGGGGTAAATTGTGGCCCCCAAGCAATGTCTAGGGCATTGTTTAATGTGCTAGGGAAATATCAGTATAATTTTCTTTTTACTTATATTGATGATGTATGTGTATATAATAATTCCTTTGAGGAGCATCTCGAACACCTGAGAATTGTACTGCTTGCTTTGAGGGACGCAGGATTGACAGTGAACCCCGAGAAAGTTACTTGGGCAAACACTTTGTAAGATACTTAGGGTTTATCATTTCCAAAGGGAAATTCCTGATGGACCAGGAGAAGATTAAAAGTAGATGTTAAAGGCCGATCCTGGCGCAGCACGATTTTTCTGATATTTTTAACCAAAAATACAACAAAAAATAGCATCAACTTTTAGTTACTATTTGTAACGATAGTACAGGAAACAATTTAAAAATCAAAATCTGAAATTTAGTGAAAATGTGCTAAAAATCGAGCAAATTTAAGCTAAAAACAAACAGATTTATCGTTTTCAAGCAGCTTTTTCACATTGCTGGAAACAACATTTTTATGTTTAAAAAACAAGCAATTTAATCCTAAAAACACACTAGTTTTGCAATATTTCACAAAAGGACAGTGCAGAAATTTTTCTAGTATAAAAACAAGCAATTTACACCAAAAGTGCACGAAAACAGCATTAAATATTTCCCACTATTTGTAATGAACGTGCAAGAAATAAATCAAAAACTCAAAATCTGAAAATTGATGGAAACTATCAAAAACAAGCAACTTTAAGTTAAAATCAAGTGAAAAGATATAAATTAATAGAGTTTATAAATTTATCCAACAAAAGTAAAACACCAATAAGATTTTGTAACATCTAAAAATAAAGAAAAATCTGAAACATACCCATTACTGATTCCATATCAATCCAAATCATAAACGTCGTCTTTAAAATTAGAGAATGTATCTCATCTGAGATCATTATTATTAATTTTTAAAACAATTTTGAAATGAACAATGTCTAATTCTTTATCAATGAAAGTTGCCGTTTTTATAATTTAATAAAAAAGTTCCCAAAGTTCTAAAAGATCTATAATCTGATCCCTTTATAATATAAACATTTATATATATTTTATAAAAAGTAATATTATGAGAAAATTTTAATTAGAATTACGATTTTTTATTTGATCAAATAACTCATCTATATATCTAAAGACCCGTAATAGTTTTAAATTTAACCACTCAACTATAAGTGTAAAATATTGTATTAAACAATCGGAACAATTTGTTCATTCCTCCATTTAATAATATTACAAATTTATAAATCTTTAGTAATTCTCTCTTCAAATATTCGTATGTAAGAATCCTTCCACTAAATAAACTACTCTACAAACTATCCCTGCTTCTTCAGGAGCTTTATTAAAACCAAACAAATTTTTATGTTTGTTTTTTCTTTGACAATTGTTTTTCTATATGAAAAATCAATAATAAATAACGGCCTTCGCCCCCAAAATAAATAGTAATTAATACTACCATTAAAGATTACAGTTGGTTTATAATAAATTTCATTATTTCTAAAGTCGGTATCTAGTTGGGTTTTTGAATTTATAAAATCAATATAAACTAGATATTGTTTAAGATAAACACCGTTTTCAATGTCTAGATTCCAGTTTTCTTTAGGAAATATTTCACTTTTACCATTTTCAACATAAATTTTTATCACATTACAATGATCAATCATAGTAGCATGTTTATGCTGTTCAGCACAATTTTTCTTTTTTAAATTGGAAGCCTATAGTTACAGAATCGGGCATGTCAAATTGTAAATTATTAAACTGATATTTTATATCAAAGCTTAAAAAAAAACTGATTCTTTAGAAACTGCTTTTTCTAAAAATTGCCAATAATCAAAACAAATTGGTATTTTAGGTTCTTTGTATATTTTTTCTTTAATTGAAATGGCCATGTTCGATTCATATTCAACAACAGGCCACATAAATTCTAAATTTTCCGTAACACTTTTTCCAGGATCAGGACAATGTTTCGTAACTTTATCATCTTTAACAAAAGATTCATAAAGAAATAAACAGTTGTTATCAGATAAATTACGAAAAAAAGTAATTTTATAACCACCTTTCCAATAAACTTCATAGTTATCAAGAATAAAACCAAACAGATATCTAATAGTGTAGATTATTTCATTTGTTTTAACACAAGAAACACTTTTAATCTCTTTTGTAATTTTTTCACTAGAAGCAGATTTATCTTGAT
The DNA here is from genome assembly GCA_029891345.1 of Dryococelus australis. Taxonomy (NCBI): domain Eukaryota; kingdom Metazoa; phylum Arthropoda; class Insecta; order Phasmatodea; family Phasmatidae; genus Dryococelus; species Dryococelus australis. Next base: position 125,453,839 of record CM057003.1, read on the forward strand.
ATAGAATATCAACACTAGTAAATTCTAAATAATTTTGTTCACTTTGTGATCCTAACAAAGCATTCATTATTTTTGTTGTTATACCCGGATTATCAACAGATTCAATAATATTTCCATGTTTTGAGATTTCTACTCTAGAAAATTGGAAAGGGAAAATGTTACAAACATCAATATTGTCTTCTTCAACATATTTTCCCTCATCTCCAACCTTATCTCTCTTTAGTAAACTTAATTGTTCATAAACATAAGCATCATTTGGGAAAGAAAAGCCATCACCTATATCAAACTCGATGATATTATTGTAAACATTTCTACTGGTTTGATCAGTTGGAGGAAAAGTCTGCATCTCGAAGCTATCAATACTTTTATAACTCATTCATAAGTATATATATATATATACAAATGGAAGAATCGAAAGGAGTTTCTCAAGTTAAATTACTCATAGAAAACCATAAAAAATATAAGAAGTATCATGAAAAAGAATATGAAAAAAATAAGAAGTAATCGACGAATTACAAAATATTGGTAATAAAGTAGAAAAAGGAAGTGATGAAAAAAAAATTTATGACAACACTAGTTCCTGTTGCTGTAAAAAATGTAGATTATCCGCCAACACCAGAAGAAACATTGTTTGAAAGAGAATTATTTGCAGAACAAGAACCTCCTAATTTGGAAGAGCAAATGGGATTTGTACCATTGAAAAATTTACCACATATAGCAGGTGTTTCTACTATAAATCTCAGAACAGAAATTGCAAAGGAATAAATGTTATTAATGAAAAATTTAATTTAGTTGGAGTTGGGGAAAATTTTTACATTGGTGATACACATGTAATGATAAATATTGATACACTATTTGTTAAGGATAAAGAATATAAATTAACACCAGGACTTTGTAATTTGTTAACAGAAAGCTCACAAGGAGCTCTAGGGTATATACACTGCTAATGACTATGAAAATTACACAAAAGTTGTTTTATTAACCAATTCTGTATTCCAAAAATATAAACCTAATTAGAATAGTCATAATCCAAGTTCAAGTATTGGTTGGAAGTGGAATAATATAATTTGTCTGATCTATAATAACGCTATAAAAATACCAGATCAAAACAAAACCGAAAGTGAGAATTTTACATTCGATGATTTTAATTTTGGAGATGTCATAAAAAAAAACAATAGTTTGCTGAGAGAATATATTTGGATGGATGATGTTAGAAATTTAATTAACAGGTTGTTAGTTATTCACGGTGAAGAAAATGCTGAAATAAAAATTATTACAATGAAAAAGTAAGCATAATGAATATGTTGAACAATAAATGTTTTGATATTGTTGTTAATAATTCAAAAGGAATTCCTTATCTTATATGAGTTTTAAATGTAATTCCGCATTAATTTGGGAGTTCTGAATACCATGGCAAAGGCATTATAAATTGGGCACTAAACAATTTAAATTTGCCTGAAATGCATTTGCCTGCTTATAATAATTGTGGGCTATTTACTAAATTAAATGAAATACTAGAATGAGGTGATACAGGAATAAATAAATTAGACGAAGCCTGTAACTATCACGATATTGATTACAGATATATATACATATAAATGAAGATAATAAATATAACTTTCGATATACCCATTGATTAATTAAGAGATTTGTGTATAGATACATTGTTAACAAAAGATCAACTTGAGAGAAAAATAAAAAAAAATAAAAGAAGACAAAGGTTTCTTACTAGCTATGTCATTACCAATACTCAAAAAGATAATAAAAAAAAATTGATTTGGATTACATCATGGAGGAATTATTTCCCTCTTACTTGCTGCTTTAGGTACACTTGGAGGGTTAGCTGGTGGCTTTTGCTGGGGGGGGGGGGGCATTGCAATTTATAATTATGTTGAACAAACTAGAAAAAATAACAAAGAATTAGGAGAACAAAAAATGCATAATTTAGCAAAGGAAAACAAAGCTGAAAGCGGATTAAAAAGAGGAAGGCCAAAAATAAATTTACTCCACTATCTAATATTGATATCGAAAAATAATAAAACTATTAAATATTGAGCATTTCAGAGGTGTTTATATGATTGACGAACCACCGAAAAGTATGCTCAAACATGAATGTGCTGTGATAAATTTTGACATTTCAGCAAATCCAGGACTTCATTGGGTTTGCTATTTTAAAGAAAACCATGATGTTTATTATTTTGACTCATTTGGAGGCAATATTCCAACTAATGTAATTAATTATTTCAAAAACAGAAATTTTTATTACAATGATGATCGAATTCAGAATCTTAATTCAGTTATATGCGGACATCTATGTTGAATTGTTTTTCATCTTTTTTCGAAGGATTTAAGTTTAACGATATACTTTCTATGATTTTAAATTATTGATATATTTCGGATACCACTAATAAAATTTTCAAATAAAATTTTTGACACGCCTTTGCTTTAAATTCATAAGCAGATTCGCTGTGCAATTCGAGTGTTTCTACTTTACAAAGTAAACTAACCCCTTGTTTTGATTTTACAAATTCTTGTGTTTCATTTTTAGACATTAGAGTTGCTCATCCCATTGATGGAAAATATGTTGCCAATAAAATATTTTTGATAAACAAATAGCTGATATGCTTCAATACAAGATATCAATTTACAATTCAGTAACACAATTGCTGATTGTATCAAATAAATAAATAATGCAAAGCAGGCACTAATATATGAAGTAGATTCAAAATATAAAACTATTGTTTATGATTCTGCTTTAAAAACTGATGTATATTCAAAATACAATACCGTGGTTTCTTATTTAAAACATATGTATCATCATTATATGATATCATTGTTTCTGCTTTACGAGACCAAATAAGCAAATTTTTGTTTATACAACAGAGTATGTTTCTCATCAAAATCGTACGATCAATAATATGGCTGAGTCTGTAGATGGAAAAGATGCTGTCACATAAGATATTTCGATAAAGAAATTGCTGTTATGTTGCAAAAACTAAACAAATCAGTTTTGAATTATTGTGATACACTTGTTTACTCTAAAGTTGAAAAATGCAAGGAAAAAAAAATTCTCATATATTTTGTTTACCTGTAAGGTGAACTAAAAAAAAAAACTATTGTTTTTCACTTATATAATAATCATATGTTCTTTCCTTTTTGGATGGATTGTAGTGTTTATAAAATAATTACTACCAATCCTAATTTACCTTATGGTACTCTAACTACTATCAAAGGCTCTACAAAAATATATTAAAGTAAACCTTTTTATGTTAAGGGAGCCGATATTTTAATTTTTAAATAAAAAAAAAATAAAGAGTATGAATATGATGATTGATGTCTACTATAGGCATGTTCATAAAATAAAAATATTTACTATTTTATTATTTTTACTATTAAATGGAGAACACTTGGTGCTTGAAGTGCAAGAAAGTTACTAAAAATAATAATAAAAAACTGAAAATACTAAAAATGAAATACTAATTCAGAAAAGTAAATGTCCATAATGTAATTTTAATAAATCAAGATAAAAAAATATTTTGTCCACTGCGAGAGAGGGAATAATTAATGAATAATTGCCTGCAAGAAAAAATCTCCCCAGAAGAAAACTAATTTCATATGGTATTGGTGAATTATGGTAAATCGATCTTGTTGAAATGGATACTGGAAATTTAAAGGGCATATCACATATTAACAATGGTTACAAGTACATTATGACAATTATCGATGTTTTTTCAAAAGTTGCATTTGCTGTACCTAATAAATATAAAACAACTACAAATATAGCAATTACTTTAGAATCGATATTAATTAAAAGAAAACCGCATGATATTCAAAGCGATAATGGGTCAGAATTTTATGATAAAACATTTAATGAACCTATGCAAAAATTAAATAACAATTATTATTCTTCATTTAGCAAATTGAAAGTATGTGTTGTTGAGAGATTTGATCGCACAATGAAAAATAACATGTAGAAGAGGTTTTTTCTTTGAATGGAAGTTTTAAGTGAGTCAATATATTTAGATGAATTAGTGAAAGAATACAACAACACAAAATATAGCACTATCGGCATTAAGCCAATTGAAGTTAATAAAAACAATGAAAACATTTTAATGTCGCCATATGTGTTTACTGAGCCAAAACTGGAAGCTAAATTTGAAATTGGCAGGTTTGTTCATGTAAGCAAACTAAAGAACAATTTTGGGAAGAGTTATACTGCTAATTGGTCAACAGAATTGTTTACTATTTGTAAAGTTTTAAATTATGCTGTGCCTACTTACAAATTAAAAGACACTAGAGGATAAAAAATAAAAAGCACATTTTATTAATATGAAATCATGAAGACCAACTATCCTGATGAATATTTGTTTGGAAAAGTCTTAAAAACTAAATGTGATAAAACTGATGTAAAATGGTTAGGTTTTGATCACACATGTAACTCATGGATTAATAAAACAGATGTACTGTAAAATTTTATTATTTTTTATAATTATGTAATTCAAATGCAAAAATGTAACACACATTGTTTTAATGTTAATTTTAACATTCGTTTAATTATTTGGTTTAATGTTCATTTTAACATAAATGTATTTTCAAATTTTTTTTACATTAATAAAGTCTTTCTGATTTTATTACGCACTTTCCATTATTCATTTTTCGACTCAAATCTATTGTAACAAAGCCATAATCTCTGTTCCAAAATTTTGCACATATATCTTTAAATTTTTCATAAATCATATCTCCACCAACAAAATCAATATATGTGCTTTAAATTAGTATCATCTTGTCTAAATATACACAAATAATTTGTATTATATCTTACCAATTGTTTAGGTATTTTTGAATATGTTTGATTTTAATAAAATTCATATAAATTTTTATGTCTTTCTCTTGTGAAATAATCCCGAACAATATCATGGTCATCTAAAATAACATTCTCTAATATAACTAGAGAATCATTTTCACATTGATCTAAAGGAGTCATTTCATCATTAAAAGTATGCCATTTTTCTTATACTTTAAGCTTTTTAGATTACATATTAAAATCAATTTTGTAACTCAATATATATTTTTTGATTTCAACTTTTTGAACAATAATACAATTTATTAAAATTTATCCATCCTACATTATAAATCAAATTTATCATCAAATTAGTTTTTTCACTATTGCTTGGACCTACTATTATAGCCCTCATATTATCAGGCAATAATTCACAATTCTTTTTTATTTTGGAATTATAATGAATTAAAACACAGACGCCCCATTTATCTTCGTGCAGCATAGCATACTTTAGCTGTTGCTTCTTCATTTAATAATATAACTTTTTGTAATAAATGGATAATGAAGTATTTAAATTAACAAATAATAGTTATATTTTAAAGAAATAACTTCATTATGATAATGATCAGAGTGAAAAATCGATTGCTTTGGTTATTTTTCATACAATATTTTTATCACCAAATATAAACAGCAATACAATAACAACAATTAACACATAAGTCCTAATGTTGATAAAAATGAAGTTACAACTATTCCTAGAGGTCAATACAATATTGAATTTTTAAATAAAACTACAAAGTAGATTGATCCATTTTCAACAAACAACATCGAATTAACAGCAGATAATGTGAAAAACTGAATATCTATCAAATCTAAGTTTAATATTAAACTTGATGACCCATTATCAGATATTATTGATTTTGAAAGAAATGTGACTATTGAAAAAGACAAAGTTGTTATAGGTATTAAATTACCTAACTTTAACCCATTTAAAACAATAAGTGTTCACTGTAACTTAGCATATGATATGTTTATCAAATATGATGAATCAAATCATTTAGAAACAGATATAATATCCAGTTTCCACAAAAAAACGAAGTTTGGTTTTAGAGGTTCTATTATTTATTAGCTTGCATATCCATTTGTTTTATAAAATCAATGATGAACATTTTAATTATATTGTCTTGGAAATTAGAGAGAAATATGGTAAACTGATTGATTTTGATGGTGCTGATATTGATATTGTTTTGGAGATTAAAGAAGTTTAAAATATTTGTACTGTTTTATTAGAAAATATATGGAGGGACTGCTTTTCCCCCTTAAGAGGCACATAAAATAAAATTTTTCATTTTGATATCCATATGGCAGTGTATCTATTTTATTTTCTTGCATAATCCTTTTGTTATCGAATGAGCTTAATGCTATTTTATTAACTTCAACTGTATATATCTTGTGTTTCTTGCTCCTTATTAAATTCATTGTTCTGTATTGTATTTTGACTTTAAACAAACAATTCTTATAGTCCTCAAATGTAATTCTCTTTTAACTATCATTTCTTTACAACCTACAATCTTTTATCTTTTTCATCAACTTTGTAAGCATACATTTTTGCTTGTAAACATATAAATTCTTTCATTATTTGCCATTACATTCATGTTTCATTTTGCCTAAAACTTTCTTGTGTATTTGAAATATGTTATAAATATTTTCATTTCGATAGTCACTTTTATAAAATTTTTCAATCATCGACTTCATATCTGCGTAAAAAATCTTATGTTTTTGGTTATAAATGTATGAATTGGTATCTTGATAGCATAATTCAATTTTATCACCATATTTTGGTTTTATTACATTAGAATGTAAATCATAAATCAATTCTTTTGATATGTCTAAAATTAACATACACATCTGATACTAGTTTTATATTATCTCTGTTTCTTGTATTTTCCATTGTTTTACCAAACACAGAATTATTCATCAGTTTATAAAAATCTTTTTTAAAGATGTTTTAGCATTAGTTCACATCTCTGTATTCAAATCTATATACCTGTTCAGCCAACCAGACTGATAAAACGCCAATATTCTATGTACTTTAGTACGCTTTAAACCATTATTTAGACACTGTTATAAATTATGATAGTGAATTACATACTTTTCTTTTTTATGTAAAGTTATTAATAATTTAGATTGTTTTGTTCCTGAAACTACCTTATTTTCTGGATACTCAGAATCATCCTCCAAACAGAATATATTTACTCCAGTAATTTAAACCAGATAATGTATAATAAACCCAGTCGATACCAGCATATGGTACATATTGAGATATTGCCCATCCATAAAGATTATTTGCATTGCGATATGCAAAATAATTTGATTCTTGTTTTGAATTACAATATTCTAGATATTTATTATTGGCTTTAACATATCGCTTACCACATAGTGATATTCCACCCCTAATTCCTTTTTTAATCATTAAAATCATATCATAATTGTGTAATAATTGTAGAGATTGATAAGTCATTTTTAACATTGCATCTCAAGATATTCCTGTTGCTCTTTATTACCATGGTGGATCTAAATAGTATGCATTTATACACGTATTTCCGAAATTTTCTAATATAAATGCTAATAGTAATATGTCACTTTTTAATTATAAATCATGATATTCACCAAGATATTTATTTTAAATTGGTTCCATAATAGATTTGCATGCTCAGGATCGGTGTCAGTTATATCAGATTAATTTAATTTATTGTAAAATTCACTCTTTGGAGAGGCTCTGTTTTATTCAATTTCAACCAACTGTCCATATAATAGTATGGATAAACACTCTTCCTAATGAGTAAATCTACATGTTTTTTTGGAAAATGTTTTCGAGTAGGTTTTATTTGATCTTTAGTTAAATTAGATGATAACTTATCTAAACAACTGGCCATAAATTTCATTTTTAAATTTTCTGTGTTTTTCCCAAAAGCCATTAATTTTCTTCTTTATTTGCAATTATATCTATATTTTTTTCATCATATCCTAGCTCTTTAATAAATAAATGAGCATCATACCCAGCTAAATTATGTAAATAAATTGGTAAATAATTGGGTAATCTTAATTGTAAATTACAATTATTACATACTGGATTTATGAATTTTCTAGTTATATGATCATGATGATGTGTTGTTTTATTGTCCTCCATATATTAACAGTCTCATAAAATATGCTCTTCTGATTCACTATATAATATTTTTTCTTCTTTGGTTAATGGATGCATTGGTTTAATTTGTTAATATGTTCCTCCAATTTCTTCTACTTCTCTTTTCATTGAACATATAAAAATTTTATGTGCATTTGGACCTTGATATACAACTGGTGGCTTACAATCACCATAAGGAGATACAATATAATAGCAAAAACCATTTACTTCGTGTAATTGATATTTCATAGTATATGATTCGTCGTTTAACTTTAAATCAATGTAATTTATTTGTTCATTAGGAAGATTATATCATAATTTAAGTATCTGGTTATAGAGGTCAATATTGATATCATCTTCAGTTAAAATAGGATATTTTTTGATAACGTTAAATTTATATATTTCTCTTGGATTTGGTTTTGCTTTTGGTAGTTTCTTCAATATTGACTCTAAATCTGCATATATTGTAAAATGAACCTTCACTGTATGTTTAATATTTTTGAAGGATATTTTCTCTCCTTTTGAGGGTAAAGTGATTTCTACTGTTTAATTTTTAGTGCAGTCTTCTGTATGATTATTTAAATTCTCTTCAGAGTAAAAAAATTTAAGACTTATCATATATAAGTTTTATGTTGTTTATTATTTTTTGTGCTGAAAGCAGTATCGAAAAATATTTTATCCAACAATAATACGAATTTGTGTCATATTTGAAATAAAGAAAATTGACACGTTTTTCCTTTTTATATTTTGTAAGTTTTAGTGGATATACTGTAGACCCATCTCAAAAGATTATACATTTATAGATGTATCATTGTTACTTTCTATTTTTGGTATATCATCACTTTTAATTGGATATTCATATTTATCTATCACTTTATAGATATCAAGTCCAACCTTTTTATATTTAGAAACTCTTTGTGGATCTTTTTCTGCTGGAAACAATGCATGCTTTTTTATTTTTAATTACTTCTGGTAGATCAATATATGATGCTCCATTTAATGGATTATACATAATTATAGCTAAATGTATTCCAATTACTCTATCTAATGCCCATCCAGAACATCTTTTTTGAAATTCAGGTAATTGTGTAAGTAATTCCTCTGTTATGATGTTATAAATATTTGTAGATTCTCCTTTGTTTAATATTCTATGATTAAATGACTGAAATGTAAATAATGCTACTTTATTATTTTCCTGTTTGGGACAATTGGAATATAATTTAATGCTGGTTTTCAACAATCTAAATGTTTTAAGCTATTGTCAATCATCTCAAATACCTTACTTTTTAATGAACTTAAAAAGTGATTAGGCTCTACTAAATTTAAGTTATTTTAAATGTTATAAGTTGATATTCTACCTTTAAAAGCTTTATTAACTTAGTCATTTTTATTACTTCTTCTACACTTTCTGTTAACAAATAAATGATTAAAGAATGGAAATATTTCTGTTAATTCTGGTTATATTTAGGATACAATAAATTGATATTTATGTTAGCTAAAGGTAAATTTGTAAAAAATATGCTTTGTTATCCCTTATTTTACCCGCATACTTTTATTTCTTAGTTTTACAAACACATTATTAGAAAATGGTAATGCTTCATTTAATTCCTTTATGTCTTGTTTTACAAATAGATTATTAGAGAATGGGACTGCTTGTTTTAATTCATTTATATCTTTTGAATATAGTTGTTCGAAATTGGTATAAGAAAATTACATTTTTTAAATTTTCTTTCTCTTTGCTCGTATATACTATATGGTAAAACAGCTGTTATTAAATCATATTTCCTTAGAGTATACCACTGCCTAATTAAATCATCATTCTTTAGATTAAAGCTATATTTATTTTTTTAATATGTACCTATAATTCTTACCTCCCACACTGTATTCTCACCCAACTCAAGTGCAAGATTGTTTGCTGTCATTTTTGATAGCTGTATTTATGATAGCTGTATTTTTGATAGTCGTATTTAATCGAAAACATATTAAATAATATTTTATTTTTATGGGCTATTTGGCACCCTGCTTTTTCAATGTTAGTATCGAAAGCAATATTATTAATTATTTAACTTCTTACTATGATTATATTTCTCCATATATTTCTTATAACAAGCTTTACATTTAATTATATTTTTGTCCTCAGTATCTTTATAATGATAAAATAGTTTTATATATTTATTCTCATTACACACTTTTCATGTTTTTGATGGATAATTATCGTCTTGAGTTTCATTTAAATAACAAATTGCTTTGCTGTATAATTTAGAACTTTTATGCATTTTTACTAATGTATTATTCACATATTTACCACATTTAATTAATTCGTAATGCTTTGTACCATTTTCAATGCAAATTTTTTTACAGATGTTATAAAGCTTATCTTTTGCATAGTTATTAAAGTAAAAATTTTCTTTGTTTAATACTTCACCACTTTTTACATTGCTTTGATGTATAATTTTCTGGTTTGTTGCCATGCAGTGATTCCATTCTTGTGTTTATTTTTAAAAAATTATAATTAAAAAGTTATTTTAATTTAAATAATGTAATAATACAACAATTAAATAACTAAATAAAATAATTAATTAATAATAGAGTAAAATTAAAATAAACTTCTTTAGTATTAATTTTTTTAAATAAACATAAAAATGGAATTGTTGCACGCCAAGTTTAACAACTCATTCAAATTGAATAAACTACAGGACCTAGAAAAAAAATTATGTAACTGAAGATTTTCAAATTTATGATTCTAAGTTTGGAAAAAAAATTATATTCTTGATTCAAAGTTCAAAATTAATTTACCAGATCGTTATGTATATGTCTGTTTGATAAAAATGCATTAACGTTAATGAACGAGAAACAAAATTTTATAACATAAAAGAAATGAAAAATAGTAAATCTCTGCATGATTTAAAATTGTCTTAAACTATATGAATTCTGTTATTTTCAATCCATCAATGATCTTTTTTTAATATTTCGCTCGATTTTGATTGTTTTTTCATCGAATTTCAGATTTCTAGTTTCTTGTTTTTTTTTTTCTCGCACTTTCATTACAAATAGCGGGAAATATGTAATGCTATGTTTCTTACACTTTTGGTGTAAATTGCTTGTTTTTAAAGCATCAAAATTTCTTCACTGTCCTTTTGTGAAATATTGAAAAATTTGTGTAATTAATGACAATTGCTTGCTTTTTAAACAAAAAATGGTTGTTTCTAGCAATGTGAAAAATTTGCCTGAAAACGATAAATTTGCTTGTTGTTAGCTTAAATTAGCTTGATTTTTTAGCATTTTCTCACAAAATTTCAGATTTTGATTTTTTAATTTTTTCCTGTACTTACGTTATAAATAGCAACTAAAAGTTGTTGCTACTTTTGGTTAAAATTCTCAGAAAAATTGTGCTGCGCCAGGATCGGCCTTTCACTTCTACATTCAGGCCGGTTGTAAATTTTCCTGTGCCCAAAAAATTTACGAGGTCCCGTCGATTCTTGGGTTTTAGTCGGTTTTTATTTTAAGTTTATTCCGGAATTACCTGGTGTGGCCGAATCTCTGAATGCATTAAAAAGAAAGAGAGTGGATATTATCTGTGATGAGTGCCAGAAACATGCTTTTCTGCTGTTTAAAAAGAAAATCGCCACTCCACCTGTTTTGCATTTGCCGAATTTTTATAAGCCATTTACACTTCAAGTTGATGCCAGCTCTTTAGTTCTAGGGGCTGTGTTGTGCCAAGAGCAAGATGTTAGTTTGGTGCCTGTAGCTTATGCTAGTCGACTTTTGTCTCCGTTTGAGAAAAGATACTCAGCTTATGATACGGAAGTGTTGGCCGCAATCTATGGAATGGAAAAATTTCGCGATTATCTTGAAAGTGCAGAGTTTGTGTTACATACAGACAATCAGGCTTCGAGTTGGTTTTTGGCCACCAATAAACCTACTGTACTGGAGACTTGCTCGATAGCTTGCTCGGTTTATGTGTTTTAAGTTTTCTATAAAACACATAAAGGGAATAGATAATGGGGTGGCAAATGTGTTATCCCGCATGTATGATTCTGAGGGATTCCAGGTGGATTTCCCTGAATCTGTAAATATCATTCAGGAAGATGTTTCTACATCCTTATTTTGTTCTGCAGAAGTGCAGACAAGTGTCATTGAGGCGGTGGATCAGAAAGTACAAACTGATTAATTAGAACCTAGAAATTTTAAATCGACATCATCTGTAGTTGGGGAAGAACAGGTTAAAGTTCTCCAGAACTTTCCCCAAGTATATTTAAAGTTGCAGCACCACCAAGGAGTTGACCCTGATTGTTTAAAGATTTAGTCCGCTATCAGTGCGGGAAAAGGTGGTTCTTATGGGGTCAGAAAAGGACTATTAGGATTTGTGAACCCTAAAACTTCTAAATTTTCATTTTTTTTTTCCTCTGCTGTTATGTGGTCTGATTTTTCCTTACTATCATGATAATTATTTTGGAGGACACTTAGGACAAGATAAGACAGTGTCTCGTATCAGAGAAATGTTTTATTGGCCAGGTCTCAGTAAGGAGGTGTAACAACTGGTTAAAGAGTGTCTGGAATGTCAGAGGGCAAATCCCCATAATGTAAAGATTTATAGTCCTTATAGTGCTGGAGTAGCTACGTTTCCTTGGGAACGAGTCTATTTGGATGTATTTGGACATTTACCACTCACATTTGCTTGTTTTGCTTCTATCATAGTTCCTGTTGAATGTTTTACTAAATTTTTTTGTTTCCCTTGTGACAATATGAAATATGCTGAAATTTGTAAAGCCTTAGGGCTTTCCTGTGTTTGGACCTCCAGTTAGCATTGTAACCGATAATGCTTCATGGGGGGTTAAGTTGGTTCAAACTATTCCATATTACCCTAAGACTAATCTTGTAGAGCGTTATAACCGAATTTTAAAGGTAGCTCTGCGGACATTTCAATCTGGTTCCCATAAGGAGTGCGATGTAGTAGTGTAACAATTAGCTCTGACTTTTAACAATGTGGTGAAAGGAGCCACGAAAAAGGTTCCATCAGAATTGTTTTTTGGGCGAAGCCTGTTGCACCCCTTGATTAAAACCTGGGGACTTCATGAATTCTGCTTGGATTCTTTTAGAAATAAAGATCTACATGAGGTCTGGAGAGAAGCTAATTTGAATTTCAAGAAGCATAATTACAAATTGGTCTCCCGGAATTTGAATTCCACTGGCTCTGTGTCATTTAAAGTCGGAGATCGAGTGTTTTTGGAAACCCATTTTTTCGAGTAAGAAGTCAGCTAGCTTCAGTGCTAAGTTGGCAGCGAAGTTTTCTGGTCCGTATTGCATAAAGCGATTCACCCCAGTGACGGTGCTTTTGGAAATTGAAGGCCGCCCTGTAGTGTGTAATAAGGCTCATGTAACTCAATTAAAGCTTGGGACATCACAGTAAAATCTTTTGTATCTAGGGGTTGTATCCAATGATGCGATTTATTTTGGGTTTGGTGTTAGAATTTTAGGTCAAAAGGGTTAATTTGTAAAATTGTTATCATCATTTCTAGTAAATTTGTAATGTTTTTATTTTAGTCTCACCTGTTTGGGTGTCTTCATGTGGGGCAGTGGTATTTCGACCATTGTTCTCATACCCATTTCTTGAAGTGTTTTTTCATCTTCCCGTATATTTTAAGGTGTTCATATCTATTTAATTTAGTGCTCTCCATTACCATTTAGACTTAAGATGTACTTATAACATGTATCATTGGAGGATTTGATTACAAGTTATTTATATTTGGTTTACTGTGGTTTTGTATGTCTTTTTGCGAAGTAAAGAAAATAAAGTGTATTTTAACGAAGTTATAAAGTAGTGATGTAAAATATTCTCAGCCTACAATTCTAGAGAAGTGATAACTGGTGCAGTGGAGGTCTTTATCATTTTGCCTCATTGAGGAGGAGGCTGGATTATTATCCTGAGTGGCTTTTTCCAGATTGATGCTTGCACAAGTTTTTCTCTGTTTTGTTCCAGAATGTTCGTGATCTTGGAGGTGAAGAGGAGACCCGATGGATGATGTCTCTCTGTGTATGGATCTGGGTTGAAGAGGACCCCCCCCCCCCCCCGACTGAGTTCCTGGACTGGATAATCACCCCACACTTCATTTAGAAGGGAAAGAGGTAGGAAAGGACTGTGTGACGCCTCACACTGAAAATTAACGTTTTTCTGAGCATGGAGTTGCTTTAAAAATTAACTGCTTATCATCACGAAAAAATTGCATTTTACCTGCCCGAAAATCGTGAGGAAGATGCAGTCTATACCACATACTTGTTTTTTGTACTTAATTACGACACAGCACAAGGTGGGCTGCTGCATTCAATATCGCCGTCACCTGAATGGACTTCAGCAGCAGTTCGGAGTATCAGTATTTCAGTAGCTCGCTTCCAGCACATCTGGAAGCTGAGCTGAGCTGAGCGCGTGCCAGCAGCACCTAGCTTCGACGAACTATGTATGTGTCGTCAGATGTCAGCTAGCTAATAGGCGGGCTACCTGGGTTTCGCCCGCTTGTGACATCATTTCCTGCAATTTGCTTGAACTTCGGGAGTTTTATGACGTGTGATCACGTGTACGCCCCATACATGAACATGTTTTAGCTTCAAACCAAATTATTGGACATTAATAAAGTCACCTCTATAAGGGACAATGCCTACCTTCAACAGACATTTCCTTAAAAGGCCATCTAGTTTCCCATTGGCCAGTGGTATTGAACACACCTCCAAGGGGTAATGATTTGTGTTTTGTATTTAAGGTGGGTGCCATCTCTGGCTCAGGGACGGATTGCCACTGCCCCAGAAGGTGATTGCCCAGCCAGTTAAGTAATGTACTACAAGTAAAATTTTCTACATAGCCCTTATGGCAAAAAAGAAGCAGGCCCATTTGGTTTCATGAGTTAGGAGTCAGGCACCATGTTTGCAAGTAAAGTTTTAAAATGACTTAATGTTGAGAATATTTTTCAGATCACACAAGTAACACTTGGCATAGTTTTAAAATGACTTTTCAAGATTGCTAGTCATGTCCCAAGCCAAGTGCCTTTTAAAGGTTAGCTTTGTGTTTCCCAAAAATTTTTACATTACAATACAATTTTAAAGATATTCTTGATGGAATTTTACTAGAAATAAATTTGGAGGCATCATGTTGTTGGCCTCGTTCAGAGTTCATTAGGCCATAGATTTTGTTATAAAATGTAAAACAGATTGAAATTAAAACTTGATTTGCAGTTTTCCAACCTAAGATATGCATATTCAGTTAAGCAAGTAGAATGTTGCTGTTAGTTTGAATCAAACATAATACCACCATGTAAATTTTGGCCGTTATTAAATATTGTTTGGCCTGTGAGCTCTATATATATAGTGTCTAATCTCTGATCATGTGGCCAGATAAAGAAAATATTATGATAATAATAGTAAAGAGTCAATCGTTTGCATTGTTTTTTGTTTGGCGGAACTTTATGTTTGGTCAGCAGTAAAAACATGATGTTCCTAAAATAAAAATGTCAAGTGCATTAGGCACTGTTGTAGACATGGAGAATCACCATATTGGGCTGGTTGCTTTCAATGTTTTACTGCTAATCTTCTCCAATTAATCAACATCGAGGTTTATGGTCAAAGTAAAATTTTAATTAATTCCAGATTTCTCTTGAAAATCATTCACCATTGTACTGTTGGGAAATTTAAGACTTTTATATGTATTTTCTTTAATAATTGTTAGGGTTGGTACTAAGAGATATGTGTGTTTTAAGATAACAAACCCAATTGTTGTTATTGCAATCAAAACTTGAAAGAAAATGAGAAGAAAAGAATTCTCAATACATACTCTTGAAACTACTCATGAATTTTACTTGTTTCAAGTTAGCACTGGTTATAAGTACACTTTTGAAGTAAGGTTTCAAATTTTTTCTGCTTCGACGAGGGTCTTTTCCTGTTATTTTGGGAGTTTTTGATGTACTAACTTTTTTTTGTCCATCTTGCCTCGTCTTTGGGGGCAGGGGAGTAGCAAATTGCACTCATGTTGATGACAGTAAGCTTATTAATTACATCGGTAAATTATTGTTGAATACACTCCTCATCCTTCTCATCGCCACCGCCAACTTGATGTCACCAAAATCTCTTCTTAATAAGCAATCAAATCACACGCCTTTAATTCAGTATGTACAGTAATCGAAACTATATTATCGTGCAATCAAAAAAATATCGTGTGTAACTACCAATAGTAACATATGAATTCCAAAATGTTATTTCCCTGTTTTTATAAATATTGCACAATTTTGCATCATCGCTCAGATTAGCGCAAAAACCGGAACGAGGGAGAAATTAGTTAAACAAAAGAGGAAAATAAAAGCAGCGAGACTCTTAACACTTGGAGTTGATGGTGGCGGCTACAGAAGTGGCGGCTATAGAAGTGGAGGCTATAGAAGTGGAGGCTATAGAAGTGGCGGCTATAGAAGTGGCGGCTATAGAAGTGGAGGCTACAGAAGGGGTGGAGATGGAGTGCAAGTGTGAGAAGTGAACTCACATTCATCGTCTGCCACAACTACAAACCTGTGAAACATAGGATGATTCCTCAAAGAATGGAACTCGACTCGCCATGGTAGGTGACGAGTAGATTGACAACTGCACAATCGCTGCCCGTGTTTGCGATGTGTTGATGTACTTTGGGTGCTCGGTCGTGCATCTCACTTGTAGCATTGTGAGGTTATCATATAGGAAAGCCACCTGATATCATCGACTTTGACTGGAAGAAGGGCGAGTACTCCAGCAGGGAATACAAATGAATTCTCTGGATCGTCGCATATGGCGATTTACACAGAAGAGGAAACAGTTATATGCTCATGGGGAAGAGAACTAATATTATGCGACTGCATTTCTATTTTAACCTCATATACATTATTGCTAGTGAAGCGCGAAAGAGGAAAACTTCTTATTCTGTACTCGCAGTAATCACGGGCTTGTTTGCTGCCGATGGTGATTGAAGTTTCCAATTCCTATAAATTGAAAGGGCGTGTTACCTGCCACGGAACAAAGGTACTGTTCGCAATGGTGTGCGAAACACCTATCACAACCACAATACCGACCACAGCCACAATACCGACTACAACCACAATACCGACTACAACCACAATACCGACTACAACCACAATACCGACCACAACCACAATACCGACTACAACCACAATACCGACTACAACCACAATACCGACCACAGCCACAATACCGACTACAACCACAATACCGACTACAACCACAATACCGACTACAACCACAATACCGACCACAACCACAATACCGACTACAACCACAATACCGACTACAACCACAATACCGACCACAACTACGATACCGACTACAACCACAATACCGACCACAACTACGATACCGACTACAACCACAATACCGACCACAACTACGATACCGACTACAACCACAATACCGACTACAACCACAATACCGACTACAACCACAATACCGACCACAACCACAATACCGACTACAACCACAATACCGACTACAACCACAATACCGACTACAATCACAATACAGACTACAACCACAATACCGACCACAACTACGATACCGACTACAACCACAATACCGACCACAACTACGATACCGACTACAACCACAATACCGACCACAACTACAATACCGACCACAACCACAATACCGACCACAATGGCCATGGCACCCATACCTGTCACACCGAGCATGGTGACCTTACCGAAATTACCGGCCAGACTGTATTTCGCTTAATTTTTCTGGGTAGAAATGTCCCCGAGTTATTAAGTCGCTGTCTCGAAGCATTTGTTTAACACAATGTTCTCCTGTCAGTTACCTAATAATCGCATGCAGATTTCTGTCGCTATCTGCTGCGAGGAAATGATTTAATACAAGCGTTCGTACTGAGTGCAATCTAGGCATTTCCCTGCCTTCGTACTTGAACAGCTTTCCAATTATACCCTTTAAAGAAATGTTTTTCTTCAAGACGATATGAAACAGCGTTTTATTTCCCAGAAAAATGAAGTGTTTAGATAAAATATTCATTTTCAAAATAAACAGGAATTTAGAGATTAATGTGTTGCAGCTTCGATTGGTAGATATTTTGGCTCTTCCTGAAATACAGGCAGATATTTTGGTTGTTCCTGAAAGACATTACTTCAGATCTTTGAAGGAGAGTGGAGGCGTGGATTGAGCTGTAATGAATTGAGGTGACTGAAAAAAACGTACTATAAGAAGATCTGTGGTCGGTGGCAATGTGTGCCATTCTTTCCCCACAAGAAAATGTACTATAAGAAGATCTGTGGTCGGTGGCAATGTGTGCCATTCTTTCCCCACAAGAAAATGTACTATAAGAAGATCTGTGGTCGGTGGCAATGTGTGCCATTCTTTCCCCACAAGAAAATGTACTATAAGAAGATCTGTGGTCGGTGGCAATGTGTGCCATTCTTTCCCCACAAGAAAATGTACTATAAGAAGATCTGTGGTCGGTGGCAATGTGTGCCATTCTTTCCCCACAAGAAAATGTACTATAAGAAGATCTGTGGTCGGTGGCAATGTGTGCCATTCTTTCCCCACAAGAAAATGTACTATAAGAAGATCTGTGGTCGGTGGCAATGTGTGCCATTTTTTCCCCACAAGAAAATTGCGATAATTCTATTGGCAATCAAATTCACTTTAGCGTTACATGAAGCGAGTGGTCGGACTGCAGATCCATAACTGGCTAATAACCATGTACCAAATGTTGGGCGAGGGGGTGATGGCATGGTTGGATTGAGCCGGGGGGGGGGGGGGCGTGTTCCATAGAGACGAAAAGAAGCGACTTTCTAGAACAATAAATTGAGTAAAAATGCAATTTTATGCCTTCTTCAATTAATTTCAGGCCCATCTGTCTTGAATGGTAGCTATGGTCTGAGTTCTCGACTGTGAAGATCATTTAACAACTAGAGGACATATACTTATAATAACCATAGCATCTCCCACTTACATTTGGCTTCCAGATACATACCGAATCCTGGTAATACCACGTTGGCTTCCTATACTGTTTCGTGTCTGATTAATTATTTTTGTGGCCCTTTGAACAAGTGGTATAAAAGCTGCTTACAGTTTTAAGTGACTTCGAAGCAAGGTTGTTTATATCAGAGGCAGAAATTTATGTTAATCCTTCCTCCTATTTAATATAACTGACTTCTCTTTCCTCTATTGAGAATATCCACGTATGCTGGTAATGGCTCGTAACCCTAAAGCATTTGGGATGGGCAGCGAAGCCTCATTTACTTCACATCGATTCGTAAATTTAAGTATGCAGAAACTCTGTAATGCGCAGTGTTTCCCCTGGCATGATTCCTCTCATTGAGGCTGTAAACTGTGTACTTAAAATTATCTGTAACTGTCTGAGGTCAGAATGGAATATCGTCTCGGGCTTTCAAAATTAAATTCATCATAAAGGAATATATAAGGAAATATAAAAAAAAAAAACCTGCAAGGGTGTGAGCTGAGGGTATGAAATCTGTTCTTATCTGACCAGGAAACCTGTCCTTATGCCAAGATGTTGTGAGTCCGTTTATATTTGTTGAAATATCAATTACTGGTGATGTTTACTGTGGCATGTTAGATATCTTTGTGTTTCTACAATTAGATGGCATTAAAACAAAAAAAAAAGTTTTTTTTTTCAACAAGATAGAGCTCTATTACATGTCAAATTGTGTCCGAGCTGCATTATACACTTGAAAGGTGGATTGGTAAAGGGGGCAAATCGCGTGGCTGCCACGAAGTCCAGATATTATTCTCTTGGATAATTTTCTGTAGCTACATGTCAAGAACTTGCAGAGAAGGTATGCGATGTTTATCTCCTGCGTCAGCAGATTATCACTGCAATCCCAGCCATTACACCCGACATGCTGGGACGAAAGTGGGAGGAGATCGAGTATCGTGTGGACGTGTGCAGGGCAACAAATCGAGCGCACATTGAAGTTTACTGAACATCACATAAACTGGGCGGTATGGCCTCTCTTTCGTATTTTAATTTTAGTAATATTTTGTTTATTAATTCCGAAAATTGCTTGTGTGACCCCTGAGTTTATCTATAAAACATTCTATATACAAGATATGGATAACTTTTCACAAACCATGACTAGTTTTAAACATTTTCTTTCCACGCCATTCATCTTCCTTGTCACGAAACTCGGGGAGAAAAGTCAGCTGTAGTACTTTACGCCATTTTCGCTAAACACGACATGCACGTGTACTAGTGTATTAGTTGCAACTCACTGAATGCTGTTCCAAACGAAGGCAGTCAGGAATATACATATTCGTATACATGGTTTTTCCCCCGCCCACAGAGATAGCTTTGCTCTCCTAAAGAAATCTAACTATAAAGTAACTATATTTTCCCCACACATATGTAGCTGGACTTTCAATATCTAACAGGAGAGTTGTAAGAAGCAAAACTACACTCACTGTAGTAGCTTTGTAGATCGTTGACGAATTTCTGTGCCTTCTTGATATTCTCCGGTGTGACAGGAACCACAGTGGCGTCACGCATCTTGGGTTCAGTCTGGTTCACCTCCGAGTTCCACGAGTTCCACGAGTTCCACAACTGTGGCCCCACAAGCTCGTGGTCTGGATCCCATACCTGCGACAACCACACATAAGTCAACAGTGCAGCCATCAGCTGTAGTCAAATCATCTTGTATAGTACAAGTGTGCACATATCAAAATTAAAACCTTAGAAAAGTATGACATTACATCTTTATAAATAACAAATGCTTAAAAGCGCTCCTTTTGTAGATGTACTGCATGCAGATAGGTGTGGAGTAGCATTTTAATGGAATGGGTAATTCGCTTACAAAAATTTCGGTTAAACTTAGAAACTAGGACAGCCATGTAACTGTCAAAAAAAAAAAAGCATCGATGTGAGTGATGTTCGCTTTCGCTATTCGATTCAGTCAACAATCGTCCAGCATTGCAGTAAAGAACATCGGAATGCGAATTACAAGCTCCAGTATGAGGACTATAAAATATATTCTCCGTTATTGGGCTGTATGAATTGACGCATTATCCAAATACCTTTGTTAACTGATTCGGGCTTGCAGACGAGATCTCTTTCAGAAACAACGTCCACAAATCCATGGATTACTTGTTACAGAAAGGTGCTGTACATGCTGCCAAGTGGCTTGCTCTGTAATCGTACGGATTGTCTTCAGCTGGCATATAATAGGACCACACGTATGTTCACATTACACCCGGTTGTAGCCTGCATTCATCCTGATGTGTCCTGTCTTAATGGGTGGGATCTCTTACAACAAAACCATTTGTCACCACATATCTAGAGCTGCCAAAGTGAAGTTGGAGTAAGTAAGCTGAATCAGGGGCCACGGCACAACCCTTTCATTTCCATATTTTGCATGCTATCGAGCATATAAAAAATGCTACCAACATTCCATTGAAAGCAGAAATCGGCCTTCTTGAAATAATACAGTATGTTGAAAATAATGGAGGGAGTCCGCCGAAAAATAAATAAATCTGACTTAGTCTAAAGAATGCTTCGAAAAAAAGTGGCATCCACGGTGGTTATAAAATTATATGCACCTTAGATGAACCCATGCCATATTGTATGCCAATTTGGCCATCTCCTAATGTTTATATATCATCTAACCAGCAGTGTGTGAATTAATATTTATTGATATAAACCTTGTCACTTTGCAAACTGGAAAATGTATTTACTTGCACACAGACAATCTGTTTTTGTTGAAGCTAAAAACGGTTCCACATCCACAATATTGTAATTCGGTGTCTCCTAAGAGTATTATAAATTTAAGTTACAACACTAAAAAAATAATGTCAACAGAGTTTTCTTCGTCGAAGGTACTGATTGTAACTAACGAGGCGGCAGAAGGAATGAAGTGTATCTGAGAGATCTCACCTGCACATCGCTGGAGAATATGACGAGGCTGAAGTAGTCTCCCTCGTTCAAGTCGTCGAGGATCACCTTCATGGCTTCTCTGAGTTGCTCGATCTTGCGGCCGGCCATCGAGCCACTCACGTCCATCACAAAGGTCACGTGCTTGCGGAGTGTGGGCAGGTCCGCCGGCGAGAAGAAGTGCACGAAGTAGCCCTCGTTAACCTACACGAACAAGAAGCATTAGTGCATTGGCTGTGTATTATCGTGCTTCGACATTTCCCTATCACACACGACTGGCAAGAAGAAATGCACGAAATAGCCATCGTTAACCTGCACGAACAAGAAGCATTAGTGTATTGGCTGTGTATTCTGGTGCTTTGACATTTCCCTATCACACACGACTGGCAAGAAGAAATGCACGGAGTAGCCCTCGTTAACCTGCACGAACAAGAAGCATTAGTGCACTAGCTGTGTATTCTGGTGCTTTGACATTTCCCTATTACACACGACTGGCAAGAAGAAATGCACGAAATAGCCATCGTTAACCTACACGAACAAGAAGCATTAGTGCACTGGCTGTGTATTCTGGTGCTTCGACATTTCCCTATCACACACGACTGGCGAGAAGAAATGCACGGAGTAGCCGCCTTTAACCTGCACGAACAAGAAGCATTAGTGCACTGGCTGTGTATTCTGGTGCTTTGACATTTATCTATCACACACGACTGGCAAGAAGAAATGCACGGAGTAGCCCTCGTTAACCTGCACGAACAAGAAGCATTAGTGCACTGGCTGTGTATTCTGGTGCTTTGACATTTCCCTATCACACACGACTGGCGAGAAGAAATGCACGGAGTAGCCCTCGTTCACCTGCACGAACAAGAAGCATTAGTGCACTGGCTGTGTGTCTTGGTGCTTCGACATTTCTCATCACAGACGACTGGCGAATGGACATGAACATGATTTGTGTATAACATACAATATAGATGTATTATAATATTAAAGTAATCTATTACATATTGTGGTATGATATCACAATATGCTTGTTGCTGCAAGGAGTTCGGTCTGGTCTGGTCATCTCAAATTTGATAGAGACCATAACTTTTGTGTTATAAGTCATCAACCAGTGCTCGGGATAGTGTGACAGCTATGCTTTCAGAGTGACGTTATTTAATAGGATCAATGCCTCAGATAACCAGGAGCCAGTAAATAAGCGCTCATGGCAGTAATTAAAAAAAATCTTCTCTAAGTTAATATCAAGATGGTCAGACTGAAAATCTAATCCAGGTTCTGTCACGTGTAAGTCCAGGGTTTGAACACAATGTCATTTTTCTTTTTTTGTATTCTTTAGTCAGGTAACTATTTTCAGAAGGAAGTGATAATTTCGTGTGAATGGCAACACATGCATCCTTCATAAAGACGAAAACAAATTAACGCTCATACCTTACAAGGGATTAGAACCCATAACCCGTTGAGCCATTATAGTGTGTAGCCCTCTAAGGAAGTCACAAACTTGTTACCATGATTAAGATTTCACCCACCTTGCAGATGAGGCACAGCATCACGGTGATATGTGATTTAGTGGCTGGAAACGACCGAGAAAACCTTGATCAGTACCACAAAAACTCTCCCATATAGGCTACAGGAGAGGCCTTTACCTTATGGTAAAGTAACTGTGTCATGGGTAGTCATATATGAAAAACTCAAGCCACCCATATTACGTTCTACGGGCATAAACTGACATTTAAAGGGTTTAAGATATCCACTCCATACGAAAAACGGTGTAGTTCTTGATACAACGACTTATATAAAAGAAACCAGCATCAAATGAAAGTTAAAACGTGGTATAAATACATATATGTACCCAAATAAATAAGGAATGCTCAGACAAAATATAATAAATGAAGTGACATGGAAGCGATACAACTAATAAGTTAATTAATTAAACTTGCTGGGTGCTCGCACATAGCAACAATAAAGAAAAGGAGGTTAAATACCTCAAGATTAAAATAAAATATAAATATTTATAATAGTGACAGATCAGACCCACAGGAAATATGTACAACTGTAATTTAAACTTTAAAAAATTCGGATTTGTGGTGTGCTATAATTATATCTTCTGGTAATTGACTAACTCTCTCTCTTTAAATACCTTCAAAAAATCGATCATGAATATAAAAGAAAACAATTGATTATATTGAAATACACAAAAAAAAAATAATTTTTTTGTAATAATTACTCTGAAGATAAAATGTATAAAACATTATATTACTTTCAATGCAATAATCAATTGGCGAATATAGATTATTGGCCATTTGAAGGTATTGAATATAAATTATCAGAATAAAAAACTTTTGTTAGATTACAAATTAGAGCTCATTATTAATTACATGCTAGCAGAATAATAAAAAAAATATGTATAAAAAGGGAACCCTCTCATTACTTTCTTACTTAATTTAAAATTTATAACACGTGATTTATATATATATATATATATATATATACAAATGAAAATTAAGATACGTTTGTTCATGTGCGTAGGAAAACAACATATTACAATTTAAAATAGAAAATGTATTGGAATTAGACATCCAATTAATTGTGTGTGAAAGAAAGTCATTAATAAAAATAATGATATAAGCACTTAACTGTCCATGACCAATGCCGTAGGTCAAAGTAAAACCAAAAGTTGGACGAGAAGTTAGACCGAACGTTGTACCCACGTTGTTGAAGGAACACCACCAATGTTGAAGGAACATTGAACCAGAAATTGGACCCTCGCAATCGTTGAACCAAAGTTGAAGGAAAGTTGGACCAAAAGATGGACCCTCACTATAAAAAAAACAAATATTGAAAAAAAAAGTGCGTGAATATTAATGGGCACTAGACGAAGCGAAAACAGATGATCAAGTAGGATACTTACCAAGGAGGGTAGAAATATACTCCGCTAACATGCTGGACGATACAGCCACAATAAATTAAGCCGTTCGGAATAAAATAAATTCACAGCACCACAAAATAACGTCTCCATCTTGGCTTTCTATTCTACGTGTTGGTTAGGATACACAAAATTAAATTAAAAATTGTTGACTAAGTGCCAAACCGAACTGCCGCGGTCACGTTATGACGCAATCGCTACATTGCCAGCGACAAGTCAAGGACGAAAGCGACCCAAAGTTGAGGAGAAAGTTACGTGGTGGCCAAAAACATCGGCGCATTGAAATCGAAACAGAGTGACCAGATAGTTCTTCGGTCACCGCTAGAGGTCGCAGACCATCCACAAAACGTGTGAACGAGACGCAGCCACCAGAAACGAAGTGTGGAAGGTGGCAGTGACAGACGCGAAATACAATATCCAGCAGATGATACAGCATACATCCGGTCAGGCAAGGAGAGGACGAAAAAGTCGCCTGCAAGAAGACTCTTTCAGAGTACCAAATTAAATTAAAAATTGAATTAAAAAGTACACAGGGGAAATTGAACTGGTGGAAATTAATAAGATATACATAATTCGTTTGGACTATATATAAAATAAATCACTTGTAAAGCCAAATTAACGAAATATGGAAATCTATATTTACCAACATGAAAACATAAATGTCTGACCACTAGAACTCAATTAAGAATTCCATTAATCTCAAATACACGAAACCAAAAATGAAGATATTATTTACTGGACAAATTGACTTTAACTATAAATTTAATGACTCAGATAAGTATAAAGCAATTTAATTACTGCAATCGTCAAATTAATAATACAACCAGATAATTAAGATATACATAATTAAATAAATAATATATAATATATATAACAATATAATCATGTATATGTAATTAAATAAATAATATTTATAAAATGTTATTTTTCCACGTTGTGACACGAATATGTAATTTTACATGCATTAGACATGAACAAATATAGTGAAGTTTCAAATCAATGAATGTAAAAACTAAGATATACTTTATTTAGGGTTCAGAATGCCAGATTCAATTAATCTGCCTGACTCCAAATCCTGGATTAAACAACTAACAAATGAAGTAGTTGCGGTGAGGCAGATGCAGATAAAATGTATCTAACCACATTATAATACTTATGTACCTTATGAAGGTTACTCAATTCAGATGTTAAACGAAATTAAATCGTTGGTAAAAATTTTCCTTTGCCAGTCTGAATGACGTTTCAGTATTAAACGTGTACACTAGTAATTTTAATAAAACTAAATATAGAAAATATGTACAGTAAAGGTAGATGGCGTATAGAAGTTCCTCAGTCGAGGCTCTAGCGTATTAATGACATTCATGTAGCAAGTGAGCTGGACTTTAGTCTGTGGTGTAACTCAACATTTGTCAGCAGTATGTCAGTATGCACGTGGTTCAGAGCTGATAATCAACACCGAGGTAATGTCGTCTTTAGCTCTTCGATATTGGCGTGAACATGCCATTTGACATGAGACTGCTATCATGACAGCGGCTGGCAGCAGATTGCCGTTATCGTGGTGCTATTTCCCTGGCTACACGTTATTGGAAACATCAATAATCCGCTCCGCCACACTGAGGACGAAGCCATGACGTCCCGACGATACACTTAGAGTGGCGCCTGATGTCTCCGCGAGAAGGGAACAAGAAAATGGACCTTCCAGCAGCCTCCCACAAACACGCAACTTTACACTTACTCAACTATAGCTCGACTACGAAGCCTCTCTCCCTCTCTCTCTCTCTCTCTCTTATTATTTGACATTATATTTACCTAAATTATGAAAATACTCCCTCACTTAATCCTATGGAATTGTTATAAATCATTTCGTAGTGTCTACCTATATTTCCGTAATATTTACTTTTTTATTCTTATCGAAATTTCTCTGTTTATTGTCACTAGCTGCTGGTTTTCTGCGAAGCAGCTTATGAGATGGGGCTAACACGCTGCGGTCTGCTATTAAGAACGACTCCGTAAAGCATAGCTGTGTGCCAAGCAAGTCCACCGTACATGCAGCATCTGCTTCGAGCGCTCACATTGCTTACAGCGATATTGTTCTGAAAGTGATCAGGGCACCGCGCCCTCTTTAACAAACTCTTGGTCTAGTTAAGAAATGAGGCAAAGTGTTCAATATAGTGTCGCGTCACGCACTGACGTCATTCGTGTGAGGAGACGCCATGTTGTTCATACCGAGCGCGGCAGGCAGGTAAGGTAGTTCACACTATCACACGCGAAATGCCTCTCTGTTGCCCGACTCCTCTCGATGGTCCCGCCATTTTGTTTTGAAGGTGGGCAAGTGTGTCGTTGTGACGTCACTCCCCGCTTGCGGAAATGTTTGAACAGTTGACAAACACACTTTTACTACGCTGGTGGAGGCCGCTCCTTTCCAACACCTTAGGTAATGCTTCATCGGGGGAGTGACGTATCGGCAAAGGGACGACGACAGAAGACTAACGGCTCCAGGGGCACGGCCCGGCGCCTGCAGTGTTTCGTCGGCAGCCAGGAACACATTGTGGTTGGTGTGTTTCAAGTTGGGTTCAAGTACTGACTGCACGCGGCTCAACAATTACAATTGGATGTTCCATTTCGGAACAGACTGTGTAATTGGATTTATGCACGACGAGTAGAAATTAAAAGTTTTTAATTCAAACGATAGCTATGTTCAGGTTCCAATGAAAATCAAATACTTGAAAATTTAAATTATTTTTTGACTAACTTCTATTGATAATTTCCATTAATTATGTAATTAAATTCGTTATTATATGTTTTTCTTGGTTGGGGGAAATCCAATTTCGATAACGCCATATTTGCGATGTAAATTAGATTAAATAAATACAAAATTTCTATTTTTATAACACTAGAGAGATCTTCCCTTTCTTGTTGTTGTTAGTATGTACTGGAAGTTAGAACCCCCTGTAGAAATTTGTCTAATCAATTAACCAAGGTGTGAGATTAGGACTTAATTGGTTGACACACCTAAGGAATGTTTATTTTTACCCACAGCAAGCACTGTACGGGACTCGCCTTACGTTTATATTATTTCGTACCTTACACCTTTGTGTCAGTTTTTATTGTAGATTGGAGGACACCAAGTTAGTAGAGTGTAAGAGGTGCGGTGAAGATAACAGAGTGTCATAGTTTTAGGCGACCATTTGACCCCCCGAGTTACTGCGCTGTAACAATATTGTTCTAGTTTTTGTTGTGAAATATTTTTCCGTTACTTAAGTGTAAACTGCCTTCTTCATAGAAACAAACTCTCGCACGACAACGCTCAGAAGTTAAGCATATGGTAGAAGCACACCAACGTGTGTGCAGTTGCTCTCAAGATATGAAAGGCAAGTTCTGGAGCTGAAGCAAAGCAAACTGCTTCATGAAGCAACTGGAAACTTAGGGCATAGAATTCATTCCGCAAGAATGCATACCTGCGCGTCACAGCTGCCACAGTTTTGTCCCGCTGCTTTATACACTCACCGTCATAAGCATATGGCATACGGCGAGACTGTGACCTTGAATCCAGAGATGGTAATTGATGTTTCAGTTAAGGTATCTGATCCTTCAGGAGAACAACTTACAAATTAAATTTCCAAGTAACGATTGGTGCTCGTTCTTAATACGGAGCTACTTTTCGAATATTGCAAGGAAATCTATGCTGCTAATTATAATTACTTTAGAGCCTATTTCAATAGTAAACCACATTTGCAGAGTAAACATTTGTAGGTATTAATTTCTTGTAGATAATGACAAACCAAAAATACCTAATCACACTCAGCAAAGACTAAAATGTAATTATAACGTTTTGAGGCCATACTTTATAAAAAATAAACACTGGAATGTCGGTTACACGAATAATTTACTCTGGGGGAGAAATTCTATTATCGACTTCTCCTCGTCTGTTGTTTGTGCTCTACAATACATGTATCTTCTCCCTCGAGGTGTGTCATGTCACCAGACAACCTGCTCTAATACATGTATCTTCTCCCTCGAGGTGTGTCATGTCACCAGACAGCCTGCTCTACAATACGTGTATCTTCTCCCTCGAGGTGTGTCATGTCACCAGACAACCTGCTCTAATACATGTATCATCTCCCTCGAGGTGTGTCATGTCACCAGACAACCTGCTCTACAATACGTGTATCTTCTCCCTCGAGGTGTGTCATGTCACCAGACAACCTGCTCTACAATACGTGTATCTTCTCACTCGAGGTGTGTCATGTCACCAGACAACCTGATCTACAATACGTGTATCTTCTCACTCGAGGTGTGTCATGTCACCAGACAACCTGATCTACAATACGTGTATCTTCTCACTCGAGGTGTGTCATGTCACCAGACAACCTGCTCTAATAAGTGTATCTTCTCAAACGAGGTGTGTCATGTCACCAGACAACCAGCTCTAATACGTGTATCTTCTCACTCGAGGTGTGTCATGTCACCAGACAACCTGATCTACAATACGTGTATCTTCTCCCTCGAGGTGTGTCATGTCACCAGACAACCTGATCTACAATACGCGTATCTTCTCACTCGAGGTGTGTCATGTCACCAGACAACCTGCTCTAATAAGTGTATCTTCTCACTCGAGGTGTGTCATGTCACCAGACAACCTGCTCTAATACGTGTATCTTCTCACTCGAGGTGTGTCATGTCACCAGACAACCTTCTCTAATACGTGTATCTTCTCACTCGAGGTGTGTCATGTCACCAGACAACCTGCTCTAATACATGTATCTTCTCACTCGAGGTGTGTCATGTCACCAGACAACCTGCTCTAATACATGTATCTTCTCCCTCGAGGTGTGTCATGTCACCAGACAACCTGCTCTAATACGTGTATCTTCTCACTCGAGGTGTGTCATGTCACCAGACAACCTGATCTACAATACGTGTATCTTCTCCCTCGAGGTGTGTCATGTCACCAGACAACCTGCTCTAATAAGTGTATCTTCTCACTCGAGGTGTGTCATGTCACCAGACAACCTGCTCTAATACGTGTATCTTCTCACTCGAGGTGTGTCATGTCACCAGACAACCTGATCTACAATACGTGTATCTTCTCCCTCGAGGTGTGTCATGTCACCAGACAACCTGATCTACAATACGCGTATCTTCTCACTCGAGGTGTGTCATGTCACCAGACAACCTGCTCTAATACATGTATCTTCTCCCTCGAGGTGTGTCATGTCACCGGACAACCTGATCTACAATACGTGTATCTTCTCACTCGAGGTGTGTCATGTCACCAGACAACCTGCTCTAATACGTGTATCTTCTCACTCGAGGTGTGTCATGTCACCAGACAACCTGATCTAATACGTGTATCTTCTCACTCGAGGTGTGTCATGTCACCAGACAACCTGATCTACAATACGTGTATCTTCTCACTCGAGGTGTGTCATGTCACCAGACAACCTGCTCTAATAAGTGTATCTTCTCACTCGAGGTGTGTCATGTCACCAGACAACCTGCTCTAATACGTGTATCTTCTCACTCGAGGTGTGTCATGTCACCAGACAACCTGATCTACAATACGTGTATCTTCTCCCTCGAGGTGTGTCATGTCACCAGACAACCTGATCTACAATACGCGTATCTTCTCACTCGAGGTGTGTCATGTCACCAGACAACCTGCTCTAATACATGTATCTTCTCCCTCGAGGTGTGTCATGTCACCAGACAACCTGATCTACAATACGTGTATCTTCTCACTCGAGGTGTGTCATGTCACCAGACAACCTGCTCTAATACGTGTATCTTCTCACTCGAGGTGTGTCATGTCACCAGACAACGTGATCTACAATACGTGTATCTTCTCACTCGAGGTGTGTCATGTCACCAGACAACCTGCTCTAATAAGTGTATCTTCTCACTCGAGGTGTGTCATGACACCAGACAACCTGCTCTAATACGTGTATCTTCTCACTCGAGGTGTGTCATGTCACCAGACAACCTGATCTACAATACGTGTATCTTCTCCCTCGAGGTGTGTCATGTCACCAGACAACCTGATCTACAATACGCGTATCTTCTCACTCGAGGTGTGTCATTTCACCAGACAACCTGCTCTAATACATGTATCTTCTCCCTCGAGGTGAGTCATGTCACCAGAAAACCTGATCTACAATACGTGTATCTTCTCACTCGAGGTGTGTCATGTCACCAGACAACCTGATCTACAATACGTGTATCTTCTCCCTCGAGGTGTGTCATGTCACCAGACAACCTGATCTACAATACGTGTATCTTCTCACTCGAGGTGTGTCATGTCACCAGACAACCTGCTCTACATTACGTGTATCTTCTCACTCGAGGTGTGTCATGTCACCAGACAACCTGCTCTACAATACGTGTATCTTCTCCCTCGAGGTGTGTCATGTCACCAGACAACCTGATCTACAATACGTGTATCTTCTCACTCGAGGTGTGTCATGTCACCAGACAACCTGCTCTACAATACGTGTATCTTCTCCCTCGAGGTGTGTCATGTCACCAGACAACCTGATCTACAATACGTGTATCTTCTCACTCGAGGTGTGTCATGTCACCAGACAACCTGCTCTACAATACGTGTATCTTCTCCCTCGAGGTGTGTCATGTCACCAGACAACCTGATCTACAATACGTGTATCTTCTCCCTCGAGGTGTGTCATGTCACCAGACAACCTTCTCTGCTCAACCGTGATACACGGGACACTTTCAACATAGTAAACCCTACCTAAGGCTTGCTCTGAGACACATGCAATGTTGTAGTTAGTAGCAAGCATGTCGGAGGGCCGACAGAACTGTGCAGGGCCGTCACGATGGCGTGATGGGTTACCGGACTCACCAGTATCTGCTCGGGATGTGAGGCTCTGTCGACGTCGTATAGTATCACCAACTGTCCCTTGACACCCTCCTCATTCAGTTCCCTCTGGTCGTCTGTTGACGGCGCCCAGCGGATTGTCGCTGTGTTGGGTGATGGTCTCTTGATCTCCGCCAGCGGGTTGTCTGCACAACACATCTCAGCAACATTAAAGAACATGCAACTTGTAATGAAAACATTTTGTTAAGTACGTGTTCACTGGAATATAGGACGATCTCGGGAATGGCAACTACAGACAGCTACAGAGCCGTAGCCAGGAGTGGAATGGTGAGGTTTGGGCGGCTCATGACATAGAGGTCTCAATTGCCAATGAGGGTGAAGTTAAGTGAGTATGGAGCAGCACCGGAATGCAATGGGGGGGAAAACTTTATATCTCCGTGGAATCCCGCAGACCAGCGGCATCGTCCGACACGATTTCCACATGCGAAAATAAGGAGCCCCCCCCCCAAAACCAACGGGAATCGAACCCGGTTCGTCTTGGTGGGAGGCGAGGAAAGGGACTTTTTGTAAACACCATTATATGGCCTTTGTATTCGTAACTGTAACAAGAAGTTGTCAATATAATTAATAAGCTTACTTTCCTCTATGTAGATGCAAGTACTGTTGATACATTTATTTAAAACCATAGATGGTACTAAGGATTTAATATCTCGGTGATAACAATGTAATAAAATTATAGAAGTTACCAGAAACACTTGCAACATAACTCTCGTCAGACAAGTACAAATACACGCATACATTATGTGGGATTCAAACCAAGAAACACTCGTACCATCAGCCAATATACAAACAACTACACTATAGAGGTAGGCTTCTGAGCGTCATCTTCGCTTGTAATCAGTCTTACTTTGTGCTACGTAGGCTATAGTAAATTAAACTATATAAATGTCTGTCATTTTGAACATAAGTGACCGAGCTATTCAACTTAACTGCACTCAAATTATGTAAGTTTACATGACCTTCCATAGCAAAATTTGGAGAGAATTGGTTGATTAATGATCGCGACATAATAAAAAATCTTGTTATAACGTGGTGCTATCTTTCAAACTGATGTATGAAACGGGCGTCATGTAGACATAATTGTCGTGTGTAATAGGGCCTATATACTGCAAGCATACAAAGGTAAGTTGAAATAGGGTACATGGTTTTGTATATTATTTAATATAAAGCAAAACTCTTTATACGGTAACCATTTTAAAAATAAGTAACCGAACAGTATTACTTTAGATAGCCTGCCTTAAAACTACTTGTTTGCAAAATTTGGTAGTAACCAGTTGCTCTGTTCCCGCGGTATGACACGAAATATTAATTTTGGCTAATGTGCTATCTTACAAATAGGTGGACAAAAGAGTACTTATGAAGACAAATTTGCTGTCTGTAACAAATACTGTCATCATACACAGTCAAGTTCGAATTTGGATACATGGTTTTTTAGATACTGCATTCTAATACAAAATGTTTTTGGTCACCATTTTGAAAATAATTACCTGATTGACTTTGACCTGCCCTTGATTGACGTGCCCTACTGTATGACTACGACCGTAAACGTTTTGATGAGTATTCACTTATTATTTACGAAGATATTACATAAAATACTCATTTATATTGCGCTATCAAACCAAATGGCAGTAAAAAGGGGCTTTGCAAAGACATATTTATTGGACGTAACAGATACTGCTAGCATAAAAAGTTAAATTAGATAGGGTGTATGATTTGGTGGATAGAGAAGGGAAGCTGAAAATTGTATTTGGCCACCAGTTAGAAAGTGTAAAGACCCAACTTAAGATACATCAGTCTACACGTACCGAACCATTACTTGACATGGCCTTTGTAGTACTAAATGTTTGCGTAGGAATCGGTTCACTGTTTCCCAATATATGACATGAAAACTTTTATTTTTCATGCGTCACTATCTTAAAAAATGTAATATATATTTTCGGCACACAAAGTTTGATCTATATGGGTAAAATTATATAGTAGATAGACCAAATTAATATAGAATATTTATATGACAACTATTTTTAAAATAAAAGTCTTTTTTCTCTTAAATCGGAGTTGTTTACATGGCCTACCATAATTTGGATGATAACAAAATTTGGCGAGAATCGATTGGGCAGCTTGAAAAATAAGACGAGAAAGCTATATTTATTCATGTATCTCCAAACTTGTATACTAACGACAATATACCTTTCTATATTACATTCTTACGTGATAAACCAACAAACTATAAATTTGGTTTTAATTAGTTTAATGGTTTCCGAAATATTATAGTACCATAAATATTAAAAATAGCCACACTTTTTTTAATGAGTACCCGGCTCTTGATATCGGGGTCTTGAGAGCAGATGAGGGTGAAGCGGTGTGGGTATGGAGCAGCGCCGGAATGAAAGTGCGGGGGAAACGAAAAATCCCCGAGATAACCCGCAAACCAGCGACATAGTCTGGCAAAATTTATATTGATTGTTTTATGCTAACTATGCTTATAAAACCACTTCTAAAATATTATGGCATATCGGCGTCGCGTTCACTACATATTGTCTGGATTTGGTGGCTCTATCTATCAAAATAGTGACCAACTATGCATAAAAAAGGGTCTAAAACCTTGTGTGATTTATCGATCTGATTCATCTTATGCCGACCATGGCCATTCCAAGATTCATGGGTTATTCTAATGGTTTGTGAATGGTATTGTTAAAACATACGAAGTCCAGTTGGAGTCAGCAATGATGAAATCGGGGCATCGGATGTAGGTACATCATAAAACGAACGCTTCATATTGATCCCTACTCTCGATTAACTCGCCCAGGAAGTCTTAGTGTTTCTATCTGTGCTGCAACGCTACAGTTGGTCACAAGAAGTTTGGCGTATTTTTAATTTTGTGTTCTTTTCATGTCACTTCAATATTAATTGTTATTACAGGCGGGCAGTGTGTATATTGTTATTTGTATATGTGTAGTCAATAAAATATCACATGTTATATAGTTTTATTTTTATAGATATTCTGCTCTGATATGAACTTAACTGTGGTGTCGGTGGTGTCCGCCTGGCGGCGGCGTGCTAACGTACTGTCGGTGGTGGCCACCTGGTGGCGTAGTGCAAATGTAGCATATGTGGTGTCCACCTGGTGGCGTCGTGCTAATGCAGTGTCGGTGGTGTCCGCTTGGCGGCGTCGTGATAATGAAGTGTAGGTGGCGTGCACCTGGTGGCGTCGTGCTACTGTAGTGTCTGTGGTGTCCGCGTGGTGGCGTCGTGCTAACGTACTGTCGGTGGTGGCCACCTGGTGGTGTAGTGCAAATGTAGCATATGTGGTGTCCACCTGGTGGCGTCGTGCTAATGCAGTGTCGGTGGTGTCCGCTTGGCGGCGTCGTGATAATGAAGTGTAGGTGGCGTGCACCTGGTGGCGTCGTGCTACTGTAGTGTCTGTGGTGTCCGCGTGGTGGCGTCGTGCTAACGTACTGTCGGTGGTGGCCACCTGGTGGTGTAGTGGAAATGTAGCATCTGTGGTGTCCGCCTTGCGGCGTCGTGCTAATGTAGTGTCGGAGGTGTCCGCCTGCCGGCGTCATGCTAATGCAGTGTCGGTGGTGTCCGCCTGCCGGTGTCATGCTAATGTAGTATCTGTGGTGTCCCACTGGCGGCGTCGTGCTTTTGTAGTGTTGGTAGTGTCCACCTGGCGGCGTCGTGCTAATGTAGTGTCGGCGGTGTCCGCCTGGCGGCGTCGTGCTAAGGTAGTGTCGGTGGTGTCCACCTGGCGGCGTCGTGATAATGTAGTGTAGGTGGTGTCCGCCTGGTTGTGCCATGCTAATGTATTGTCGGTGGTGTCTGCCTGGCGGCGTCGTTCTAATGTAATGTCGATGGTGGCCGCCTGGCGGCATGTTGTATCATAGGAGTGAAATATGTCGTCAGAAAATTTGAGGACTCGATATTCACTTTTGTCGTGCATGATTCTGATTGCCTGAGACTTTTAAATATCAAAGAAATTTTACAACTTTTCCAATCTTTAAATGTTTGATGGAAACTGTAACCATAAAACTTTTTTAAGCAAATATGGTGGAATTTATAACATTTTGATGGTTTAATATTGGATTGTGCCAGAAGATTATGTTTTTTTGATGCGGTAATTGTAGTAGTTTCCTTCCAAAAGGTTTGTCATATTTTAGAGCAAGTGATGTGGTCTGTTACCACGAATTTTTGTGTCGGTGATGCGACCTTTGGTTTTAGGATGGATGTGGATGATTATCAGTCAGCTTTATCGAAAATCTTCTGATTAGGAGTTAGAAGCCATATAAGTCTGTGTTTTGCAATAATACAGGCATGTTGTAGCCAAATAAACATTGTGAAGTTAAAATTTGAGTTTTTTCCGTCTACAAATGCGGGACCTTATGTAATTTTGCCGAATTACTGGATGTAAATATTATAAGTGATTTACATCCAATATCTTCATCCTGCATCTTTTTGTTTTCCTTCCTAGTTTTTGTCCTATGTCCTTGCATAACTCCAGTTCTATGTGTCAATTTTTTTCTTCAATTTTGGATTTTGGCGATTTTTTTTGCCCCAACTGGTCTATAATTGTGATTGTCTGTTCCAGCCATGATTATCTGTAATTTTTATGCTTCTTCCACGTCAACAGAAGAGTAATAATTCTATACTGGCATGTTGAACTGTATGATTATTCCTGTAATTGTACTTACCTTCCACTGTTGTAATTCTTCATGTGATTGTAATACCATCTTTTATCAGTCAATTAAAAAACATCCCATGCCACTTAGCCGTAAATTGCGCTTCAACAAGGATATGTTATTTCTTTAGAGGGCAAGTCCTTCACGGTTTAAAGTTACTTTTGCCACTGGACAGACAGCCAATCAATTTATTGGGTTGAAACTCCCAGCTTAATTAAAATTGATAACCTATATTCCAAAAGGTATGCTCTACCGACAAGGTATCATCTATAACGTGGTGTTGGATTACTTTGATTGTGGAGGTTAGAGAAGGTCTTGTGTGTCCCAGTTACACAGTGGTCGAAATTACTCGCATGTCTATTGTTCGTTAGAGATGGGGAAAACACAGAGTGAAATTCAATCAAACTTATGGAATTGACTTTAGAGAGTAGTATTTGCCCAGATAAGTCATAATTTTAAAAGAGTTATTCAAGCTTACCCCGAAGGGGCAGTCGGTTATCCAATGTTGCAGATGTTATCGGTTTGGCCATACCTGCAATCTTTGTAGAGCAAATGAGTCTCGCTGTCAAGTAGTACTCAACTGCACGACTGAGATGCATGTCGAAACTAAGCAAACCCACTTTGCGCTAAGTGTTCAGGACCGCATGCAGTGCTCGACAAAGCCAAATGTCCTCACTTGGAGGTCGAACATGAGGTAAAACGTGTAATTGCTTATAGTTGCCAATCTTAACAAATTGCAAAAAAAAAATAATAATAAAAATAAGGCACGGATTGTTTATCTCACACTCCCATAGTTAGTTCTTCCTTTCAAATTTACGACGAGATATTGTGGGGTTTCCAGCCCTACCATTTGAATCCAAGGTTGCTCACCCATCACCACATAGTTGACTATATGTATGCTACGGGAGTGGCTCCTGCTCACACTTTACCAAATTCCGGATCTATATGATCGGATGGATATACAAAGTTCTTCCACCTATTAAGTCAATACATCGAACTCAGTGAATAGATATTCGCCAATGTTATACTAACTATAAACTTGACATGGCCATGCAACAAGAGATATCCTTCACCACAGGTTGCAAATTCCACTCGTGTACACTCGGTTACGGGGCGGCAACCCCGAGTCCATTACAGCCACGATAGATTTGAATATATTGTGGATACTATTGCCAAGATGTTCAAATTGGCCAAAACTGATTAATTGTATCTCTTTGACCGGGAAAGCTTGGTTTCATGTTTTGTGCAGGTATGAACTTAGGTGGACTGGGTAAAGAGTTAGGTAACGATTTACTGCATTTATCTTTTCTACTTATTTTGAGTTACTAAAATGGAATTCTTAGTCACTGTTACGTCATACATACCCACTTCGCAAGCACCTCGCCGCTCATGCCGTTGATGTTTTATTTCTCTGTGAAGCGAAAATGCCATCTCCTTTGTCTATCTCCCCGCATATTTATTTACCCTAATGTAATACAGACAGAATCATTGCTATTTATAATCATTGTAAATACTGTGTGGAGGAAGTGGCAGCTGTTCTGATGGCTCCGAATTGTTCTTTTGTCATGCCAGTGTTTTTACTCCAGATTTTAGCGGCACATCGGGTTAGTAAAATAAATTTTTCATACTTTTTCCTCAACCTACAATTGCGGGAGGTTATTTTAATTCACACCATTAGCTTAAGGGAATACGTATAACGATGTCACAAGAAATGTGTTATTGAATTTATACTAAATACTCCATTCGTTGTTTTTAATGATGATAAACAGTTCACTTGGCTGGGCCCTAGTCATAACCGCCCGTCTTCGTTAGACCTTACAGTGATATCGTTCAATCTATAGGGAGTGTTGGGGGGGGGGGGGGGGAGGGAATCCTGGTGATAGTTGGGGCTGTGATCACTTTTCTGTTTTTGTATCGCATCTCTCTGGTAACGGCGATATGCATTTATCCTTTTCTGGCTATCCCAAATTGTGTATAAAATCCACGGATTGGTATCAGTTTACTGAGTATATCTATCAAAATATACAGAATGCTCGAAAACGATCAAGCCAATTAGTAATGCGTGACAGAGAGAACCAAAATAAATACTCATTTCCATGGTATGAGTATCTGTAAATTGCATGTTTAGACGGATGGTGTTGGCATTGGGCAGGTATGGTGATAACCACTGCTAATGATGTGAGGCTTTACTCCGTCTGAGAGCTTCGACAGTACGCGTCATTATACGAATGCCGAGCTTGCAGATATTCATCCAAAATATGGGGCAGCAAATAAAAATGTGCGAGTAGTTCAAGTATTATATGGCGAACTATACCTCGACAGGCAAAGGCCAATTCAGCAGCTTTGCAAAAGCAGATTCTTCAGTGCTTACAGACATGCTGTGAGCCAACCGGAATCGGCAACAACTCCTCACATGAAATAATATTGGTTATATTTTGTTGAGATACATCCATCCACAAGCACGAGAGCTACACCCAATAGCCTGAGTCTAAGGCATTCGCTGGTATGGGAAATTTTACATGACGATGGAGTGCACCCATTGAATTTACGACAGGTGCAGGCATTCAGAAAGTGGAATATTATTCTAGCCATGAATACTTCGCCCGTTGGTAACTGCAAAAGACAGCCCTACAGACAGACTTATCTTCATATGGTACCTGCAACAGACTGCTGTACAGCATGCCTTCCCATCATAAGGTATCTACAAGCGACTACCTTACAGCCTGACTTCCCTTCATATGGCACCTGTAACAGACTGTCCTACAGCTTGACTTCGCTTCATATGGTACCAGAAACATTCTGACCTAAAGTCAAACATCCCTTCTTATGCTACCTGCATCAGACTACCATAGAGCATGACATGCTTTAATATGGCACCTGCAACAAACTGCCAAACAGCCTGACTTCCTTTCATAGAGTAGCTGCAAGAGAAAGCCCTGTACCTGACATCCCTTCATATGATACCTGCGAAAGACTACCATGCAGCCTGACTTCTCTTCATATGGTACCTGCAAAAGAATGCCCTCCAGACAAAATTCCCTTTATATGGTACCTGCAACAGAATTATCTACAGTCCGACTTCACTCCACATGGTACATGCAACAGACTGCCCTACAGTCCGACTTCCTTTAAATATGGTAGCAGTAAGAGTCTTCCCAACAGACCTAATCCCGTCATATGATACCTGCAACAGACTACTGTACTCTCCTACTTCCCTTCCTATTGTACCTAACATAATTACATTCAGCCTGACTTTCCTCCATATGATACCAGCAACAGACTGCCCTACAGCCCGAGTTCCTTTCATATGATACCTGCATCAGACTGCCATACAGTCTGACTTCTCTAGATATGATACTAGCAAAAGACTGCCCTACAAAACGAGTTCCCTTCATATGGTACCTGCAACAGTCTTGCCTACAGCCTGACTTCCCTCCATATGGTACCTGAAACAGACTGCCCTACAGACCGATATCTTTTCATATGGTACCTGCAACAGACTACCGTACAGCCATTATTTCCCTTCATATGGTACCAGTATCAGAGTGTGACAGCCTGACATTTCTTCATATGATACCGGCAAAAGACTGCCCTACAGACAGACTTCCCTTCATTTTGTAAATACAACTGACAGCCCACCATTCCTGACTTCCCTTTTTATATTACCTGGAGCAGACTGCACTACATCCTGTCTTCCTTTCATATGGTACCTGCAAGAGACTGCCCTACATACCTACTTCCCTTCATATGATACCTGCAAAGGACTGCCGTACAGTACGACGTCCCTTCAACATGTACCTTGCAACAGGCTGCACTACAACCTGACTTCCATTCATATGGTACATGCACCAGACTGCCCTACAGACAGACTTCCCTTCGTATGATACCTTCAACAGACAGCCATTCAGCCTGAATTCCCTTCATATACCAGAAACATACTGCCCTAGAGCCCGACTTACCTTCTTATGGTACCATAAAAAGACAGCCATCCAGCCTGAATTTTCTTCATATGGTACCAGCAAAAGACTGCCCTACATAAAGCCTTCCCATCATATAATACCTGCAACAGACTGCCATACAGCCTGACATCCCGTCATGTGGTACCTGCTACAGTCTAATGTACAGTGCGACGTCCCTTCGAATTCTACCTTGCTATAGAATGGCCTACAGCCTGACTTCCCTTCACACGCTATCTGCAACAGATTGCCCAAAGACAGACATTCCATTATATGATACCTGCAACAGACAGCACTACACGGTGACTTCCCTTTATATGGTAACTGCAAGAGAATACCCTAAAGACCTACCTCCCTTCATATGCTACCTGCAACAGACTACAGTACATTCAGACGTCCCTTCATACTTTACCTTGAAACAGACTGCCCTAAAAACTGACTTCCCTTCATGTGGTACATGCAACAGAATGGGCAACAGACCGACTACTCTTCATATGATACCTTCCACAGTTTGTCATACAGACTGATTTCCCTTCATATGGTACCAGCAAAATACTGCCCTATAGACCGACAACCCATCAGATGGTACCAGCAACAGACTGTCGTACAGCCTGACGTATCTTTATATGGTACCTGCAAAATACTGCCTTACTGCCTGACTTCCCTTCATATTTTACCTGCAACAGATTTCCCTACAAACTGATTTATTTCTATATGATATCTGCTACAGACTGACCTACAGTCCGACTTCTCCCATATGACACCTGCGACAGACTGCCCAACATACCAATTTCCCTTCATATGATACCTGTAGCAGTCTGCCATACAGCCTGACTTCCCTCCATGTGGTACTTGAAACAGAATTCCGTACAGTGCGACGTTCCTTCATATTGTACCTTGCAACAGACTGTCCTACAGCCTAA
Source organism: Dryococelus australis (assembly GCA_029891345.1). Taxonomy (NCBI): domain Eukaryota; kingdom Metazoa; phylum Arthropoda; class Insecta; order Phasmatodea; family Phasmatidae; genus Dryococelus; species Dryococelus australis. The sequence continues at coordinate 125,495,094 of CM057003.1, forward strand.
ATTCACTTTATATGGTACCTGCAACAGACTGTCATACAGACCGACTTCCCTTCATAAGATAACAGAAACAGAATTAAATGCAGCCTAACTACCATTCATATGGTACAAGAAGCATAATGCCCTTCAGCCTGACTTCTCTTCATATGGTATCTGCAAAAGACTGCCATACGGCCTGACATTCCTCTACATAGTACCTGCAACAGACAGCCATAGAACCGAATTCCATTCAAATGGTACGCGCAACAGACTCCCCTACAGGCTGACTTCCCATCATAAAGTACTTGCAACGGACTGCCCTGCAGCCAGACTTCCCTTCACATGATACCTGCAACATACTGCCATAAGGCCAGACTTCCCTTCATATGGTAAATGCAACATTCTTCCCTACAGCTTAACTTCCCACCATGTGGTACCAGCAGGAGACTGTCCAACAGACCGACTCACCTTCATATAGTAACTGCAACAGACTGCATACAGTCCAAAGTCCCCTCATACTGTAACTTGCCAAAGACTGCCTTAGAGCCTGACTTCCCTTCACATGATATCTGCAAAAGACTGCCATAAAGCCGACTTCCCTTCATATAGCACCAGCAACAGAATGTATTTCAGCCAGAATTCTCTTCATATGTTACCTGCAAAGGACTGCACGCCAGACTGACTTCCCTTTATATGGTACCTGCAACAGTCTTTCCTATAGCCAGACTTCCCTTCAAGTGGTACCTGCAACAGACTGCCCTACATTCCGACTTTCTTTTATATGATACCTGCAACAGACTGCCATCAGCCTGACTTCCCTTAATAGAGTACCTGTAAAAGACTGCCATACAGCCCGAATTCCCTTCATATGGTACCTGCAAGAGTCTGCCCTAAAGACCTACTTCCCATCATATGATACCTGTAACAGCCTGCTGTAATGACCGACGTACCTTCATATAACATGTTGCAATAGACTGCCCTACAGCCTAACTGACCTCCATATGCTACCAGCAACAGACTGCCCTACAGCCAGAGTTCCTTTAATATGACACCTGTAACAAACTGCCCTACAGCCTGACTTTTCTCCATATGGTACTTGCAACAAACTGCCCAACATACCGATTTCCCTTTATATGATACCCCCAACAGACTGCCATAACGCCTGACATCCCTCCATATGTTATCAGCAACAGACTGCCATACAGACCGAGTTCCCATCATACGTTACCTGCCACAGACTTCTCTAAAGCCTGACTTCGCTCTATATGCCAACTGCAACAGACTGCCATACAGACCGTATTCAGTTCATTTGGTACGTGCAGCTGACTGCTCTACAGACGGACTTTCCTTCATATGGTAATTGCAAGGGACTGCCGTACATTCCGACGACCCTTCACATTGTACCTTGAAACAGACTGTCCTATAGCATGACATCCCTTCATATGGGACCTGTATCAGACGCACTACAGCCTGACTTCTCTTCATATGGAACCTTCAAAAGACTGCATTACAGCCTAACTTCCCTTCATATGGTACCTACAGCAAACTTCCCTACAACATGACTTCCCTTCATATGGTACCTGCAACAGACTGCCCTATAGTCCGACTTCCCTTCATATAGTAACAGCAACCGACAACTGTACAGTCTGACGTCCCTTCATATTGTACCTTGCAACAGAATTCCATAAAGCCTGACTTCCCTTTATGTAGTACCAGCAACAGACTGCCCTACAGCCTGACAACTCCATATGGTACAAGCGATAGACTGCCCTTCAGACTGACTTCCCTCGATAAGGTACCTGCAACAGACTGCCCTACAGACCGACTTCCCTTCAAATTATACCTGCAAAACACCGCAATCCAGAGTGAATTCCCTTTATATGGTACGTGCAACAGACATCCCTATAGCCCGACTTCCCTAAACATGGTACATGCAACAGACTGCCCAACAGTCCGACTTCCCATCATATGGCACCGTAAGCAGACTGCCAAATTCCCGACTTCCCTTCATATAGTACCTGCAAAAGACTGCCGTACTATCAGACGACCCATCATATTCTACCTTGCAAAATTCTGCCCTAAGCCTGACTGCCCTCCATATGGTACTAGCAACACACTGCCCTACAGCCCGACTTCCCCTCATATGGTACCTGCAACAGACTGCCATGCATCCTTACTTCGTTTCGCATGATACCTGCAACAGACTGCACTAAATCTTGACTTCCCTTCTTATGGTTCCTGCATGAAACTGCTTTTCAGACCTTCAACACTTCATATGCTACCTGCAACAGACTTCAGTACAGTCATACGTCCCTTATATAGTACCTTGCAACAGACTGCCCTAAACCCTTCCTTCCATTCTAATAGTACATGTAACAGACTGACCTACATACCAACTTCCCTTCATATGATACCTGCCACAGATTTCCAAACAGCCCGACTTCCCCTCATATGGTACCTGCAACAGACTGCCATACAACCTTAATTCCCTTGATATGATACCTATAACAGACTGCACAAAATCTTGACTTCCCTTCTTTTGGTACCTGAATGTGACTGCATTTCAGACCTACTTCCCTTCATATACTATTTGCAACAGACTTCAGTACAGTCATACGTCCCTTATATTGTACCTTACAACATACTGCCTTACAGCCTCACTTACCTTCATATGGTACCTGAAACAGACTGCCCTGCAGAACTTCTTAGCTTCATATGAGACCAGCAACAGACTGCATTAGAGCCTGACTTTCCTCCATATGTTACCAGCTACAGACTGCCCTACAGACCGAGTTCCCCTCATATGGTAACTGCAACAGACTGCCCTACAGACCGACATCACTTCTTATGATGTCTGCAATAGACTGCCATGCTGCCTCACTTCCCACCACATGATACCTACAACACACTGCCGTACAGTGCGACGTCCCTTCATACTGTACATTGCAACAGACTGCCTTACAGACCGACATCCCTTCATATGATATCTGAAACAGACTGCCCTACAGCCTGACTTCCCTTCATATGACACCTGCGACAGACTGCCCTACAGACCGACATCCCTTCTTATGATGCCAGCTACAGATTTCCTTACAGTCAGCCTTCCCTTCATATGGTACCTGCAACAGACTTCCCTTCACATGACACATTTACATGTATCATGTATACATTTACATGATACATTTACATGTAACAGACTGCCATACAGACTGATTTCCTTCATTAGGTACCAGAAACAGAATGCCCTACAGCCTAACTGTCCACCATGTGATACCAGCAAGAGGCTGCCCTACTGATAGACTGCCCTTCATATTGTAATAGCAACAGACTGCCGTACAGTCCGACTTCCCTCATATTGTAACTCGCAGAAGAGAGCCCTACATCCCGAATTCCCTTCATATGGTACATGGAAAACATTGCCCTACAGTCCGACTTGCCTTCATATGGTACCTGCAACAATGTACCCTACATCCTTGACTTCCCTTCGTATGATACCTGCAACAGACTGCACCACTTCTGACTTCCCATCATATGGTACCTGCACGAGACTGCCCTATAAAACTTATTGCGTGCATATGTTACCAGCAACAGACTGCCATACAGCCCGAATTCCATTCAAATGGTACCTGCAACAGGATGCCCTACACACCGACTTCACGTCACATGATACATGCAACATACTGGAATACAGACTGATTTCCTTAATTTGGAAACAGCGACAGACAACCTTAAAGCCTAACTTCCTACCATGTAGTACCAACAAGAGACTGCCCTACAGACCGACATCCCCACATATTGTAACTTGCAAAAGACAGCCCCACAGCCCGAATTACATTCGTATGATACCAGTAACAGAATGTCCAAGAGCCTGAATTCTCTTTATATGATAACTGCAAAAGTCTGCACTCCAGACTGACTTACCTTCATATGGTACCTGCAACAATCATCCCTATAGCCCGACTTCCCTCCACATGATACCTGAAACAGACTGCCCTACAGTCCGACTTCCCTTCATATGGTACATGCAACCGTCTGCTCTACAGACCAACTTTCCTTCAATAGGTACCTGCAAGGGACAGCCGTACAGTACGACATCCCTTCACATTGTACCTTGCAACAGTCTTCCCTACAGCCTGACTTCACTCTATGTGGTACCTGTAACAGACTGCCTAACAGACTGACTTCCCTTCATATGGTACCTCCAACAGACTGACGTAGAGCCTGACTTCCCTTCATACGATACCAGCAACAGAATGCCATACAGCCCGACTTCCTTAATTTTGAACCAGAAACAGTCTGTACTACAGCCTGACTACTCTTCATATGGAACCTTCAAATGACAGCCTTACAGCCTGACTTCCCTTCGTAAGGTATCTACAACAAACTTCACTACAGCCTGACTTCTCTTAATATGGTACCTGCAGCAGACTTCTCTATAGCCCGATGTCCCTTCATATGATACCAGCAACAGGCTGTCCTTTACCCCGACTTCCCTTCATATGTTACCTACAAAACACTGCCTTACAGCCTGACTTACTTTCAAATTTTACCTCCAACAGAATTCCCTACAGCCTAACATCCCTTCATGTGGTACTTGCAAATATCTTCGCTACAGACCTACTATGCTTCATATGATATCTGCAAAAGTATGCTGCAATGTCTGACTTCCCTTCATACTGTACTTTGCAACAGACTGCCCTACAACCTGACTTCTCTCAAAATGGTACCAGCTTCAGACTGACCTACAGACCTACTTCCTTTCATATGGTTCCTGCATCATATAGCCGTACAGTCCGTCGTCCTTTCATATTGTGCCATGAAACAGACTGCCCTACAGACTGAGATCTCTCGATATGGTACATGCAACAGGCTGCCCTACAAACTGCTTCCCTACATATTGTACCTGCAACAGACTATCCTACAGACCGACTTCCCTTTATACAGTACCTGCAACCCGACTGCACTACAGACCAACTTCCCTTTATATGGTACCTGAGAAAAACTGCCGTACATTCCGACGACCCCTCATATTGTTCCTTGCAAAAGACTGCCCTACAGCCTAACAGCCCTCTATATGGTAACAGCAACAGACTGCCCTGCAGCCCGAATTCCATTCATATAATACCTCCAACGGACTCCCGTACATCATGATTTACATTCTTATGATACCTGCAACAGACTTATCTACATCCTGACTTCCCTTCATATTATACCTGCAACAGACTGCCCTACATCGTGACTACCCTTCATATAGTACGAGCAAAAGACTGTACTCAGCCTGACTTCCCTGTATATGTTACCTCCAAAAGTCTGCCCTAAGGTCTGACTTCCTTCCATATAGTACCTGCAAAAGTCTGCACTACAGATTAACTTACCTTCATATGGTACCTGAAACAGACTGCCCTACAGACTTCTTAGCTTCATATGAAACAAAAAACTGACTGCATTACATCCTGACTTTCCTCCATATGCTTCCAACAACAGACTGCCCTACAGACCAAGTTCCCTTCTTATGGTAACTGCAACAGACTGCCCTACAACCCGACATCACTTCTTATGATGCCTGCAATAGACTGCCATGCTGCCTCACTTCCCACCACGTGATACCTACAATAGACTGTCGTACAGTGCGACGTCCGTTCATACTGTACATTGCAACAGACTGTCTTACAGACCGACTTAGCATCATTTTATACCTGCAACAGACTGCCATACAGCCTGTCTCCTCTCCATATGGTACCTACGACATACTGCCCTACAGACCGACATCCCTTCATATGATAACTGAAACAGACTGCCCCACAGCCTGACTTCCCTTCATATGACACCTGCGACAGACTGCCCTACAGTACATCTCTTCTTATGATGCCCGCAACAGATTTCCCTACAGTCCGCCTTCCCTGCATTAGGTACCTGCAACAGACTTCCATAGAGACTGATTTCTATTCACATGATACATGTAACAGACTGCCATACAGACTGATTTCCTTCATTAGGTACCAGAAACAGAATGCCCTACAGCCTAACTGTCCACTATGTGATACCAACAAGAGGCTGCCCTACTGATAGACTGCCCTTCATATTGTAATATCAACAGACTGCCGTACAGTCCGACTTCCCTCATATTGTAACTCGCAAAAGACATCCCTACAGCCTGAATTTCCTTCATATGTCACCTGGAAAACATTGCCCTAAAGTCCGACTTGCCTTCATATGGTACCTGCATCAGACTGGCCAACAGTCCAACTTCCCTTCATATGGTACCGGAAGAAGCAGCCAAATGCCCGACTTCACTTCATATAGTATCTGCAAAAGACTGCCGTACAGTCCGACGACCCATCATAATGTACCTTGTAACATACTTCACTAAGCCTGACTGCCCTCCATATGGTACTAGCAACAGACAGCCCTACAGCGCGAATTCCCTTCATATGGTACAAGCAACAGAATTTCCAACAGCCTGAATTCTCTTCATAGGTACCTGCAAAAGTCTGCACTCCAGACTGACTTCCCTTCTTATGTTTCACACAACAGACATCCCTATAGACCGACTTTCTCCACATGATACCTGCAACAGACTGCACTACATCCTGACTTCCCTTCATATGGTACCTGCACGAGACTGCTCTATAGACCTACTTGCCTGCATATGTTACCAGCAACAGACTGCCACACAGACGGAGTTCCCTTCATATGTTACCTGCCACAGACTTCTCTACAGCCTGACTTCGCTCTATATACCACCTGCAACAGACTGCCCTACAGACCGTCTTCAATTCATATGGTACCTGCAACAGACTGCTCTACAGACCGACTTACCTTTATATGGCACCTGCAACCATGTGCCCTAAATCCTGACTTCCCTTCGTATGATACCTGCAACAGACTGCACTACATCCTGACTTCCCTTCATATGGTACCTGCACGAGACTGCTCTATAGACCTACTTGCCTGCATATGTTACCAGCAACAGACTACCACACAGACAGAGTTCCCTTCATATGTTACCTGCCACAGACTTCTCTACAGCCTGACTTCGCTCTATATACCACCTGTAACAGACTGCCCTACAGACCGTCTTCAATTCATATGGTACCTGCAACAGACTGCTCTACAGACCGACTTACCTTTATATGGAACATGCAACAGACAGCCCTACAGACTGACTTCCCTTAGTATTATACCTTCAGCAGAATAACAAACAGCCTGACTTCCCATCATATGGTACCAGCAACAGCCTGCCCAATAGCCCGACTTCGATTTATATGGTACCAGAAACACACTGTCCTACAACCTGACTTCTTATTATATGGTACCTGGGATAGTCTGCCCTACGGTCTTACTTCCTTTCATATGGTACATGCAACAGTCTCCCCTACAGACTGATTTCTCTTCATATGGTATCTGCAACAGGGTACCATACAGACCGACTCCCTTTAAATGATACCTGCAACAGACTACCATAAAGACTGACTTACCATTATATGGTACAAGCAACAGACTGCCTTACAGTCTTACTTCCCTCCATATAGTAGAAGCAACAGACTACCTTAAAAACGACTCCCCTTCACATTATACCAGCATCAGACTGCCGTACAGGACCACGACCCCTAATATTGAAACTTACAACAGACTGCCCAAAAACCTGACTTCCGTCCACATGGTACAGGCAACACACTGCCCCACAGCCTCACTCCCCTTCATATGGTAACAAAAACACTGTCCTAGAGCCTGACATATCTTCATATGGTACTTTCAAAAGACTGCCTTACAGCCTGACTAACATTCATATGGAACCTACAACAGTGTTCCAACAGCCTCACTTCCCACCATATGGTACCTGCAACAGACTACCCTACAGACCGACTTCCCTTTATACAGTACCTGCAATCGACTGTACTACAGACCAAATTTCCTTCAAAGGTATCTGCAAAAGACTGCCCTACAGACCTACTTACTATCATATGATGCCAGCATCAGACTGTGGTACAGTCGGATGTCCCTTCTCATTGTACATTTCAACAGACTGCCCTACAGTCCGACTTTCCTTCGAATGATACCTTGCAACAGACTGCCCTACAGCCTGACTTCCCTTCAAATGGAACATGCAATAGACTGTCCTACAGGACGACTTCCCTTCGTATGAAACCTTCAACAGACTGCCCTACAGCCTGACTTTCCTTCATATGATACCTGCAACAGACTACCCTACAGACCAACTTCCCTCTATATGGTACCTGTAAAAGACTGTCCTACAGACCGATCTCCCTTCATATGATACCTTCAACAGACTGTCATTCAGCATGACGTCTCTCCATATGGTACCTGCAAGAGTCTGACTACAGACGTACTTCCCTTTATTTGATACCTGCAACAGACTGCCGTTCAGTCCGACGGTCCTCATATTGTAACTTCACAACCGACTGCCCTATAGCCTAACTTCCCTTCACATGGTACCTGCAAATGACTGCACAACAGCCCGAATTCCCGTAATATGGTAACAGTAACAGACTGTCCCACAGCCTGCCTGCCCTCCATATGGTAGAAATAACACACTGCCCTACAGCCCGACTTCCCTTCATATGGTACCTCCAACAGACTGCCAAACAGCCTGACTTCCCTTCATATGTAACCTGCAACAGACTGCCCAACACCATGACTTCCCTTCATAAGTTATTTGTTATTCATGGATGACGATACATTTACATGGATTAGCTTGTTTGACAGCCACAATGCTCATGTGTGGGTGCAGGAAAATCCGCTTCCCACATTCTAAATCTGTATCAGAGAGAAATTCACTGATTCGATCAGTAAAATGTATCTGACTGATACAACAGCCACTTCAGTGAATTTAACTAAGAAACCAGTGAAAAAATGTCATATTTCCTTCACTGATTGATTTAGTGTTATTTCCCATTGATTCGTCGTTTATTCTTGACTGATGGAACTGTGAAAGATCTGAGCAGCTTGTTCTGTCACTAATTATTTTTTATTTATATATTAGTCAAACTCTGTGTAAAAATGGCTATCGATCTCGTTAGCGTATGGACGTCAAACAACATGTTTCAAGTGAAATAACAACGAATAAACGAATAGATCTAATACAAAATACTTTCTAAAATGAGTTTCGTATTTAAAAATACTAATTAAGGAAGTAATATTAACACTCAGCCTTTTTTTCCGTTTTTACCTCTTTCATTTCGATTCTGTGTAATGTCACAGTGCACTGTTTGATGGTTTAAACTGTATTTAATGTGATTAAGAGAGTGCTCTCATATTCGTTTTAACATTACTAATGTTACAAATCAAACCAAACGCGAAATGTATGAGCATACAACTTCAAACTACATGATTTCGCAGTGGTAGTAAAGGCAAAGTATTTTCCTCTCGCAAATTTCAACTTGGTGTGGAAGCTGAGACGGCAAGGCAACTGTGTAGAGTCTAAAGCAGCGTTTTCACCGGACTTAGTAACACGTGTTGGTAACAATTATTAGTAACACTTTGAAGAACGCTTTTGTATTTGTTGCCAACAAGCTGTGTTAGCAACATAAATACCATGTTGGCAACAAGAATTATTTTACCCGCTGAAAGACTGTAAAGATCAAAGAATGTTGATAACATTTGTTTTTGCAACACGCGATACTGCGCCTGTACGATCTTAGTAACATTCGCCTTCCACCCTGCTACACTGCGTAATGTTCCTCCACATTCGCCTGCCACCCTGCTACACTGCGAAAGTTTCCTCCACATTCGCCCTCCACCCTGCTACACCAAGTAAGCTTCCTCCACATTCGCCCTCCATCCTGCTGCAGCGAGTAAGCTTCCTCAACATTCGCCCTCCACCATGCTACTGCGAGTAAGCTTCCTCCACATTAGCCCTCCACCCTGCTACATTGAGTAAGCTTCCTCAACATTCGCCCTCCACCCTGCTACACTGCATAAGTTTAATCCACATTCGCCCTCCACCCTGCTACACTGCATAAGTTTCCTCCACATTCGCCCTCCACCCTGCTGCAGCGAGTAAGCTTCCTCCACATTCGCCCTCCAACCTGCTACACCGAGTAAGCTTCCTCCACATTCGTCCTCCACCCTGCTTCAGCGAGTAAGCTTCCTCCACATTCGCCCTCCACCCTGCTACACCGAGTAAGCTTCCTCCACATTTAACACCTTGCAGCCAACTGAGGTTATGCGGCCACAATGTTACTTACGAAAGTAAATGTCAAACTGATTTCCTGTTGCCAACATCTTTAACTAACAGCATGTTGGTAACAAAAGTTATAAACATTTGTTGTTAACTTTTGGTGTAAATACGGCTTAAGGGTGCGCGAGTTCAATCGCGGCTATATACAAAACTTTTTGCCCTATTTTAAATAATGGCAAATTGCATAATCTAAATAGCATACTGTCTGAAATATGTTTATTCCATGTGACTAATTGCCTACATTTAATAAAAGAGATATTTAATTCGCCACTGCAGTCGGCCGTCACTTATTCAATCATTGAAATTTTTTCATGTCACTAATTCAATCAGTCAAGTTTTTCCATTGAAACAATCAGTGGTTTTCCACTGATTCTAAGTGGAGCCATTTTCACTGATTAGAGTAGTTGAATTCCACTGCGAATTAGTGGTTTACCACTGATTAGAGTTTCGAGTATACCAGGAACGATTTTCTATCAATATTTGGGTGGGTATGGTGCACAATTCCTTGATTGGACGGTTATCATATTTTGTCGCTTGAACGGACGCACCTTCCTGCAAGGGACATTTCCGGAATTACTGGCCGATGTTCTTGGGTTTATTCGACGACGTATCTAGTACCAGCATGATGGTGTGGCTGCACACTTTTCCGCAGATGTAAGGATTGACCTGGATACTACTTATCTCCATCGTTCCTTGGTCATAAAGATTACCCGCTCTGTCATATTTTCACTTCTTGTTGTTGAAGCGCCTGAAGAGACCCATGTACGATAGTCCTGTCAACTCCGAGCAACGTCTCGTCACTAGACTGGCTGCTGAGCTCGGAGAAGTTCGGGACATACCAGGGCATCCATGCACCTACGGTGTCAGGCTTGTGTGTATGTTGGTGATCGCTCTTTCGAGCAGCTACTTTAAAATCAGGACGAAACAAGTGGTTTGTTACAATGCATTTTGACTGTCTTTCATATCACCTTTCCCATTAGTCAAACACAGCATTTCCGAACCCACATTCTATGGCAATTAATGTTTATTTTGTTTCCCTCTATTACACCTTACACTTTGGACAGGTAGTTTCCGAACAACCTCTAGATTCCCTTTCAGGTATTACAGTGCCTAATGTTTAAGATTAAGAGGCACAAAATGCCGTTTATTTCCTTTTGCTATCGGTTGCATGGGCATCCATGCTGGTTGTTGCCCATGTGACTAAACCGCGATTCTGTAGCATCTCATGGCGGAAAGGGGAATGTGATTCCAGTAGATGATAAATGGGGATTCTAGGGCAGCACATTTTTTCCGATAATTTACTCCAAATGTGCAAAAAAAAAAGTAACATAACTGTATCACACTAATTTTAACAAGGGTGTAAGAAAAAATTTAAGAACTCAACATCTGGGGTTTCAATTAATAAACGATCAAAATCAAGCAAATTTGACCTAAAATCAGGTAAAATGTCTCATTTTTCGAGCAGCTTTTTCATGTTTCTAGAAGCGACAATTTCCAGTTCATAAAAAACAAGCAAGTTTTATAGTAATCAAGCAGTTTTACCTCAAAATCAAGCCACTTTATCAGTTTTTCAAAAAAGCATTAAGCCAGCATCGAAAATCAAGCAATTTTACTTCAAAATCAAGCAATTTATTAATTTTTCTAGAAACTCTAATTTTGCAAGCAAGCAATCTAAAGCAAGTGAATAAAGAGAAAAACAAGCACAACAAGTTAAAAAATTGAAAGATACTAAATTATAGCATTGAATATATTTTAACTTTTTTTAAACCTTTATACTTTATAGAAACTTTTTTCTCGTTTAGTAATTTAAAGTTATGTGCATCTAATATCTTTTCATATCGATCTAGTAAAGTGATTTTATACTTACCATTTGGGATGCTAGTATTTTTTTTTTTTTTTTACCAAACTTTGATTCTTGAATTACGAAATCTGTGGCTTCGTACCATTTACCAATATCTAGATCCCGTAGGTTTGTGGATTCAAACTAAATTTTTTAACTTTCTGAGCAGTGATTACATTTTGTTTAATTTATATAGAACAAAATTATAAAAATAAAACAAACAAAAACAAAAATATTTGTTAAATGTTTTAAATTAAAAAAAGTTTTAACTTGATAGTTTTAATAATTCAGTCTCATTACACACTTTACATGTTTTTGTTGGATAATTGCTGTGTGGGATTTCAGTGTCGTATTGTGTACTGTAGAAGTTTACAAATTTTTTCTTATAAATTAAAAATATAACCATCACCCTCTAACGAAATGGAAAATACTAGGATTTGTAAAAAGTGTAATGAATTATTAAATAGAAAAGGTATTTACTTTAATGAAAACACAAAAAATAAGCTGTATAATATATGTAAAAAATGTTGCATTGAAAGAGATATAAAACATTATAATTTTAATAAAGAGAATGTATTATGTGAATGTGGAAATTAAATTTTAATGTATTCTCGAAAAGCATAAAAATTCAAAATTACATAATACGGCACTATGTTTTAAATGAAACCCCAAACGACAATTATCCAACAAAAACATGTAAAATGTGTAATGAGACTAAATCACTGAAACTATTTTATCAGCATGAAAATACTAAGGACAAAATATAACAAAATGTTAAACTTGTTATAATGAATATATGAAGAAGTATATGAAGAAAAACAATTAGTAAGAAGTTCAACAATTAATAAATATTAATTTCGATATTAACATTAACTAAAATTATGTGTTATTTGATTTAAAAAATCAAGGTACCAAATAGTCCATAAAAATTAAAAAACAATTAACTAATTTTTCTATATAAATATAAAAATAAAAATGGAGGCTACAAAACTAACAGCAAAATAACATCTGTGTTGAGTCAAGAGAGACTGTGGGAGGTAAGACTTTTAGGTAAAGGACTTGGAATAAAATACATAAACAGGGTATGTAAATATGATTTAATTAGAACTATTATACCTTTTATTTTACCAATTATTATAGACGATCAAAGAAGAAGAATTGATGAGCAAAGAAGAAAAACTTCGCAAATTTGCTATTTTCTTATGCCAATATCAATTAATTACATAAGAAATATAGAAAGAAATTGAATAAAATATTTCCATTCTCTAATAATCTAATTGGACAGTCTAGAAATAAATGTAAGTGAGTAACAGAATTGATAACAAGTAATAATTTTACAAATTAACTTTTAGCTGATTCTAACATCAATGAATTATACCCCAAAGATAGAAAAGAATTAAAAGAAATATTTATATTCTATAATAATTTTTTGTTAACAAAAGAAGCAGACGAACCAATAAAAACTGCATAGTTAATAAAGCCTTTAAATTTAGGATATCAACATATAACATTGAAAATTCGTTTAATTTAGTAGAGCGCAATCAATGTTTAACTTCAGTAAAAAATAAGGTATTGGAGATAATATACAATAATCTTAGAACACTTATATGGCTAAAAACTTACATCAAAATTTATATCAACTGTCGCAAAGAATAAAATAATCAGGTAGAACGATTTACATTTCAGTCATTTAATCACAGAATATTACACGAAGAAGAATTTATAAAGATTTTGAAATTATAAAACAATAATGACTTACACAATTATCCGAATTTCAAAGAAGAGGTTCATTATGGACTTTAGATAGAGCAATTGGAATACAATTAGCTTTAAATAAGTATAATCCATTAAATGGAGCATCATATATAGAATTACCAGAAGAAATTAAGAATAAAAAATCATGCATAAATGTAAAGAATAGTGATCAGAAATGCTTTCTTTGGGCAATAAAATCGGCACTATTTCCAGTAGAAAAATATTCTCAAAGAGTAACTAAATATGAAAATGTGGGCCCTAATATTGTCAAAGCGTTAGATAAATATGAATATCCACTTAAAATTGATGATATACCAAAAATAGAACATCAAATTTACATCTCTATAAATGTATAGTCTTTCGACGACAAATTCTATGTATATCGATTAAAGCTTCCAAAAATTAAAAAGGAAAAACACATAAATTTTCTTTATATCAAAAATATAATAAATTCACATTACTGTTGGATTAAAGATTTGTCGAGGTTGCTTTCAATGCAAAAATATAATCATAAATGTAAAAGTTATATATGCGACACATGTCTTCAATTATTTACATCTCAAGAGAGATTAAATAAACACACAGACGATTGTTATAAAAACGAATCAATAAGAATCATTTTACCATTTAAAGATGAAAAAATACAATTTAAAACATTAAACATACAACGAAAGTTCCTTTCACGATATATGCAGATTTTGAATCAATTCTAAAGAAAATTTCAACCACTGTATCAAATCAAAGAGGTTTAAGTAAATTTAACTTTATCAAAAAATATCCAATTTTTACTGAAGATGATATTGAAAATGGTCTTTATAAGGTGATACTTAAATTAAGATATAATATTGCTAATGAACAAATAACTAACATTGATTTAAAGTTGAATGATGAGTCATGCACAATGAAGTATAAGTACACGAAATATCTGGTTTTTGCTATTCTATTGCATCTAGTTATGGGCTTATAAGTCTCCAGTAGTATATCGAGGCTCAAATGCACATAAAGATTTTATACGATCAATAAAAAGGGAATTAGAAGAAATTGGGGAAATATATTCACAAAGTGAACCAATGCATCTACTAACAAAAGAAGATAAATATTGTATAGAAAAACAAACGTATGTACTATACGTGAATGTGAATATATGGAGTAAAACATAAAACTACGCCACCACGCTCATATAATTGGAAAGTTCATTGATCCAGCATGTAATAATTGTAATCTGCAACTAAAATTACCAAATTTTGTACAAATTTATTTCCATAATTTAGCTGGGTATGATGCTCATTTATTTATTAAAGAGTTAGCATATGATGATAAAAATATAGATTTAATTGCGAATAACGAAGAAAAGTTTATCTCCATTGGTAAAAAAAAAAAACAGAAAACTTTATGATGCTGTTTATAGACATATTTAAATTTATAGCTATTAGTTTAGATAAACAACAGTCTAATTTACCAAAAATCAAATGAAACATTCCCAGAAACATTTTCCAAATGATCAAGTGAATTTATTAATTAGGAAAGGGGTTCATCCATATGGATAGTTGGAAGAAATTTGAAGAAACAGAACTTCCTTCAAAGAGTGAGATTTATAACAAATTAAGTGAATATGATATAACTGACTGTGAATATAATTATGCAAAACTTTTATGGACCCAACTGAATATAAAAAACCTTGGTGAATACCACGACTTATATTTAAAAAGTGATGTGTTTCTATTAGCAGATATATTTGAAAATTTTAGAAATATGTGTATAAATGCATATGAATTAGACCAAACATGGTATTTTACAGCACCAGGATTATCTTGGGATGCAAAGTTAAAAATAACTAAACAACCACCTAGATTTATTACATAATTATGATATGATTTTAGTGATAAAAAATGGAATTAGAGGTGGAATATCACAATTTTGTAAACAATATGTTAAAGCCAATAACAAATATTTAGAAGATTTTAATCAAAATCAAGAGTTTAACTATTTAGCATATCTCGATTAAAATAATCTTAATGGAAGGGCAATACCTCAATATTTACCATATAGTGGTTTTGACTATGTTTATTATATGTTAGATGATTTAGATTACTGGAGAAAAAAAATTAGATTTGGAGGATGACTCTGAGTATGGTTATGTATTACAAGTTGATTTAGAATATTCACAAGAACTATATAATTTACATAAAGATCTTCCACTTTATCCAGAAAATAAAGTAGTTCTCAAAACAAAACAATCTAAATTATTAAAAACTTTACACAAAAAAAATTAATACGCTATCGAAATTTAAAACAGTGTTTAAAGAATGTATTAAAACTTACTAAAATACATCGAGTGTTAACATTTGATCAATCTGATTGGATGAAAAAGTATATAGATTTGAATACAGATATGAGAACTGATGCTTAAAATTACTTCCAAAAGATTTTTACAAACTGATGAATAATTCTGTGTTTGGTGAAACAATGGAAAATTTAAGGAACAGAGCAGATATAAGAATAATATCAAATGTAGAAAATTGTGAAAAATTAATATCAAGACCAAATTATAAGAAAAGTACTATATTTACTAAAAAGCTTGCAAGTATTGATGTGAGCAAGACAAATTAAAAATTTAACAGGCCTATTTATGTTGGCATGTCAAATTTAGAAATATCAAAATAATTAATGTATGATTTCCATTATGAAATACTGAAACCAAAATGTAATGATAAAATTGAGCTATGCTATCAAGATACCAACTCGTACTTTTATAACATAAAAACAGAACAATTTTACGAAGATATGAAGTCAATGTTGGATAATTTTGATACAAGTGATTATCTAAATGATTATATATATAATGTGCCTTAAATAAATAAGAAAGTTTTAGGGAAAATGAAAGACGAATGAAAAGGCAAAATAATAAAAGAATTTGTTGGTTTACGAGCAAAATGTATGCATATGGAGTTCAGGACAAAGAAAACAAAAAATCTAAAAGAGTAAATAAAAGTATCTTTAACAAGAGAATTTCATTTGATGACAATATGAAATGTTTGTTGATAAAAAAATACAATATAGATCAATGAATTTAATGCGAAGCGAAACTTGAAATATACACAGTGGACGTTAATAAAATAGCTTTAAGCCCCTGTGACAACAAAAGGATTATACTAGGAAATAAAATAGATACATTACCATATGGCTATGGAAACATAGAATATTAAACATCTTTAATATCCACAAGAATATCGATATCTATACCATCCAAATCAATCAGTTTGCATTTTCGTCTCTAATTTCTAAGACAATATAATTAAAACTTTCATTGTTTATTCTATAAAAAATTGGATGTGGGGACTCGTAGCTAATATAATTTTTAAAGCCAAACATAGTTTTTGGTGGAAAACCAGCAATTATATCAGTTTCTAAATGACTAGATTCGTCATATTTTATGAACATACCATATGCCAAGTTACAGTGGATTTTGATTGTTTTATATGGATTATAATTATGCAATTTAGTTCCCACGATAACTTTGGCAGATAGTGAACAACACAAGACTTGTGGAAGCAACAAAAAAGGATTTTAAAGGGAGATGAAAGCATCAAATGTGATAGCATATGTGATATGTGGTATCATAGACTATGTGTTGGAATTGGGATGAAGATATAAGAATTTTTAAAGAAGAACAAAATGCATGAGTGGTACTGCAATTAGTGCATAGAAGAATACACAAATAAAAGTGTAAACAATGCAACTGACTTGAATGAAACAAACCCAACAGAAATGGACAATATATTTAATGAGGTATTTTTAAAAATGAGAAGCTAGATGAAATACAAAATGACCAGAAACTGACAAAGCTGTTTGTAAAAGGCTATGAGGATAGTCTAAATGAAATAAGAGAAGAGCTAAGTGAAGTAAGATCTGAACTAATAAAAATTTGGGAAGAAAATGTCAAATTGAAAAATAAATTATTTGACCAAGAAAGGTTAGTTAAAGAAGTAGATGTCTTGAAAACTGATAATGAAGACCTAAAACAGTATCTGAGAGTTAATAACGTGGAAATACATGGACTCCCAGTTGCAACAAATGAAAATCCGTTTGGGCTTATAAAGAGTGTAGAAAAGGCTCTGAATATCGAAATATCAGACCAAGAAATAGATGCCTGTCACAGGCTACCGACTAGCAAAAAAGATCTTCCTCCTCCACTGCTAGTGAAATTTGCTAGAAGCAACAAAAAAAATGAAATAATAAAAGCAAAGAAGGCCAACAGGATGGACCTAACATCCTTGGATATTGGAGTAAATGCACCTTCATGGCCAGTATTTATCAATGAACAGCTGACTACTACAAACAAGATTGTACTTAAACAAGCGAGGGACCTGAGGCAGCATGGATATAAGTTCGTCTGGATGAAAGACTGCAAGATTTTCGTCAGAAGAAACGAGCAGGACACGATAAGAAGAGCGAAGACTGTCGAAGATGTGAAAGGAATATTGGCAAAACACCAGCAATTCTACTTGAAAATGAACTAAGCGAAAATTTTACACAGGTACATGCTTTTAGTGTAAATGAATCTATTTTTGAGTGTCCTCTAGATTACTGCAATTCAAGAAGTTTTATTCCACCTAGTAAACAAAAGGTCATAGCAGTCATGTACATAAATGGTAGTAGCATTAGGAATAAATTTGATGACATTAAAATCCTTGCGAATTTACTCAAAGTAGTCGATGTTAAGTCATTGATGAAACCTGGGTAAATATCAATGAAATGGAATTCTACAAAAATATAAACAATTACAAAAGTTTCTTTGCCTGCAGGGATGATAAAATTGGAGGGAGTATTGGTATTTATGTGCATGATTCGTGGGACATTTGTGTCCTCAATAAATCGGAAGGTACTCACAGCTTATTATTGCTTGAAATAACAAGTAAGAATGACTTAATAAATAAATTTACTATGCTGGGGGCCTATAATACTTCATGTGCAAATGCAAAAATATTTCTCTATTTTCTTGACATTAAACTGTGCCAGATGAAAAGCAAAATCTTAATTATTATTGGTGGTTTTAATATTGACATACTCAGTTTTGATGAGCTTTATGATTATTACCAAAATCTACTGTGCTCATGGGGTCGTGACATATGCAATACTTTATACCCTACATGTGTAACAGAAATTTTAATCTTTAATTGATCACATAGTAATAATTAATGCCTAATGTGAGTATAATGTATCAAATATGAATACTGTCATTAGAGACCATAACATTTTAATAACTGACATATCCACCAACGTAAATAAAATTAAAATAACAAAACAAAATGCACAGTATGACGGAAGCAACAAAAGTAAAATAAACTATCAAAAACTAAATGAAATTATAATGGTATTCAATTTTGATTCTAATGACGAGAATTTAACTACTGCCTGTAATAAATTTGCTAATGCTTTAACTAGTGATATAAAACATTGCAAAATAAATGTTAATACTACAAAAAAGAAAACTACTGATGATCAATTAAATCTCTCTTGGTTGACAAATGAATTAATTTATCTTATAAATAACGAAATAGAATACATAGCAAGTAAAAGAAAACATCTCAAAACACGCTACTTCAGATTGAATACAAACTGGTCAGAAACAATGTCACTTATCTTCAAATAGTCTTAAAGACAAAATATTATACAAATGAGTTCTGTAAAGCAAATGATAGCTGTAGAGAAATCTGGAATGTTATAAATAGTATGCCTTATAAATGTAAATATGGTAGGAAGTTAAAGGAATGTTTTGCACTAAACATAGGAAATACCTCATCCGTCAGTAACACTCAACAATTGTGTGAACTTTTCAATAATTTCTTAATCAGTGTAGCAAAAGACTTGGTCACTAACTCAAATTGGAATTATGGGAGTACAATGAATATGTGTAGGGAATCAATCATTTTATATCCGACTGATAGAGAAGAAATAATTAATATAGTTAAAAACATGAAGTCTAAACAGAACATAACCAAATATGGAATAAATAACAAAACATTAAAAGTGTGTCATCTTTTGATTGCAGTTACAGTCGCTAACCTGGTAAATCTATCTCTCTCTCAAGGCAATTTTCCAGCACCAATAAAGATAGCTATAATTGTTCCTATATATAAGAATGGAGATCAGTTAAACCCATCTAACAATAGGCCAGTTTCAATTTTGCCATCCCTCTCAAAGCCATTTGAAAAGTAGTACAAAAGCATTTGGTTGACTTCCTTAATAAGTCTAAATTTTGGTACATTAAACAATATGGGTTTAGAGAAGGATCAAATACTGAGACAGCAACTTTAGATTTCATCTCTCATATAACAGAAATTATGGATAAAAATAAAGTTGCAGCATGCCTATTTATTTATCTTCGAAAAGCTTTTGATACAGTAAACCACAAAGTTTTACTTTACAAATTAGAAATGTGTAGGATAAGGGGGAAAGCTTTAAATTGGTTTACCAGTTACCTGAGTGGAAGGAAACAGTATGTGTGTTTGGAGGACTCTGAAAGTACTGAATCAGCAATCACATGTGGCGTTCCCCAAGGCTTGGTACTAGGGCCAACTCTATTCTTGGTGTATGTAAATGACTTGGCAACAATCAATCTCAAAGGGTGCCTTAACTTATACACTGATGATACAGCAATACTATATGAAGGAACAGATATTGGAATAATTTTGGAGGAATGCAAGAGGATATAAATATAACTAATTGGCTGCAAAAATAAAATGTCACTTAATGAGAATAAAGCAGGCTATATGGTATTTAATAAACCTAACAACAAGATAACTTCAGAGTAAGTATTGTCAGTTAATAATAAAAATATTGAAAGAGTCTCCTAAGTTAAGTATTTAGGTCTCATCATAAATGAAACATTACAATGGCAGAATCATACAGAGCATATTGCAAAGAAATAAACTCCAGCCATTGGAGCAATCTATAGATTGAGTGATTTTGTGCCACATACATGTAGACTACAACTTTATTACAGCCTAATGCATTCCCATTTAAGTGACATTATAGTATGGATAAACTGTATTAAAACCCAACTCCATGAATTAGAAAATTACGAAATAGAGCAATAAAAAAATATTTTCCAATTTCTCCTAGTACCAATACAAAGAAGTTATACATAGAGACAAGCATTATGCCCATAAAATTATGAGCAGATATGAACTCCCTCATATTATTAACAAAAATTAAAGATAACCTCACTTTGAGCATTCTAAAATTCACATCAAGAGAGACAATCCACCAGCACTACACCAGACATGCAACAAGAGAGACAATCCACCAGCACTAAACCAAACATGCAAAAAACCAGGAATTACCATGTATATCATCTGTTAAAAATTGATACAAAACTTTTTGTTTCCTGACACTCCAAAAACATAACAAATTGCCAAAAACTGTAAGGTCTTGTACCAGCCAATTAAAATTCAAAACACAACTAAAAGTATTATTATGGAATGGGTACAAAAATGATGAGTGAATATTTAAGTAAATTTATTTTTTCCCTTCTGTATCTGTATTATAATAACTTGTTCTTATTGCAATTTATAGCATCACAATCACTTAAAATATTTTTTTAAATAATTTCTCACCTGAAATCAAATAATTCTTTTTATTGCAACTGTAGTCAATCTTTTTATTTCTGTTATGTTACATATATTTGCATTGTATGTTTTGAAATGCCTACTATAATCTCTTCCATAATGTATGTTATTGTATGTTTTTTGTTGTTACTTAAGTACTTATGAATAAAAATCTGCCAAGTTTTTTTTGTATACCATCTTACTTGGTATTTTTCTTATTGTAATTAATAAGAGCACCATTTTTTTTAAAGGTTTTCAATAATTTCTCCCCTATTATCAAATAATGTTGTTTTATTTTAAATTGTAGTCCTCCTTTCTCTTTCTACTGAAGAAAAATGTAATTGTACTGTATTTCTTAAATGCCAACTTTAACTCCTTTTATCGTGTTTAATACCGTGTGTTATAGTGTATGTATTGAATGTTAATATATATGCAATCACAAACTGTCATGATGTTTATTTGTGTACCATTTCCCATTTATGAACAGGGTTGTTTGTAGAAATTGCAACAAATAAATAAACAATAAACAAACAATACACAATAGTAACATTTATATAAAAACTAACAATATCAGATAATCTACCATCAAGTTTAATATCAAACATAGATTTAATAGATATACGGTTTTTCACATTATCTGATGTTAACCCAATGTTGTTTGTTTAAAATAGAACTATTGAAATTATAATTTATTTTGATGATTTAATATTGTATTGGTCCCTAAGGATACTTATAACTTTGTTTTTATCAATGTCGGTACTCATTTTTACAATGGTCGTTATAGTATTATTGTCTATATTTTGAGTAAAAAATTCTGTATGAAAACTAACTAATGCAATTGACTTATCTTTATGAATGATGTCATAGTGAAGCTTCTTTTTCAGTACAGAAATCATTAACTTGAATACTTTATTATCCATTTAATACTTAAAACTATTGATAATAAATGAAAAAGTGGCAGCCAAAGCAGCCTATTCTGCACAAAGATAATTGGGGTGTTGTTTTGATTTCTGAAGAAAACACTAAAAATTAAAATGATAGTTAATTATTGCCTGACATAATTAGAGGTATAACCATAGACCTGAGCAAATGTGGGAAAACCAATTTAAAGACCAATTTTATTTATAAGACAGGTTGGTTAAATTTTAATAAACTGTATGTTTGCTCAAAAAGTTTGAATGAATCCAAATATATACTGGTAAAAAATTATTTTTATGAGGCATTAAAAAAATTAAAAGTTAAAGAAAAATGGTCTGCCTTTTAAATAATACTAAGAAAATTGTCCCTTTAGATCAATGCGAAGACAAATCTCTAATTTTATTTGATGATGTTATTTTAGACAATCAAATCATAGTCCACGAGTGCTTTACTATGGGAAGGCATAAAAACATTGATGTATTTTATTTAGCACAAACATATTCGAAAATTTCAAAACAACTTGCGAGCGAAAATGCAAATTTTCTATGTGTAGTTAGACGAGATGACACAAACTTGGTGGAGACATGTCATATGCGAATTTTAAGGAAATTTGTACATGCTGTTGGGACAAAGACTATGGTTTTATCACAATAGATATGAGTAGAAAAATGGGCAACAGGAAGTATCAAAATCAAATAAAAGATTTTATATTTTAACTCTCTCTCTCTATTGTGAATTGTATACGAGAATATATAAATATATAGATAGCCCTGCTAAATATCTACTTGAAGGCTCATTTTGCATCCTTTTGCACCAATGTAAACTAATATTGCCATATGACCGGCATGTAACATCTGTCAAAATCAATGTTTACATTATATTGTGTGTACATATGTTCGTATACTTTCGCGCAACTAAAAATAAACATTGAAATGTTACTTCTACTTTTATACCTGTCAAATGTGTTATTTACTGTGTACAGCTTTTCAAAGAATTCTGTCATATTCCAAAAACCATTCTGTATGAATATTTACAATTTAGGCCTCTAAAATTATTCAGTTCAGCTTTATGACATTTTAAAAATGCCCGAATTGATGAAAGTTCTTACGGTTATTATATATTAACATGTTTTCCACGACATAGCACAATACATGTAATGCACGTTATAATTTTGCCGCGACTGTGTTTAACACTGTTAATGCGATGCAAAGGGCTGTACTAATTTAACTTTTGTTATTGATATGTGTTAGGTCATTTCTTTAAAAGGATGGCCTCAGTTGGAATAAATATTAACACAAAGGAACAACCAGTCAAACGAAAAAGCACATTAAATTTAAGCACACAACTATTGTTGCTCATGTTTGTCAAACTAAATATAAAAGATAGCGGTGAACACGCACACAAATGAGACTATGATAACTTTTATTCCGCTCATATTTCTATGTATTTCTACTTACTGTTTATTATGTTTTTTTTTAATTTATTGGCTGGGCTTAGCATTTTTCATCTGGGATTGTTGAAAATTATGATATATGACTGTGTTTCAAACCTCTTTGGGGCAAAGGTACAACATAGTGATAAATAAACAGTAGTGGATGTAAATAATTAACTTTGTCATAAAAACATTTCACAGTTAAAACAAATAAATAGTGCTAATCAAATATTTGAAATCATGCACACACAGGACCAGCATATCAGCCATGATGCACAAAGCCATGCCATTTCATAGATGCAATTATTAATTCATTACTGCAGTGGTAACATAGATTTGCCACAACATCGTAACTTGCCTAGGTAGGTTTAAAAAACAAGTTTACAAATTTGATGTGGTAATTTGCAGTATTTTTCGGAGTAAGAATAATTTACGCTTTGTTTGACAAAAAGCAACATGTCAGGTCATGGCTGGCCATGTCTGCCTACTTCACTTGGTAACTGCCCCACCATCGTATCTAAATATATTAAAATAAGTATTCAAATATTAAAATTTTTTCAGTTGAAAATTACAAATTCAAAAATAATTATTTTGCTGTCATAAGTATGAAATATGCTACAGTTGAAAACATGTATAGTTTGCTTAATTATAGGTGAAGTGATTTTTGCCGAGTGTGAAAGAAAGAAAGAGAGAGAGAGAGACAAGCCTTGCCCAGCAGACAGCTTTTCAGTTGCTTTCTTACTTGATAAAACAACACTCTACCATTGTGGCCTACTCGCAATTTTTTCTGCTGTTATTTTAAACTGTAAAAATGAGATATGTTGCCATTGGGGCTGTCTAAATATTAAAATATTTCAATAGGCACAGTTTAATTTACAATCAATATACTAAAAAAACTATGTTAAAATAATATTTTAACTGTGAACTATTTCTTACTGGTTGTTGCCAAAACGTTGCTTTTCTCGCAGTTGTTAATTCATATTTAAAAAGAAAGAAATATTACAAGTTATAGAAGATATCAAGGTCAAGGTTAATATATTTGTGGAATACAGGTTATTGATAAAACAGGTTGACATGTTAGAGTGTTTTTTCAAAGGTTGATTTTCATAAGTCGCTTCCAATCGGGAATGGACTATATATATACTATTAAATGGAGAATACTTGGTGATTGAAGGGTAAGGTCGCAAAATATAATTGTAAAGAAACAGAAAATACTAAAAATAGACAATTAGTTCAGAAAAGTAAATGTTCAATATGTAATTATAATATATCAATATTTAAAAAACTTGGTCGATGCAAGATAACACATAATTATTAATGAATTATATAAATCTGCCCAAAAAAATTTCCCCAGAAGAAAAGTAATTTTTTTGGAATTGATGATTTATGGCACATCGATCTTTTTGAGATGGATACTGGTAATTTTAATGGTATATTGGATGTAAACAATGGTTACAAGTATATTATGACAATTATTAATTTTTTTTCGAAATATGCATTTGCTATACCAATCAAAAACAAAACAGCCAAGAACATGGCAAATGATTTAAAATCTATATTAGTTAAAAGAAAAACACATAATATTAAAAGTGATGCTGTCTTAGAGTTTTATAATAAAACTAGCGGACCCGACAGACATTGTCCTGTACATATGTCTTAAATCTCTCCCCCTCTCTCTCCCCCTCTTTTTCCGAATTGTGAATCTAAACCATTCTCGAATCCACTTGAACACACACAAAAAATTTCATCAAAATCGGTCCAGCCATTTAGGAGTTCAGTGACATACACATGCACAGAAGAATTATATATATAAAGATATTCCAAGAACTTATGCAAAATTATAACATCCATCATTATTCTACATTCAGTAAACTTATAGCCAATGTTGTAGAAATATATGAAGAACAAAATGTGGAATAAATTTGTTAAATGGCGATTACAATTGGGTAAATATATTAGATGTTTTTTGTAAAATAATGCAACACACAGCACAGTACCATTGGCATGAAACCAATTAAAATAAATAAGAAAAATGAAAAAAAAATGAAGACATAATTTTGCGAATGTGATTACTAAACCAAAATAAAAAGTTGGCGAAATTGTCCATGTGAGTAAGAATAAATGAACATTTAAAAAGGGTTACACAGCTAATTGGACAACAGAAATATTTACCATTGTAGAGGTTTTAAATAATGATGTGCAAACTTATAAACTGAAAAATGTTTGATTGAAAAGTCTTAAAAATTAAAGATAAAATTTATCTAAAATGGTTGGATAACTCGCATAACTCTTGTATTTATAAAACAGATGTTTTGTGAATCTAAATATTTTGTGAAATGAAATAATTGTCTGTAATTAATTATTTCAGATGCAACGTAAAAACACATTTTAATGATCATTTAATGTATATAACATATGTTCATCTTTCTTCCAACTCACAATTCACCTATGGTAAGCTTTTAATTTTAAAAAATTTCAAAATGTTTACAAGCAAGTTAATGCCCATGCCAGTGACCTTTTTCTAAATTGAGTTTACAAGCAAGTTAATTTCAATACCAGTGACCCAATTTTTTAATTTCTCTGACCGTGATATTGACACCATCAGAACTCCATTAGGAGAAACCCCTCACTTCACCATCGGCTGGCCATTTTTTTGTGGAGAAGTGAGGGTTTTATATATTTTTTATTTCTTAAGGTACCTCTTCTCATATAGTGAGGCGCCATTCACTATATGAGAGCACTCCATCTTATAAATCTGTTATACTACAAGTGTAGTATGGAGAGCAGTTTTGTGCTGCAGTTTAAGTGTACCATATTTAATTTTCATCAATACTTATACATTGCTTTATGAGCATGGGCAAGGATTTTTGCTCACATTTTGAATGAAATTGGTGATAATATAATAATGCAAATATGAGCGCCTCATATTCACATTATTAAATTATCCTCTCCGACCAGAGTTTCCAACCCACGACTTTTGAATTTGAAATCAGACGTCTTGCCACTGAGCCACCGCGACAAGACAAGCTAGACGATGATTAAAATTCGTCATACATTGAGATGCGGCGAGCTGGAAGCCTGTTATCAAGAGTTGTGCAAAGTGTTCAGATCAGTTATGATATACTTCATGTCGCAGAGAGAGCTCGCTGTCGTCGGGAACAAGAAAAAACTGTGCAGATATGCTTTTTCCTGTTGCTGGAAGTATGAGCGGGATTTTCATCGAAGGATATATAAGAGTAGATAATCTTTATATTTCACAAATATGCTTATTGTAGTTTTCACCCCATCTTTATAATTAGATATTTTTTCTTTTCTCATTTTAAAAGATAAAGTGTCGCCTCTGTAAACATCAAAAGGCTTACTGTAATCTATGCTCATTGTTTCCTTAATAACAGTCACAGTATCAGAAAAAATAAGATTAGCAGTAGTTATCATATAAACAGTACAATCCATCAGAAAAGTTAAGGAAATTAGATTATTATCTATGTAAAAAAAATATTACTAATTTTATCCCACCTTACTGGGTGATAAGATATATATGATTTTCCTTCAACTTTCGAATGAATTAATGCTATACAATTTTTCACAGTTTCTCGGGTTAAATTTTGAAATTTATCAGCTATTTCTTTATCAAAATATATTTTATTGACTGCATGTTTACCATCTAGAGCATCATCTATGTTAAGAATTCTATCCCCTAAAAAATAAACATAAGATATTGTATAATGAAAACAAGTGCTTAGTTAAATTGGAAAGCAGAAACACCCGAATTGGATTGTGACTCTACATATGTTTTTAAATCGGAAGCAATAGAATGGTTTTTGGAATCGACTTTTTTTTTAGCGTTAGCAGAAACAACATTATTGTATTTCGAATCCGCATCCTTTCTTAAGTAATAATGAAATACAATAGTACTGTATTTTGAATCTATCCTGTTTTTAGTGCCTGCTTTGCATTATTTATTCATTTTATATAATCAGCAATAGTGTTACTGATTTGTAAATTTATATCTTCTTTTAAAGCATAATGAGCTATTCGTTTACTAAAAATCTTTTATTTACTGCATCTTTATTGTCTCTGGAATCATGTATACTAACAATACTATGATCAAAAAAAGAAACATAATATTTTTAATAATCGAAACAAGTACTTAGTTTACTTTGTAAAGCAGAAACCCCTATGTGCATTATGAATCTACATATGTTTTAAAAGCATGAGCATTGGTGTCAAAAATTGCATTTAAAGATTTGATTAATGGTTTCCCAAATATATCTGTCCTATCATAACATATAAATTATATAATTAAACTTAAATCCTCTCGAAAAAAGGTGTAAAACAATTAAACATATATGTCCACATATATATGAATTAAAATTCTGAATTCTATCATCATTGCAATAAAAGTTTCTGTTTTAAAGTAATTGGTTAAATTAGTAGGAATGTTGTCTCCAAATGAATCAAAATATTGAACATCATTATTTTCTTAAAAGTAGCAAACCCAATGAGTACCAGGATTTGCTTGAATGTCGAAATTTGCTACAGCACATTCATTTGAGTGCATACTTTTTGGTAGTTCGTCAATCATATAAATTTTTCTGAAATGCTTAATATATAATAGCTTTATGCATTTTTCGATATAAATATTAGATAATGGAGCAAAATTTTCTTGTTCTTCCTCTTTTTAATCTGCTTCCAACCTTGTTTTCAATTGCAAAATTATGTATTTTTTGTTGTTCTAATTCTTTGTTATTTTTTATAGTTTGTTCAACTGAATTATAAATTGCACCAGTTGCTGAGTGTACCTAAAGCAGCAAGCATAATAGGTATAACTCTGCCATGATGTAAACCACTTCCTGACGTTTCTTTGGCCATCTTTGTTTGTAATGGTAATGTTAATTTGAAACTTTTGCTCTATTTCAATTTTTATTTTTCTCGAAATTTGATAATCTGTTAAAAATTGATCTATACCTAAATATTTTAATTCCTCAAAGGGAATATCGAAATTTATATTTATCTTCAATTATAATAATAATAATATATATTCAATAAAAACATTTTAATTCCCCAACCTATTTTACTTTTTGTAAACCTTGTTGAGGCAACGGCAGCAGGAGTAATTTTTTCTCCAGTCGGAGTATATTTATTTGACACATTTCTTTTGCTTCCTTTTGTAAAATTTTATCAGCATTATGCCTAGATTCTAAATCGTTATCATCTCTATAAGAAATATCGTGATATTTGCATGCTTCATCTAATTTATTTGTTCCTGTATCGCCTCTTTCCAATCTTTCATCTAATTTTGTAAATGATCCATAATAATTATAACCCGGCAAATGCATTTCGGGTAAATTTGAATTGTTTAATACCCAGTTTATAATGCCTTTACCATGATGTTCAGAATTCCAAAATGAGTGTGGAATTACATTTAAAACTCTTATTAGATTAGGAATTCCTTTCAGATTGTTTATAACAAAATCAGAAAATTTATTGTTTATCATATTCATTATGTTTACTTTTTCATTGTAATAATTGCTATTTCCAGCATTTTCTTCACCATTAATAACTAATAATCTATCAACCAATTTTCTAGCATCATCCATTCTGACATATTATTTTGGTAAATTATAGTCTTTTTTTATAACTTCTCCAGATGTATGAGTTCTTGGAGAAATCTTTTGTCTGGTGTGTTTGGTGCTGTTCCTAAATGTGGTTCTTTTATATAGTTATCATAAATTGGTTTTAATTACGTTTTTGTTTTCCCAACTTCTATTCGAGTTTATTTTCATTCTTGGAACTATATTCTTGGAATGCAACATTGGTATCTAAATCCATTTTTGTGTAGTTTTCATAGTCAATATCAGTAAAATTATCCTTAAGATATTTTTCTTTTGTTAACAAATTAGAGAGTCCTTCCATTAATTCATATTAATTATTTTTAACGGTTATTTTATTAACATATATCTTTACTTGTGTATTACCTATGTAAAAATGCTGTCCTTCTGCACATAATCATATTGAATATCAATAACATTTATTCTTTTTGCAATTACTTTACCGAAATTTATAGTAGAGTCAGACATGATACTTTTAATGGGTAAAATGCCCATTCCAAATTGGGAGATTTTTGTTCTGAGCATGATTCTCTTTCAAATGATGTTTCTTTAGAAGTTAGTGGATAATCAAAATTTTCTACTGCTACAGGAACTAATGTATTTATTAAATATTTATTTTCATTACTTACCTTTACTTCTTTTTTAACAATATTTCGTAATTCGTCCATTAATGGTTGCTCTTTCTTCTTATGTTTTCATATTATTTTTCATGATGCTTTTTATATCTTTCAATGAGTAATTTAACTCGAGAAACTCTCTTTGATTCTGCCATTTCTATATAAATTTTTTACTTATAAATCAGATATAAAACTGTTGAGAGTTTTGAGAGGCAGAATTTGTCTCCAACTGATCAATCTAGGGGGAATTAAAATGTTTACAATAATATAATCGATTTTGATTTTCCTATAGGAGATGGTTTTTCTTTTCCAAATTATGCTTATGTTTATGAGCAATTTATTTTACTAAAGAGAGATAAGGTTGGAGATGCGGCAAACTATGATGAATCAGATAATATTTATGTTTGTTCAAACTTTATTCCTTTCCAATTTTCTAGAGTGGAAATCTTAAAACACGGAAATATTATTGAAGGTGTAGATTAGCCAGGTATAATAACAACAATGATGAATGCTTTATTAAGATCACCAAGTGAACAAAATTATTTAACATTTATTGGTATTGATAATCTATATCGAGATAAATATGTGTCTAGTGATATAACAAAAGAGGTAGAAATTGTTTCTAGTAATAAAACAAATGAAATAATCTATCCTCTTAGATATCTGTTTGGTTTTATTCCTGATAATAATTAAGTATATTGGAAACGTGCCTATAAAATTACTTTTTTCGTAATTCATCTGATAACAAGTGTTTTTTTCTCTATGAAACTTTAGATAAAGAAGGTAAAGTTACGAAACATCGTCCTGATTCTTGTAAAATTGATATTTAAAAATTAGAAATTATGTGGCCTATTGTTGAATTTGAATCTAATGCAGTCCTTGCAATTAATGAAAAAATTTACAAATATTTAATACTTTTTCAATTTGATATGCCTGATTTTGTAATTGTAGGTTTTCAACTTAATAGAACAAATCGTGCTGAACAGCATAAACACCCTACTATGGTTGATCATTGTAGTATAAGAAATATTTATGTTAAAAATAGTAGAAATGACATTTTTTCCTAAAGAAAACTGGAATCTTGACATTGAAAATGGCATTTATCTTATACAATTTCTTGCTTACAACGAATTTAGAAATTCAAAAACCATGCTAGATACTGGCTATAGAAATAATGAACTTTATTATAAACCAACTGTAAATTTTGATAATGATATTAATTACTATTCATTTTGGGGCCGAAGGCCTATATATGTTACTGATTGTTCATACACAAAAACAACTATTGTTAAAGAAAAACGAAAATGAAAATTAGTGTTGATTTTAATAAAGACGTCGATGCAGTTACCATTTGTAATTTGGTTTTAATTAGTTGAAGGAATCTTACTTACGATTATTTTAAAAAAGAATTACTGAATATTTATAAATTTTTAATATTATTAAATTGAGACTTTATACGATTTTACAGAAACAAGGAACTGTTTCGATATTTTAATACAATTTTTTAGACGTATTGTTTAGTGGTTTGATTGAATAAAAAATCTTTTTGTTAAACCAGAATGAGCTTTTTTCTCTCTCTTAGTAAATGTTTCTTTTGTAAATAAAAATGCCTTTGTTAACTTGCCGAGCTTTTTAAAGATAGTTGTAAATAACTACGCTTTGCTATAAATTAGATTATACTTTTGACGAACTCAGTTTACAAATTTCATCAAAATCTACAAAGTTTACAATTAACACTCTTCAAAAACATTAACGATAAATATGTACTTCATGAAATAGAGGGCGACTTTGAGAAGGTAGAAGAAGTTTTTAAAAGATTAGTAGAGCTTGAAATTTAAAGTATCAATTGTCTTTTCTATAGTTTTACTAGATTTTGTCTTCTTATTTTGCTCAATTTTCTCTTAAATTCAATTGATTTAGATTGCTTGCTTGCAAAATTTGCGTTTCTAGAAAAAATGCCATCCTTTATAAAATATTACGACGAATTCCACCAAATGCTCGAGCTTGGTTCCTTCGCTTATATTGTCATTTATCATTCGGGTGAGATATCGAAAACATGAAGGAATTTCTCATCATACTTGTATTTAAACCAGGTAAATGGTATCGTTTCGAATCTTCTTACCGACAGACATCTCTCTGTTCTTGTTTAGATATTTTTCAAAATTCCATTAAAACAAACTTAACTGAAGGCTTGAACAGTTTAAACTCATTCGATCTGTACAATTCGGTCTCGTTGAGGTTTAAGTATTTTGATTGCACTTTATAAGCTTACATGCCATGCATATACTGCGCTTTGACATCAAACATTCTTGCGACTGTATTTTTAGATTTACTGTCGGCTTTTGATCATGTTAACCTGGATTCATTCTTTCATTAACTGTTTGGTATTGGGATTCCACATCCGTTTATACAACGATTTCATGGCCTTTTTGTTTTCTGTTCCTTTATCCCTTTTGTCCCGAATGGGCATTCATTTACTCGTTTGTTCCACACTGGCTAAGTCTAAGGTATTACCCCGAGTTCTTTGCTATTTCTTCTTTATGTGCAAAATATTGTCCTTCATATAGCATCAAAGGTTTGCGAAATTGTATATGCTGATGAGATCTTTTTATTTTGAATGCACTACTTTCCATTCGGCTAATCACAGACCAGTACTGCGACTTTGCTGAACATACATGATTTGGATATATCAGTTTCCAAAAGTTTCATGGTTGTTTTTTTTTCTCTGTAAAATGTTGCATTTGCATCTTCCAGTGCTGCATATCTTGGATGATCATTAACGTTTGGCTAATACAGTTAAATATTTTGGTATGATACTGCAATGGACGGGGAAGTGAACACTTACATTCATTATGTCGAGGAGAAATTTTACTGTCCTATCTTTCTCTTGAAGTCACTAGTCCATGCTAAGTGGGGTGCAGATCCATCAATACTCCATACTATTTCAATATCTGCAATTCTAAAGGTAATGCAATTTGAGTGTCCATTGTTGAAGGATCTTTAGTAACAGTTAGTGAATAAATTGGAACGCTCCCAAAATGTTTACAGATGTGCAATATTGGGCGCATTTTCACCTACCCTTGTCCTATATGCACTCATCACAAGATATACTGTCTTCCATCTGAGTTTGCTCTTTGTTGTCCTCAACCTATTTTGATTCCTTCATCGGAAATAAAATCTTATTTAACCAAATTTTCTTTTTGAAGAGTCTGGGATCCTATTCGATTCACATTCGTCTCTGCACTGACACATCGAAATATTCTGATGGGATGGGTACATGTTTTTACAACCCATGGAATTTTCGTACTTAATTGATATATTTGCCTAACTTTACCATAGTCTTACATGTTGAAGCATATGCAGTTAATAAGGCTTTACTTTATGTCCATGACATTTGTGTGTATCGATTACTTCTTGTTACAAATTCTTGTAGCTTGTCATCATCGTTGACATACTTTGCTCTGCCACAGGATCCCTTAATTAAGAGCCATGTGCGAGCTGTTTATCGTTTTGTCACAACACTGTTCCCAGGTCAAACTCAACTGGGTTCATTCCCATGTAGGAATTGAGGGCAAAGAGACTGCTGATTGGTTACCAAAATTAGCTGCGCAATATGGCGATCCTGTCCCTTGACAGTTATATTCTTCTCTCTTTGCCTTAATTAAACAATTCATTTGAGGAATAGATAGCTTGTTATGTGCAGTAACAGTTTGAGCTCTCGCCTGATTGCGAGAGCTCAAACATACCACAAGGACGTGGAACGAAACCTTGAGCACTTAAAAACAAATCCCCTCCAGGCAGGGCCACTTGTTACTAAACACGGGCCAAATATCACAGCTGAAAAGATGGCGAATGAGGTATTTGTCTTCGATATACTGCACCAGGAAGATGTTCAGAGATGGAGGCGTGCCGTCTGCCGACATACGTCTAGTCATTGGCCTTTGGCATCTTGAATAAGGTGACGACGTTCCTTGTCTACTTGATATGCTGTGGCATTAAAGTATTTAAGTAAATAAATATTAATAATAATTATCATTAACACAATGCAACCAATTCATATAATAACAGCTCCTTCAAGTTAAGACTAACTGAAAGGTTTGTAAACGTTATTTCATTTATATGTTTTCAATATAGGGACAATAAAGAGATAAATAGTTTTCACCATTGAGTTACGCCTAACCCCAACTTGTACATTATTAAAAACTTAAAAGAACACACATTTCTAATAAATGGAACACTTGTGGAGGCACCTTACTGTTCCACCTTTTTCGTGCTTGCTAAGCGATAATATAAAATAAATTAACTAAGAAAGTTGCATTCTTGCGAATTTCGATAACAATAAATAATAATTAACAATATATCAAGAGTTTTGCATTGTTTAACTATAAATAAAGAATCATTCACCCATGCTAAGTAATTTATTAATATAAATAAAATTTTAAGCTAAACCAAACCATTTTACATTATTCAGTATTGACTTTTTAAAACTCATAAAGACAATAAACCGTAACTCACATTTGATACATGGTAGAGATATTTCAAATTATTACATATAAAAATAAAGATAACCAAAACATAATTTCTATAAGAAATTGAAATAAAAGCTAAAATTATTTGTGTGCGCAAAATAAAAATTTTGCTATTGAAAATCATAATGTCTATATTATGTAATATATCATCATATAAAATTAAGTGTTGTAGAAAAAAACAAATTGATAGCAATATATATATATATATATATATATATATATATATATATATATATATATATATATATATATATATATATAGGCATACAGTTGATAAATAATAATAACGCTGAGTTAATTATCTAAATAAGATTTTATTATGCTCATTTTAGGTGCATGTGAATCTAATAATGCCGTTTAATGCATTGTACGCTTGTGACATATAATAACATGTAATATTGAAATGCTTCCGTGTATGACACATGGAAATGTTTGTACATGCCAGGAAGGCCTGTTTAGAAAGTTGTCAAACAGCACAACCAAGACAGAAGCGAAGCACAACACACTTACACTTGTGAAAAAATGCATTGAGAGCACACCGCGGGCGATTCAGCATGATTGTATGAACAAGCACCTCAGTGTTTACAAACATGTGCCTGAGCATCTGCTGCTAATGTGTATTTGTGCATTGTTTTATAAATAAGTATAGTTAACGGGCTAATTATGGAGAACATTTTCATGCAATTTACTAAATTCAATATTGATACAAAAAAGGGATGGAATGATTACTGTCTCAGCCAAGCAGTACAACGATCAGAAATTGTCATCCATACTAGTATTGCCATCCATACTAGAGATATGCTGGACCAGTCATTAATCTGATGTGACAACTGTTGGACGAGATGTGAGAATTTAAGACTTCAGGGAAATTACAAGGGTATCAATGGTTTGGGAAATAGTGCCAGAGACAAAACCACTTTGGCTGTGAAGGTCGACATATGCTAAAACAATAGGTAGTTTTCCTCAGGAGGCCATCATTTTCTCGTGTGAGTCGTAGGAATGGGGGAATATGGTGGTCTAGCCAACCATCTAGTATAGCCCATTGTGTTTTGCACACGAGTGCAGAACTCGAGGCTCTGTGAGGAGTCGATCCCGCATGAGATTTGGGAGCCCATTTATCATTCCACTGTGCTGTTGAGGAGTCTCTAGCAAGAAGGAAATAATGACAAATAAGAGCGATTGTAGAGATCTAAGGACTTTTTATTGTGGGTCTTGCATATTACACAATAAACCGCGAATGCATGATGAGGGCACGTCGCGAATTGGACCACCTGGTAGTAAAACCAATGAGTGCAGATTTTCCCACTACTAGTATTTTATTGTTATGTGTGTTTCGGAAGTGCTGATATATGTTATAGAAACTTTGACTAATTGTAGGTCTATGATATGTTGATATTAAATATTATTTACCATTTTATTTTAAAGTATGTGTTATAGTATTGGCAAAAATAAATATAATTGAATATATGCACACACAACGCACAAACAAATGTAGTAAATGTTTGATATATTAATTAAATCTATCTAACGATTGTGAATATCGAGAATTAAATTAATAATTAATATAATTATTTTGCCTGAGAGAGGATATATTTACCAAATTTTAAACGGCACAACATGCTCCACACACAATTAAAAAGCACAAATGAAACCTAGGTCACTCTAATAGATATATATATTTTATATATGAAATTGTATGTATACGGTATTTTAAGTAAAATGTAGTAATACAGTAATTGTAAGTTTCAGTGTGGCCAAGGTACCGGCAGCCATTTGTATGGAACATTCTGTCTACGTCCGTGATATAGACATTATTTTAAACAATTTTGAACAGATTATAATTAAATGATTAGACCTATATGTGTTTTAACTTACCAGCTATCAGCAAATTATATATTTAAAATAGAAAGTGATAATTTTAAATTCAATGGTTTTTTTTAATCGATGTCCATATATGAGAAAAAATGTATAATGTGCTACTAGCACCTGTACAATATTATTAATTTATCTTGTCAGTTGACTCCAAAATATTGGTGTTAAAACAATGTTTAATAGATTAAACATAGTCGTAAGTTAATTTCAGGATTCCTTTCAATCCTTCCTTATGCATTGAAATGTAGTTCACCTTTTAAATTTTGAAATCTGAATATTTTTTTATGAATGTTAATATAAAGGTAAATTACTACACTTCCATACAAAATCCTTCTACGCCCTATATTAGTGACGTCAAAAACATTAAGTGTTAAGTTTAGTTAACTTATCATATTTCGATACATGTGTTTTGTTGTGCATTGACACTATCTAAATTGTAAATTCTTTTTGAACATATACTTATAGGTGTATAAAGATAATGTTTTGTAACAGAGATAGCTAATTGCTGTATTTTTATTTTACAACATAATATGTCAATTGTTATTTCAAATAAAGAGTTTAAACGTAAATGAAAACTTTAAGCGAAGCTCAAGGCCATCTGCCATTAAGTACTCGGAACTTACGACGAGCTACCTGACTATGCTACGACACCGGTGTCAGGTCCTCACACATTTTCCTTTCATGTCCCAATCCCTTCACACTTTTATCCATAACGAAGTAGACTTCACTCCATCAATTTTCTACTGCCAGAAGATGATGCAGTAATTTAATAGTTGGCCATTTAAATATGCACATAAACTCGCCTTATTACTGACCATGAGTGATGAGTACACCAAGCTTATTAAAGTAAGAGGGTAATGTTATGTGTAACAACATGCATGCTAGCCTGATTGCGAAAGTACAGACATATCACGAGGAAGGGTAAAGAAGTCTTGAACGTTTGAAACAAACCCCCTCCAGGCAGAGCCGGCTGTTACTAAGTAAGGGACAAATATTACTGCTGAAAAGACGATGGACAAGGCTGTCGAGACACTGCACCAGGAAGATGTCCAGACATTTGTCTGGTCATCAGCCTTCAGCATCATGAATAAGGAGACGATGTTCCTGATGGACTATATAATATGCCGTGGCTTTAAAGTATTTAAGTAGGTAAATAATAATAATAGTAATAATTAACACAATGTAACTAATTAATATAATAACAGCTCCTCCGAGATAAAGACAAACTATAATATTTGTAAACGTGATGTAATATATATGATTTCAATAGGACGATAAGAGATAATTAGTGTTCGCCATTGAGTTACACCTAACCATGGTCGTCTCTGGCTGGGGGGAGGGGGAGATTAGGTACATGTCCTACACCCCCTCCCAAAAAAATTCCTTGCGGAGAGGAGACACATAATATAAACTTTCTAATAATGGTTATGAAAAAAATACTGTTTAGGTTCGTTACAATATTTCTGTTCTGTTTAAGATAAATTTTGTACACTGCAGTACTGCACACTCTAGCGGGGGGATGTGTACTATATAACCATAGTTATGTCAACATGAACTAGGTGCCGCAATCTGAAACATTTCCTCATTGGCACAAGCAATGTTAAAGGTCAAGTTAAAGCAATGTTAAAGCAACGTGAAAGTAACCAAGCAATGTACTAGATTTGATCTAACAAAAGAGATGTAGAAACTATTATTTTTTTAAACACAAGTCAAAAATAAAATAATGCAGATAATAAGGAATTAACTTTAAGAAAGTTACGACTGTGTCATTGCTATTAAAGAAAGAAAATTTAAAAACTGTTCGAAATCACAAACTGTGACTGTTGTTGCTGTTACCGAAATTATAAGTATCACAAAAAACTTCTTTGCTACCATATGGTTATCCTCACCTACAGCGATTATTTAATGCAGTGTGGTTGGTTACACTACTTGCTACTAATGCTAGCCACCATAATCATCACATGGACCCCCTGCTAACCTGCTCATTGTTCTGTTTACTAACAGTTTGCACTTTGCAGTTTGTGTTTGTGTGATTATTTATTAGTGATTGTGATCGTGGCAGATCAATTTTCAATGAAAAAAAAAACGTAAATATGACGAATTTCATTCAAGATGATTCAACCAGCTTACCTACAAAAACTTACACAACTGAATCTAAATGGGTAAATATTTCTCAAAATATTGTGTCACAAACTGAGTTAAAATACGATAGTTTTGAGTCTAGTAGTTGTAGCAGTAGCACCAATGTGCCTGAATCATTGTTGCCTAATCCACAAATATCAACAGTTGTTGATACATACCAGGCTCCAAACCAACCGACTATCTTGCCAGACACATTTCCTTCCCAACAATTCACAGGTCGTACTCATCATTTTCAAATCTCCTGGTTCAAGAATTTCAAATGATTGCACGTCCTATCAAATATTAATGGAATTACATGCTTCTATTGCTATCGTTATTGCCATTTAATATAAGATAAACTGTTGGTTAGGAAAATTGAACATTCTTTTACTACAGTAGGCTTCAAACATCGGAAACATGCCCTTGACAAATTTCGTACACATGAGAAATCAGAATGGCATATGCAATCCAGCATGAGCTATCGGCAGTTGCAACATCCATTGAAGTATAACTCTGTTCCGCAAAACGGAAAGAACAAAAAGTGGCTATGAAATGTCTTCTGAAGATATTTGGTTTTGACCGATTTCTTGTCATCCTAGCACTGCAAGGGCATGAATCATACAGTGGAAATTTAGTACATCTATTGAAGATAAGAAGTGAAGACCCTACTAATTTACAAAAATGGGCATCAAAGTTACGAGAGACATTCGCCAGTGCTTCGATACAAAATGAAATGTTGGAAACGTTGGCAAATGAAATTGTAAGGTGTATTTGCAGCAAGGTTCGGTTACAGGAAACATCAATATTTTCTAGTTTGTGATGATACAAATGACATAAGTGGAGTAGAACAGTTAAGTTTATGTATTCGTTGGATTAATGACAATCTCGACCTACATGAAAGTTTTATGTGCAGCAAGTACATCTGGAGATGTAATTGCATAAATAATTGCTGATGTGTTAACACGAGGGCAGATTCCATTCAGTATGTTGAAAGGACAAACATACGATGACACTCCTAATATGAGCGGCAGTAAGAAAGGTGTGCAATGTATTATGAAGGAAAAACAACCCTTAGAGATATTCGTACACTGTGGAGCGCACTTCATTAATCTGATCACTAAAGAGTGTTGTGACGCTTCTGTAACTACAGTAAAAGCCATGCACTGGACACACTAGCTCGGTGTATTGTGCAAAACAATAAAAGCAAAATGGATGGATTTACAGGGGTCACAAATAGAAGAAGTTCCGGACAGGTATCACATTGTATTACAAACACTCGAATAGCTTGATACAGAATAAAACCAGCAGTTTAACTCTAGTGTTTGAATCAGGAACAACACCACTAGGATTATTGCTAGGGCAGAAAGTAATTATCACACTCGAATTCTCAACAAATCATTTCAAGGCCGTCAGCAAACTGTGTCAGGCCTCGTGAAGTCTGGCGATGTAACCATTTGACGATGGCGATGTAACTATTGAAGGTTTACGAGAATATGAAGTTTTCGATATGATACTGACGGAAGCAAACAAGAAAGTGGCTGAATACAATTTACAGCCTATCTTAATTCCCAGGTCAAAGAAATCTCCAAGCTGCTACACAGGCCCTGCAGAATCTTTCGCTGCTGATAGATTATGTGAACATTATCGTAAAAAATATTACGCTATCATAGATGCAGCACTGTAAGGCTCGAAATCAAGGTTTAATCAGGAAGGACTGAAGTGCTTGGAAGAGTTGGATTCAGCATTGAGTTCGGAAAATATACAGACTGATTTACTTCTACTGTATCCAGATATAGATATTACATCTATGGAAACTGAATTTAATATGTTCAAGCGACAATATATTAATGTGTTGTGTGTCAGTTATGATCAAAATGTACTCAAGCAAATGGTGCCAGAAATGCGGTCCTTGTTCAAGAATATCGAAAATTTGGTAAGACTCTTGATCGTAGTGTCCAGCTCATCTTGCGAAGCAGAACGGAGTCTAAGTTCATTACGCCGCCTGATAACGTACTTGAGGAACAATATGACACAAAAGCGATTGAATCATGTGGCAATTTATCATGCACACCAGTATCTACTGGATAACACGAAACTTTGTGTTTTGATGCTCAAGTTTATAGCATTAAATGATCGCCGGAGAACCATATTTGGTACATGTAGGAGCATACTCAGATATTGTGAATGCTTTGGGTAGCAAATATATATTGTTACCAAATCTTACATAAGGTAAATTGTTCAAATGAAGTAATTGTCTAAACGCTCAACCTGTTTAAAAGTCAAATCTGTTTATTAAATATTAGATGTGTGTATGTTGTGTTGAATAAATAATTAATATATATATATAGTGTCAACATGAATAATACATAATGTGAAGGAAAATTGTTCAAGTGAAGGTATTGTTTCAAGGGTCAAACAGTTTTAGAGTCAAATATGTTTATAAAATGTTAAATTTGGATATTTTTATTTCGATGTGGCAACGATGTCGACGTCCACCCCCCCCCCCCCAAAACAAAACAAAAGAGAGGCCCGTGTGCCTAACCCCAACTTGTAAGTTATTATAAACTATAAAAAAAACATCTTCGTATAAAATATAACACGCTGCTCGGGAGAAATATTCTCTATATAGTTCTACTTTGCATTCCTCTCTGCATGCAGCGTGACAAGACTGCCTCACACCCGTGATGGTGTCAACGTTTCACGTCGGGTGGGGCTATGACATCGTTAAGGTCCCATTTGGATCATAACGCATCACCTGCGCACCCGTCGCGTCTTCACAATGTTTATAGTCCAAACTCGAACCTGTGGCTTTTCGGTTGGCAAACTCGCACATTATGTGCTAGATTGTTTCTTGTGGGATGACCATTGCGAGTTATATAACACCTCACGTTCTATCGGTGTGATTTGACTATTTCCTATCCTTCCATGCTCTACTCGAATCACATGTTGGTCATGTAAATTCCATTTAACATTTTAATTCACGATCATAACGACGTCTTGTAGCCGAA
Organism: Dryococelus australis; assembly: GCA_029891345.1. Taxonomy (NCBI): domain Eukaryota; kingdom Metazoa; phylum Arthropoda; class Insecta; order Phasmatodea; family Phasmatidae; genus Dryococelus; species Dryococelus australis. The sequence continues at coordinate 125,536,585 of CM057003.1, forward strand.
AGTTAACGCGTAAGTTCTTAAGTTCTCCTGGGTGAAGGAACCTTGCCTTCCTTTCTCCTGGGTAAAGGAACCTCCCCTTCCTTTCTCCTGGGTGACGGAAGCACCCATCCTTTCTCTTGGGTGACGGAACCACATCTTCCTTTCTCCTGGGTGACGTAACCTCCCCTTCCTATTTCCTGGGTGACGGAACTTCCCCTTCCTTTCTCCTGTGTGACGGAACCACCCCTTCCTTTCTCTTGGTTGACGGAACCTCCCCTTCCCTCTCCTGGATGACGGAACCACACCTTCCTATCTCCTGGGTAATGGAACCTCCCGTTCCTTTCACCTGTGTGGCGGAATCTCTCCGTCCCTTCTCCTGGGTGACGGAACCTACCCTTTCTTTCTCCTGGGTGATGGAACCTCCCCTTCTTTTCTCTTGGGTGACGGAACCTCCTCTTTCTTTCTCCTGGGTGATCGAATCACCCTTCCTTTCACCTTGGTGACGGGACCACTCTTCCTTTCTCCTTGGTGACGCAACCACCCCTTCCTTTCTTCTGGGTGATGGAACCATACTTCCTTTCTCCTGGGTGACGGAACCTCCCCTTCTTTTATCCTGGGTGACGGAACCTCCCCTTACTTTCTCTTGGATGACGGAAACTCCCTTCCTTTCTCCTGATTGACGGAACTTCCCCTTTCTTTCTCCTGGGTAAAAGAACCACCCCTTCCTTTCTTCTGGGTGATGGAACCTCCCCTTTCTTTCACTTGGGGGACGGAACCTCCCCTTCCTATCTCCTGGGTGACGGAACCACCCCTTCCTTTCACATGTGTGGCGGAACCTCTCTTTCCCTTCTCCTGGGTGGCGGAACCTACCCTTTCTTTCTCCTGTGTGACAGAACCTCCCCTTCCTTTCTCCTAGGTGACGGAACCTACCCTTTATTTCTTCTGGGTGACGGAACCTCCACTTATTTTCTCCTGGGAGACGGAACCTCCTCTTCCTTTCTCCTCTGTGATGGAACCACACTTCCTTTCTCCTGGGTGACGGAATAAAAATTCCTTTCCCCTTGGTGACGCAACCCCCCTTTTCATTCTTCTGGGTGATGGAACCACCCCTTCCTTTCTCTTGGGTGATGGAACCTCCCCTTACTTTCTCCATGGTGATGGAACCTCCACTTCCTATCTCCTGGGTGACGGAACAATCCCTTTCTATCTCCTGGGTGACGTAACCTGCCCTACCTTTCTCCTGGGTGATGGAACCTCCACTTCCTTTCTCCTGGGTGACGGAACATCCCCTTCCTTTTTCCTGTGTGACAGACCCTCCCATTTCCTTCTACTGGGTGACGGAACCTGCCCTTCCTTTCTCCTGGGTGATGGAATCACCCTTCCTTTCTCCTGGGTGACGGAACCACCCTTCCTTTCACCTTGGTGACACAACCTCCCCTTTCTTTCTTCTGGGTGGTGGAAAAACACTTCCTTTCTCCTGGGTGATGGAACCACTCTTCCATTCTCCTGGGTGACGGAACCACCCCTTACTTTCTCTTGGGTGAAGGAACCTCCCCTTCCTATCTCCTGGGTGACGAACCACCCCTTCCTTTCTCCTGGGTGACGGAACCTCCCCTTACTTTCTCCGTGGTGACGGAACCTCCCCTCCTTTCTCCTGGTGATAGAACCTCCCCTACTTTTCTCCTGGGTGATGGAACCTCCTCTTCCTTTCTCCTGGGTGATGGAACCACCCTTACTTTCTCCTGGGTGACGGAACAACCCTTCCTTTCTCCTTGGTGACGCAACCTCCCCTTTCTTTGTTTTGGGTGATGGAACCACACTTGCTTTCTCCTGGGTGACGGAACCACCCTTCCATTCTCTTGGGTGACGGAACCTCCCCTTCCTATCTCCTGGGTGATGGAACCACCCCTTCCTTTCTCTTAGTTGACGGAACCACCCATTCCTTTCTCCTGGGTGACGGAACCATCCCTTCCTATCTCCTGGGTGACGGAACCACCCCTTCCTATCTCCTGGGTGACGGAACCACCCATTCCTTTCTCTTGGTTGACGGAACCTCCCCTTCCCTCTCCTGGATGACGGAACCACACCTTCCTATCTCCTGGGTGACGGAACCTCCCCTTCCTTTCTCCTGGGTGACGGAATTACCCTTCCATTCTCCTGGGTGACGGAACTTTCCCTTCCTATCTCCTGGGTGACGGAACCTCCTCTTCCTTTCTCCTGGGTGATGGAACCACCCTTTCTTTCTCCTGGGTGAAGGAACCACCCTTCCTTTCTCCTTGGTGACGCAACCTCCCCCTCCTTTCTTCTGGGTGATGGAACCACACTTCCTTTCTCCTGGGTGACGGAACCTCCTCTTCCTTTTTCCTGGGTGATGGAACCTCCCCTTACTTTCTCTTGGGTGACGGAACCTCCCCTTCCTTTCTTCTGGGTGATGGAACCACCCTTCCATTCTCCTGGATGACGGAACCTCTCCTTTCTTTCTCTTGATTGACGGATCCGCCCCTTCTTTCTCCTAGTTGACGGAACCTACCCTTCCTTTCTCCTGGGTGATGGAACCACCCTTTCATTCTCCTGGGTGACGGAACCACCCTTCCTTTCTCCTGTTTGACGGAACCTCCCCTTCCTTTTGCCTGGGGATGTAACCTACTCTTTCTTTCTCCTAGGTGATGTAACCTCCCCTTATTTTATCCTGGGTGACGTAATCACCCCATCCTTTCTCCTGAGTGACGGAACCACCCTTCCTTTCTCCTGGTTTGCAGAATATCCCCTTTCTTTTCCTGGGTGACGGAACCTCCCCATCCTTTCTCTTGGGTGAAGGAACATCGCCTTCCTTTCTCCAGGATGACGGAACCTCACTTCCTACCTCCTGGGTGACGGAACCTCCCCTTCCTTTCTCCTGGGTGACAGAACATCCCCTTCCTTTCTCCTGGGTGACGGAACCTCCTCTTGCTTTCTTCCGTACTTGTCCCTGGTTGACTACTCTTCCACATTGGTTTAACAGCCACTTATCCCGTAGTTTCCGTCGGTGATGAAGTTTTGTGTTTCCATGGTTTCCTAGCTACGGGTCTTGATACTGTAGGCTACATCACTCACAAATGAAACATTTTTAGCTGTACACGCAGCTAGATACGTGTGATGCCAGCCCTGCGCGAGGAGGACGTGGGCGTATACTTGGTATAGAGGCTGAGGGAATGAGTTTATTGAAATGTATTTTATTGTATAGGGCTTAATGACGTGCCCCGGTGTTTTGCCTGAAGGCTTATCAGGGGACCGTTTACAAACTAAATGATCTCCTAACTTAACCCATGCCTTAACTAGTATTGTCCCGCACTCCTGCGGCGCACCAATCATTTTTGCCACGGGAGGTCAGCTCGCTGTTTGAACTGGCGCATGTTCTCAAATGTCACGTCCGGAATTTCAACGAATGTTTGTTTGATACTCAAGTAAAGATGTATTCGCACGGCAATCTACACGAGTGTAGTTTGTTTGAGGCTTTGTAAACCCAAGTATAGTTTATCGCAGTGGAACAGCTGTTTTCTTCGTGACGTCAATTTGACGGCAGAATATATTGTACGTGGTAAACGTCGGTAGGCTAAGAACTGCAGACCTGACGTGAGAGTATTGGCATGTCGCTACCTGGTGTACCTTGGGACTATGGCGAGCGCTGTGTCTGCTCTTCTGTTAATGTGAAGATGGTGTTCTATTCTGTGCGTCAGTCTACACTGCGTACAACTATACTTGAGGCACTTTTGCAACGTCTCTTAACTTCGCCTGGACTATCGAGGATGTGTTTGTAAATCAGTGGTTATTTTGCAATGCGTCTGGATATGATTATTTGCGCAACAAGTAGAGACCGTATTCAAGAGAGGTCATTTACCTAACACCGTTGGACTTCTATCCCCTTGTTGAGAAATGGTGTGTAGAACTGTAGATGGAGAAACTTTGTATACGATTTGTTGTAACGTCTTCAACTTTAATTTAATATAAAGGTGTTTATTAGTAAATTCCACGATCTTGTTTTAGTTTCAAATAGAAATTAACCCTTTTAGCTTATAGTATTGATTAATATTTCTTTAAAAAAATATGTGTATTGTACGAGTCAAAGTGGTTAGGGAGGAAACAGGCGAAAATATTTTGTGTGAAGAGTTGGACACGTTAGATACTCCCCGCCCTTGGGTTGGAAGTCTCATAATTAACTAAAAAACAAATATCACTCCGACGAAAATAAATGATATTCGACTAACATATTCTGTGCCTATAAAATCAATAGGGCCACCGCATCCCTTAAACGGAGGGTATTCATATTAGTTTAGTGGTTGTAACTGATGAGCGCCTTATACACTTGAGGCACAAAGAAATAATAAATTATCAAGTTACAAATTAAAAACATTACACGACCCATCTGTTGTAAAAAAATAAGTTATAAAAACTAAAACCAGACTGTTCAAAAGTTAAAAACAAGTTTTCAGTTAAATGTACTGGTATAATCATAGAGCCGTAGTCACTTAGTGCCGTTTAAGACACTTTACATACAGAGGAGGTACAGGGGGGAATATATAAATAAAGTAGGTATTTGTATACTAAATTTAATGAATTTCAGTTCACTGCTTTATAAACTACATCACTGTGACACCCCAGGATAAACAAACAGATGGACTTATAATTTTGTTAACCTATTCTGTCCCATTGCTGAGCAAAATCTGTCTATGCCTTCTATTTGTCACGGTCTTGAGTAAGATTTAGTTATATATTAAAAGTGACAAAATTTCAAATTATTTTCTTTCCCTGTGCATCCGCTGTAAGTGAAGTGTCTTAAACGGCACGACATGTGACTATGGCTTTATAATTAGCCTATACTCGTACACTTGAAGACATGTTTTCAACTTTTGAGTAGTCGGGTTTTAGTTTTATATAACTTCATTTTTTATTTGCCAATTTTTGTTCTCCTACACAAATGTAGGTTGACAATTATCGCACTTAACCGACATATAATTAATCTTAAAGTATAGTTATCGTAAAACATTAATGACACATATTTCCAAAATAAATAAGCCGCTAATGAAATGCTTGCGTGAGCTAATTTTACCTGTAGCGTCGTCGAAATTGTTACGACCACCATCTTGAATTTTCTTAATTGTGTTATAGCCTATGACACCCGGGTTATCAAAAGGGATCGATAGACACGTCATTTAACAGATTCGTTGCCATAGATATGATGCTATAGAGGAGCATCCGAAATTTAACATGCATACATCATGTTAAAATCATAACAGTCTTTTGCTTCGCCGTAGTCGGGTAAAAAAGGACCCAGATCCAAGGAACTAAAATATTTTCCCCCACTGATGCCAATAAATATGTTAAAAAGGCATGCAGCGTCAACATACTCTGCCAAGTAGATGCCACAAAATAATACTTGGTTTAATCCGAACAGTTATCTTAGTAATCACTTTCAGCCAGTTTCCTTTCAAATTTTTAAATGGCACTGAGGTTTGCTTTTAAATTATGCTGTATATTTTGACACGATGTTAATTTTATAATTTTAGTTATAGATTAACATGTTTATTAAATATTGTAACTCATGAAAATTAAACAGAATACTTTTCGAGTGGAGAAAAACTGTTGACATTGAATTTTATAACCGAAATGTGTTCACGAGTGCAGTCGGAACAGCGCGAAGAACAGCTATATGGACCGAGCTCACGTGATGTTGTATGGCCCGTCCCGTCCCGTCACGTCACGTCGAGGTCCCAGCCTGCAGAGAATTGCGCCCCGGTGATAGTTCCTAACACGACTGAATACCGTCTCCGATGTGGGACAACACTATTAATTATATCTACTATCTGTGTCAGCCGAAATGTTTATAATGATATCAACAATCGCAAATGAATTCGAGGTTGCACTTTAAAGATGTACTACCATCAGAAAACCTCAGTGGCTTTAATGACGTATTTATTGCATTCAGCACTGTCCGCACTTTGCAGTGTCTCGCAGTATCTTGTTACATTTAATAACTATCTAATTTTATATTATGTCAAAAAATAATTGTGTGGCAATAATTGGAAAATGTTAAAATTAATTTCGTTTGTCGTTTTATCTTAATATGATTATAATAACAAGTAATCAAATATTTGCATTCGATACATCGGGAAATAATAAACGGCATAACTTACATAACATGATTTGCAGGAAACTCACAGCAAGTCAGCTGCAAGTTATAACCCCGCTCCTGCTTCAGTCAAAAGACAGCATTTCCCTTGCGCTTTTATTCATATAACGCAAAGAAGTTACCAAACACTTGAAACATCAGATATTAAAATATTTACTCATTTTATTTGAATTATTATATAGTAGGTATTCTCTCCCTTGTAATATAACCTCAATTCAATAATATATTAGTTCTAAATACAGTAGATTGTTCAAATCACAGCGAAACGACTCCGTTAAAGGAATGCGGTAGTCTCCTTTTACACTTGGGGGCCAAGGTAACTGAGCGGTTAGCCTGCTTGCTTCCCAACATGGTGAACCGGACTCAACCCTAGGATCACTCCCAGATTTTCTTACGTGGGAATCGTGCCGGACAATGCCGCTGGTCGAAAGGTTTTCTCGGGGATCTCCCGTTTCCTCCGCCCTTTCATTCTGGCGCTGCTCCATACTCACCTCAATCACCCTCATCGGCTCTCAAAACCTCGCTTTTAAAAGTCGCCTAAATCTCTTAACTCTTCACTCACCTTTTACCCTTGACTATTTTTAAATGTTACGGATATGAGAAAGTTTAAATGAGAGACATTCGTGTCATGTATATACATCTCAACGTGCTATAATAATGTCATTGTACTTAATGAGTTTTACGTTACTTAGATTTAATCAAATTCTACTTGTTCATACCTCAAGAATTCCACAATTTATTTAAGCACAATATATATATTGTAACGTAAGTCAGTACCTACCTGAAGATTTCTCAGAATCAATTTCATTACTTTCTTTTAGATTACTGACTTTCAGTGTAGTGATGGGACTAGACTCGTTGATATTAACCTCCACTGACAAGTCGTGAACAATCTACAAGAGAGCAAACATTTTATTACATATTATGAACACACATAATATGAGAAAATAAGAATACTATATATATATATGTATTTACGCTCTGAACGTGCTTGCAATAATTATATCATAATGTAAGGCATTAGCTATTTCTATTTGTTAAACACATCTTGGACACCTCAGTTAATAAGCCGTAGAAAGTACACTCAAGAATATACGCAGATTAGATCGAGCCAATGTGACGAGATGATATGGGTGACTATACTACTGAATAGTGTTCATATTTTGATAATGAAGCTTGTTCTTGGCACCAAAGAGTACTATACCAGATATGAAAATTCTACGGGTTTTTATTTGTTCTTTTTTTTTTGCAGTATGAATATAAAGTCCGATACAAAATAAGTGCTAGATGCGAATGGCAAATTTTCAACGCCTCAGACACTCCCAACCTAACCAAGAATCGAAACCGATGACGTTTTTAAATCATTACAGTTGGACTAACACATCGCATCTATTCATTGTCGTTATATTGCTTACATAACAGTAGCACTTTATAACAGCCCTGCAATACCGGAGAAGTGACAGTTGGACTAACACATCGCATCTATTCATTGTCGTTATATTGCTTACATAACAGTAGCACTTTATAACAGCCCTGCAATACCGGAGAAGTGACAGTTGGACTAACACATCGCATCTATTCATTGTCGTTATATTGCTTACATAACAGAAGCACTTTATAACAGCCCTGCAATACCGGAGAAGTGACAGTTGGACTAACACATCGCATCTATTCATTGTCGTTATATTGCTTACATAACAGTAGCACTTTATAACAGCCCTGCAATACCGGAGAAGTGACAGTTGGACTAACACATCGCATCTATTCATTGTCGTTATATTGCTTACATAACAGAAGCACTTTATAACAGCCCTGCAATACCGGAGAAGTGACAGTTGGACTAACACATCGCATCTATTCATTGTCGTTATATTGCTTACATAACAGTAGCACTTTATAACAGCCCTGCAATACCGGAGAAGTGACAGTTGGACTAACACATCGCATCTATTCATTGTCGTTATATTGCTTACATAACAGAAGCACTTTATAACAGCCCTGCAATACCGGAGAAGTGACAGTTGGACTAACACATCGCATCTATTCATTGTCGTTATATTGCTTACATAACAGAAGCACTTTATAACAGCCCTGCAATACCGGAGAAGTGACAGTTGGACTAACACATCGCATCTATTCATTGTCGTTATATTTCTTACATAACAGTAGCACTTTATAACAGCCCTGCAATACCGGAGAAGTGACAGTTGGACTAACACATCGCATCTATTCATTGTCGTTATATTGCTTACATAACAGTAGCACTTTATAACAGCCCTGCAATACCGGAGAAGTGACAGTTGGACTAACACATCGCATCTATTCATTGTCGTTATATTGCTTACATAACAGTAGCACTTTATAACAGCCCTGCAATACCGGAGAAGTGACAGACCCGAACATTCTACTGCAGTGCAGTCATGCAGACGTAAGTCTTGCAATGTGCAGCTACAACATGCCTGACCCGGGTCAATATTTATGTAAGTGATTTAGTGTGCAGCTACAACATGCCTGACCCGGGTCAATATTGACGTAAGTCATGCAATGTGCAGCTACAACATGCCTGACCCGGGTCAATATTGACGTAAGTCATGCAATGTGCAGCTACAACATGCCTGACCCGGGCCAATATTGACGTAAGTCATGCAATGTTCAGCTACAACATGCCTGACCCGGGTCAATATTTATTTAAGTGGTTTATTGTGCAGCTACAACGTACCTGACCAGGGTCAATATTGACGGTGTGGGAGTACAGAGACAGCTGCCTTTTCAGAAATTCTTCATACGTCAGGTTGAAAGTGCATTTCTTCTGAGACTCGATGTTCACGGAAACAGTAATCCTGTTCGAATTGCGAGCGCTGAAACAAGCACAAAAATAAATGCAAGGATAAATATTTTCACCTTTGTATGGAAGTGAGAAGTGAATGCTAACTAATTATCAGCATGATTTAAGCAGAAGAAAAGATAAGTTGCATGCATACAGTTAAAACTGCTGTCAAGAGTGTAGTAGTGGACAATTTTAACGGAAACCACAACACAAAAATACATTAGCAGTTAAAGTTAAAAAATAAAAATGAAAGAAATTTTTAGAAACACAATGCCGTCCATTCAACTTTGTTATCTTCACTGGTTCCTGATATACAAGTGAAAACCTGAGTAGCGCGTGACGTCACTGCGCTATATCGTCAGCCGACGATGCGACCTAAACCCATAACAAAAATAGCGCAAAGCTGAATTTTTCACAGTAATACTACTAGCCTTGAAGAACAACATATCAAAATACTCTGACTTTCTCGTTGTCGCATCCAAAATTTGTATGACCTTGAAGTTCTGAGATCTAGGATTTTCATTGTCTTACTCTATCGTATAATGTTATGCCACCGATACCGCTCGATTGAGCTCGGGTCGGTCTCAAATTAGAGAGTAAATGTTATCAAACGTATCGCTGCTCAATTTATATGAAAAGTAATGTTGCAACATATTTATAGAAAACGAATATTAACACAAAATTATAATTATTAAGAAACAATGTCAAATTATTTACTCTATCTCCTTTAAAATGAAAAGGTAAACATAACTACATATAAAAACTGTTGTCCGTTTTATGCCCTTTCACACGGTACATTGACTTGCTCTGTACAACAGATATTTGTGAAACTGTAGCAAGAACAAGCACGGTCTGCAAATCACGCTGGAAGGAACAGTGACGTCTTGTTACAGATCTATTTGCAAGAGGGTTTCATACAAGTCGTAGAATATAGTCCATTCTCGCTATCTTCGACCTTTTGGAAACGAACCTTTCAAAAATGACACATTTTATTGTGCAGTGAGTTTTGAGCCAGAGTTACAGTTATGTAGTCAGGGTTCGTCTAGTAGAATCGTAGGGTGTACTACAATTCTGCTAGACGAACCCGGATATATATATATATTAGGCACATTTAAATGTATTTAAAGTGGATATTTGTTAAAGGTGTCTGATACTAATTTCTGACGTTTGAAGAATTAGGCCTAAGTAGCGTGTTTACCCTAACAGCCCAGAAATGATAGTTGTCTTGTTACAGAAGCGAAGAGTAGACCCAGCTTATCGTAGCTTCAAAAATTTTTAGACTTTTTTCTGTTTTGGTCTTGTTACTGCATATTTGGTTGTCTGCATATCTTGTTCTGTCCTTTGTATTTTGTGCTGTTGGTTGCCTGTGACTGGTTCAGTGTATTTTTGGATACTTTTATCTAACTGGAGATTTTCTGGCTTCTTTATTGAAAGTATGTTGACGTTGTCTAGTCACGTTCATGCTGCCATTATTATTATTATTTCGTCAACTGTCAGACTGGATCATTATATAACGTTTTTATACTTTTATATGTGTAAATATTTTGACCTACTGCAGTGTGCGTTTTGCTTGTTGTTTTGCTATTTTCGTATTGTCGTAGTTGTGCTGTCCTCGTTGTTTCTGTCTCGCTCGTTGTCTAACTGGATAGTTGTCTTTTGTTCCATGTATGTACTTATATATTTAATCACATTTTTATTGCATTTGTATTTCTCACTCATAGATGTGTTATTTTCTAGTTTTATTTGTCGTCGTCAGTGTATACAATGGAGATTCTATCAGATTTGAATTCAATTACACCATACCATTTCCATTAAAGTTCAAAAACCTCTACCATCATAGTACATTTACAATGGAGGTAAGTATTTTGAAGATTGTTTTAAAAGGGTTATTTAGTGTAGTACTATTTTCTGTCTCGGACAATTCGAATTTTAAGGCATTGCCTACGATATTACACACAGTTATTGAATTGGCTATTTTGATGTGTATTCTAAGGTGTAGTTGATGTATTGCCGCAGGAGTGTAGGCATTTATTCTGTTGATTATCATTGTATCATATGAAGTGTGGCATTAAAATTGTTAAAAGTGTGGGTTTTAAAATGTTTTGGACAATGTTTTCCAATAAAATGAACACACAAATGTTCTAAGCGTGCCTGAGTAAACAATATGACTTCCTAAATAAATTTTCCCTAATGAATAAAAAATATTTTATAAAACCTTTAAAATTCCACTCGAAACTTGCTCCGGGATGGGCGATACATATCCAAGTAGCGTTTAATTATAACATATATTAAAATAAATTAAAACCTTTTGATGTTATTTTATAGAAACCTTTATAATATTGACTTCTAACATTTAGCGAAAATGTAAAATATATTACCCATATACTAAACCACTAGCCTACCAGGCGGCATTCTTGCCTTTTCTAGTTTCTATTGTCACTAACCATGCCTAATATTTCATTTTTGTAAAAGTAAAATATGCCATTGAATAGCAAACGGGAGGGTTTCAAGCACAGAACACATCTTCCCTCCTCTTCTAAGTACGCCCTTTCATCTGAGTAACACTTTATATCTACTAATACATATAGAATAGAATGAATATTTCCTAACAGTTGGTAATACTAGTTTATAAAATTACCAAATTACAAGTTGCATTGATATCAAGGGTAACAATAAATAAATGTATTTCACTTCCCATTTAAATTCAATTGTTACTCTATTTTTTATTACATATTCCAGTTCTCAAGGCCAAATACAATTACAAAGGTTCAGCATGAAAATATTAACTCAGATCCCACTGAAGTTTATTACCTGCAATGTGCTCTTCTCTTGAGCAATTCAATATTAAGACAGGCTGCTTCTTTTATGGCAAAAGGGATTCAGCTCGAACAGAGACAAACATTGGACGAACAATACAAGAAGTGACAACACCTATATTCAATGAGCATGTTTTGGATCAGGCGAGATCACAGAATGAATGGGGTGCAGTAGTCTCAATCCCTGCGGAGGCTGCCCTGGTCCTTGTTGCAGCAGAGTCAAAACCCCACAAGGAGTGTCATCTGAAATGATACTCGTGTATCAAGTTGTTACCCAATGAGAACAGTGCCCAAGGTAGGCCAGAGGATAGTAACAAATGACAACATTTTAAAAACTGTGCTTTTTTTTTTTAGGAGAGCGAGTTTAGAATAATACAGGGAATCTGCTTGTAAGGAACTTGGTTGCGAATCTTATATCCGGAGTTACGTTAAGACAAGACTTCTTTCACACTATGGAAATCGTACCATTTTCTCAGATATCGTAGGGAAAAATACAGTTATCAACGGCAAGAGAACAGCAGACAGTATTTTGTATGAAACGTGTTATAGGGAACTGAAGAGATCTGATGTTGATGAGCGACAATACATCGTGGTGAAAGCAGGTGAGATCACCAGAGAGGATATACTTACAACAAGGTACAACTGTAAGTACTCCAGTGGAGAGGAATCTTCGTTATGCAAGGATACGGTCCCAGGCATAGTCAAGTGATCACACTATCTAAAGCAAAGGACGCACGAGATTTAACTTTCTCCACAGTTACCTATTCTTTATGGTATATGAAATCTGTCTGTGCGACACGTTTCACACATGTTTCGCCAGAAGAAAATAAAGCTGCAGCTCACCTACTGTTGTCATCAATGGAGGTTATAAACTGCATGCTGCAACAACAACATGCCCACGAGTGGCTTATTACGGTCAGACCTGGGGCATGTATGTGAAACATATAACCAATAATTACCCGTCCGCAGTGGTGGTATTCGATGGATAAAGTGGAAAACTAGAAAGAAAAACCCAGGAACAGGCTCGGTGGGAAATGAGGAGGTCGTGTCCTCATATTGACTTCGGTGAACAGACTGTGGTGACTACTTCAAACGAAGATTCCTTGAACAATAAGTATAACACAGCCCATATTACAACTGTGCTAAAATTACGTTTTTTTGGAGGCTGGTGTTCAAGTTGTTCTAACTAACGTGCACTCGACATAGAGCTATCAGGAATCCTGGCATACACGTCGGTACCGACCCGTATCTCCTAGTTATGCTAATTTAGAGGAACAGATTAAATGGAAATATTAAAATACTGCATCCAAGTTCGAGCAAAACCTCTGCGAATCTGTATGGCATTGCTGTAATACCAAAAAAAAATTATTGGCGACGTGCAGATTGCAGTCCTGTCTGTGCATGATTTTAACAGAGGTGATAATACATCTGCCATTTTGAAAAAGGCAGACAAAAAGCAAGTTGTACTGGAAAAATTTAAGTCTACATTCAGAAGTAGTTAACATTTTAAACAGCCCTGCATCTCATACTAAAGAGGTAGCCATCACTGAAGAGCGATTTGATCGAGCTTTGCATCCTTCTGGAGAACAATTTGATAATATTGATGATCTGCGACTGCACCCGTATAATCGTACAGACACTTTTGTGTTCTCGGTGGTTCCTGCAACTAAAGCAGCACTCTACCAACGCTGATTAAGGACATATTTTCAGTTAGACTCTACCGCATATCTGTGTTTATGTATATAATTGTTTAAATTTTACATACAAGTGTCTAACTTCTCTTTTTCAGGTTCAGGAATGGCAGGGATTTAATTGCCATCTACGGACTGGGGATGACATTTTCCTAATTCAGAATATACTCTCATTCCATTTATAACTACAAAGACTAAAGTCCCGATATTTTAAATGCGGATTATTGCTTGTACATAAATGCAAAATGCAAACGTAATTGCAATGCTCAGTGCAGCTAAGCTGTTATGACACGTGTGAACACTGCCAACGCACAAACTACCCAGCGAGTTATGAACTAGAAACAGGTGAGCTGTAATTTGACCATGGTATTGAAATTGAGTATAAAATGGAGAATATTCTGTGTTTATAATAATATGCTAAATATACATAAATCTACAACAACCGAACAAACTAGTTTATATTTGTATGTTTAGAATATCGTTTTGGCAAATTTCTATACCGTATAGAAACATCTCTAGTATGTCATATTTATCTTCATACACCTTGAATTGTGAATGTACTCTTCAATTTGGGAAAAAATTTAACTAATTAATTCAATTTAATGCATTACAGGACGAGTACATGTAGAATGCAGTATGAGCTACAGTTTTAGAACCACCTGTCGTACAGAGAAAGTAGACACACCGTTGGAAAGGGCATAACATATGCTATAATTTCATATGGAGACATGTTTGCCTAAAATTTATGTTAAAGTAGCTAGAGTCAAGAGTTTTACATTAGTTCGAAGAAATTTAAATTTTTTTAAATTATTTGTTTTATAGAGATATGTTGCAACATAACTCTAAATATAAACTGCACAGCGATATGTTTGATAAGGTTTCATCTTTAATTTGAGACAAACCTGAGTTCATTCGCACTCTCCGTTGCGTAACAATAGATGATAGGGTAACATAGCGCAAATCTTAGGCTCTAGGAAATATAAGGGCCTAAAAATTTAGGACGCGAACACGTGAAAGTCTGAGTATTTTGATATGTAGTTCTCCAAGGCCGATAGTACCAGTGTGCCAAAATTCAGCTTTACATATTTTTTGTAGGTAAAAACTTAATTTGACTAGGCTAAAGGGGAGACGATATGCGCACGCAGATGTGGTCGTGCTATACTCTATTCCACAAACATCAGTTACGGCGGGCTCAGTTAGACGTGAGGCAATGGAGGACGAAGGACGTTCGCAGAGGTACGGAAAAGTTGTCAACAGTAGAGAACGCGAAATTATAAAGTCCGTCATAACATGTTGTGACGAGGAGGCGAAAAACTGTTGTCTACTTGAGCCACTTCGAAGGGCAACTCCAAGAGCAGCCAGATATAAGGCAGGCGGCCAGTGAGAGAATCATTCGCACACATTGTTTATGAAAATACCAAACAAAATGATACAAATAAAACAATGGCGCCGCTACAACATATTACACTATACAATAAGACAACTGCATGTGAATTTGTTGTCTCCTATTTAACCTGACCAACTCGCCAACGTCCGAAGTCCGTTTTCCTGCACGCACGGAAAAGTACTGGAAGTGAAAAATGGACAAAAATATAAAATGAACTTAGTTGATGTTGGGGTTGCCTGGCATGGCTGAGAAAATGTTTTATTGGCACTTTTTAATAATGAATGCACACACGTTGTTAATACCAGCTTCCGCATATGTTGGGCATGGAGCGCTAGTGTAGCCTTCCTCACCAGGGACGGGTGTGACGTCATGTCTAGCACGCTGTTTGAACTGACGTTCTTTCCATCGTCCTGTGCCGCAGTGTATTCCTTATTTGGACATTTTTGAAGAAAATGGCTGGGATTGGACGTTTCATTGAAGATTCCTCTAAAGCATAACGAACTGTGTAACACCCCACTACGCAGTGAACACGATGTTGTCTCCTTTTTTGGGCAAATATTGGTGGATTCACTTAAAAATGAATAATAATGTCCGGATATTGGGGATTGAACTGTGTTCACCCCTCTAACAGACAATTGGGTAAAAAATTGTACTTATATACTTATTGCAACTGCTCGTTCGAGGTCAAACATTCAGCCTAGAGGGAGCATCCATTAAGTTATGTAACTGTAAAAATATATCTCTTTAAAATGCTAGGATCTTCAAGCGAGAGGACGTAAGACTAGGTGCTAGAAAGGACGAGAGTTTTTCAAGTACTATTATTCTTGCAAATATGACTCTAATTTAAAATTCGAGAAGACGACTTATAGTTATCAGAATGTTTTCTAGGTAGTCATCTTGGTGTAGGAATTTGAGGTTTTTCGAATAAGGATTTCTCCTCGGAAGTTAAGGCTCGCTATTCGCGAGCAGTTGCTTTGGTCAGTTGGACGCGAGGATAAATTAATATTTTGTGAGGTATAATATATGAATGGTAGGCAAGATCACCCAGCCTGGAGTTTTTTTTAAATGTGTTTTTACTGTCGCAATATTTTGAAAACGTGTGAGATAAATGGCAAATTTGATTGTGATATCAAATGTTTAAAAATTAATTGCAAGATGTAATGGCAATCTAAAATAATGGGTTGTTGCCTGACACATGTATAAGTTTGCCAAAAGAAATAAGTTAAAGTCCAAATATTCTTAGCATGGCCTTTGGAAGGTCGGTTAGCCAGAGAAATACATGTAACACTAAAAATGTATTATATAAATTTTATGTTGAAATTTTACTAGTAAAATAATGGAGTGTATCTAGCATGGCCTTTGGACGGCCTGGAAGCCAGAACTTAAATATTGTCAAGTCAAAAATGTTGAACCTTTAGAATGTTTTTAGTGGAATTTACCTTTTGCTTGGGTTTTAACAGGATAATTTATACGGCTGGTTGGGTATTTAGGAATGAAATGTGCCTGCATTTTCTAGTAAGTGGGAAAGAAGTATGAATATAGCTTTATTGCGGCAGAAAATTACTGTGTGTATTTTTCTAGAATATTTTTGTAGAGATATTTATACAAAAATATCAAATTTGGTGTTATTATTAAATACGTTTTTGTATATGGGGATTTATCCCAATAATGTAATGGTTGGAAATATATATATATATATATATATATATATATATATATATATATATATATATATATATATATATATATATATATATATATATAATAAAAAACAGAATCTCCATACTTCATGTTTTGAACTTTCAACATATATCTGCTACTCCTGCTCCGCTCAATGAATTTTAGTTGCTAGCATTTTTTTATTTTATATTTTTTTTTTTGCTATTGGTTTTTGATGTTCAGATTTTTCTGGGATTGGGGTAAATCCAGCCTTGCTACTTCCGTGAGTCAGGGGCATCGCAAGAATCTGAACAACTTAATATCCATTTATTTACAACATCCACCAAATTAACCTGTGTGTAAGCATTCTTTCCGTGTGTAACGGTACGTTATGTGAACGTATGGTCTAAATACGCCTAGGTATTCAAATTAAAAAGGCCACGGAAATCACAGTAAATCGTAACAGATTAATATACAAAGGCTGTAAGGATTTTGTTTGTTAATGTATTATTTGTAAACCCTCGGACGGCGTGCAAATGTAATGTCACCCGTAAAGATACGTGTCCACATATGTCTGGTTTTGGCAGCACAGTGGAATCACTGTAAAACATTTCTGTAGCCTTTACGATAAAATAATTTGTATAGGTTGTTCACGGTAAAATGAGCGCATTTGAAAGCTCCGCTTAAGCTCTACTTGTATGCACGCTGTGTATTCTTCCCCCTTATGTAAAATTAACATTGCCATGGGTCTCATCACTTTATTCATGCGTCGGTAAAGTGAAACTGTGAAATTAATAGAAAAGTAAATATTTAACTAATCTGCTAATATTTACACTTCGATGTATTAAAAAAACAGAAAGCAGAGAAATAATTTAAGTTATCGCAAATGGCTACCTAACACTTTAATATTTAACGTTAAGATACGGAACTATTTCCCATCCATCGTTACCAACTTTACTGGGCGTATGTCACTCGGTGCGCCCATTAAAATATAATGCAGGCAGGGGCAGTGTCATTTTTCTAAGGTTGGTTTCAAAAGTGCTCACTTTATCGTGAGCAGCCTTTACTTACTTAAAAGACCGTAATAACATTTTTCTATGATTTATCCCAGTACAAGTTATTCTAAGCACAACGTTCAGTTTTTTGTCGGCCAAATTACTACGCTGTAAAATATTCACCTTGTAAACTACCTACTCCGTAATGGATGCGTTTAATCGATACATTGTACGGATGTAATACCACATGGCAGACGGCAAATATAGGGCTGCCAAGCGTAGTTATTATACAAGACCGGGGGCGTCCCTACGTATTCGACTGTTTCTTGAGCTAATGTAGAATCAGTACCATGGATCTGTGAGACAATAGTTATCCATTCGCACGTTCCCACTATTCGTATACAACTAAATGACAATGTTGCGAATATTGCATTGTATTGTATAGGGCTTAAAACGTCCCCCGGTTTTATACTGGAAAGTTTATAAGGTGAAGGCTTACGGACTAACTTATAACCGAACTTAAATTCACACCCGTGCCATACCCGGGATGTTGCGAATAATATTGTAGAATGTAGATAAGCAGGTTAGGAACAAATCTATCTTTATAGTAATCAGCTAAGCACGTTTGTTTGTTGGCGTCGAAGTTAAGGTCACACGTTCGTGCTCAAGACGTAGCAGGTTCGAAGTCGTGTTGATTTATTTTATTTATAAAATATAATATTAGTATGGCAGTTGTGATACAAATGCATTTACTGTCGAACAGCACATGCAGAATGAAAATACATTATACAGCGCACACTGTCACAAGAGCACTGCCAACTGTTGTTTACAGAAACATAGATCTTCGTGTATACTTTTGCATTTGCTGTTACTCAAGGCACTCTGTCCGCGCGTATACTGCCGGGCCAATGTCTTGCCGCTCCGCTACAGGCCGGTCCGTGCCGAGCCACAGTTTAGGGAGTAGAAGGGGACTCGCGTGCTCAGACGTCTGCCGGGAACAGTAGGTGAGGTCGTGCCGCTCCGCTACAGGCCGGTCCGTGCCGAGCCACAGTCTAGGGAGTAGAAGGGGACTCGCGTGCTCATACGTCTGCCGGGAACAGTAGGTGAGGTCGTGTCGCTCCGCTACAGGCCGGTCCGTGCCGAGCCACAGTCTAGGGAGTAGAAGGGGACTCGCGTGCTCAGACGTCTGCCGGGAACAGTAGGTGAGGTCGTGTCGCTCCGCTACAGGCCGGTCCGTGCCGAGCCACAGTCTAGGGAGTAGAAGGGGACTCGCGTGCTCAGACGTCTGCCGGGAACAGTAGGTGAGGTCGTGCCGCTCCGCTACCGGCCGGTCCGTGCCGAGCCACAGTCTAGGGAGTAGAAGGGGACTCGCGTGCTCAGACGTCTGCCGGGAACAGTAGGTGAGGTCGTGCCGCTCCGCTACAGGCCGGTCCGTGCCGAGCCACAGTCTAGGGAGTAGAAGGGGACTCGCGTGCTCAGACGACTGCCGGGAACAGTAGGTGAGGTCGTGTCGACCATATACAACATCCAATCTGTCCGAGACTGGGGCACAAGGCACAAACAGTCTCTTACAAGCGCACACACTTCCACTGCAGCCCGCCGACAATCTCCGCGTTACTAACACACTCACCAGCTCCGCATACAGCCAAATGCATAGAAATCATAATTTTGTAGGCGGGAGGGGGGCATCTTTAAAAGAGGGTTTTTATTTACCATACCTCCCTGGGTTCTACGAACACTTCCATTAGCAAACGAATAAATAAGGCCTTGGTGATGGAGTTTAAATTTAAAAGTTGTTATTTTTTTTAATCACACAGTATGTGTGAAAACAAAATTGTTCTATCTCACTGATAATAAATTGTGTTTAATGGAGAATCTTGGTGGAAATTGTTCTATCTCACTGATAATAAATTGTGTTTAATGAAGAATCTTGGTGGAAATTGTTCTATCTCACTGCTAATAAATTGTGTTTAATGAAGAATCTTGGTGGAAATTGCACGATGGTTTTATGGCCTGCATAAATTAATATTTAAAAAATACATATATTTTTTACCTTCTAAATTGTTTAAACCATTTGTGGTGCAATGTTTGAAAAATGTAAAAATGTTTTTGCTGGTGGCTAAAATTAAATGTACAAGACAGATAATAGAAACAATCAACTGACTTCAGCTTATCATAATTTAAAAAAACACACTTCATAATAGTAAGTAAATCGTTTTCTGGTAGCTATCAAGATACACCCGTACACATCCTAATGGGAGATCGTAGTGAACACTAATTATGGTTTATTAATTTTTAGTCCCTATAGTAGTAATTACTTCGGTGGCAGAACAAACAGATAAAACTAGTTGCAAACAATGTTTGGGAAATGTGTAGTTTGTAGGTTTTCGTAATCATGTCATTGATGCGATTATCTTATCAGATTCAGCCTGGTCGAAGCCTCAAAATTCATTAATGTCTCGACAGTAATTTCATTATCTTCTTCACGTTAGCAGTTTCGTTACCTACGTATGCTACTTGAGAACGATGTCCGCTAAACATCTCTGAACTTTGATACTTCGACAGGGCTGGCTTGGAAATAAGAGACCTGTTTTCATAATTGGAGAATGCCAAGAGAAGGGTGTGTGGAGGCGTGCAGAGGACGTGAGGTTGACATGAATTTTGCCGGAGTGACGAAGTCTTGTAAGCAGTTTGCTCTGAGCGAACATGTCCATCATGTGGAGGGAGAGAATCTCCACACATGATCTTGATCATACGGCATATAACATCTTGCACAAGCGTCAAGATCAGTCGAGAGCAATGAGACAGACACAACTTCCATTTGGAGACTCGAAATTACTTCACGTCAAACAAACCCTACAGTAGCCTATGTCAGAGGGCAAACGGGCAAAAACTGGCTTGATCTCGACACTCAGTATGTTAAGGGACTGCGAAAGCACAGCCTATTGATGATTTCGGCTTGATAATATTTCAGCAAAAGGTGTCAGAAAATTGTATAATGTGTTATCGGCAAGCAGTACCTCACATAGGATCAAAGAAAATTCAAGAATGCGCGCTAATACATGTGTTTTATTAACCCATGTTTTTATTCAGTGAAAAAATATTTTCAATGGTCTCATAGTTTTGTGGTGTACTGAAACTGCGAGACCTAGAGTTCGTAAATGCAACGAGCATTTCTGTTAATTCTTAATTTTCAATTAAAATCTTGGAAGCCAAATATGTCAAATATGAGACTCGTTCGAAGTTTTCTCGAAAATATGTACTGTTCAAATGCACCATACATAGGTTTTTAATTGCATTAGTGCTCCCTAGTCTTGTGTACAATAAGTAGAATGAGTGTGTCTGTGATTAATATAGCAACTCGTATTCATAAAAAATATGTGTCACTGCTTGTTCTACTGTAGCTGTGTATTCGTACCTCTGAGCGACATGTCCCGCCGACTGTCCTCCCTGGATGGCTTCATCGTACTCCTTCTTGGCAGTCTCCTTCTCCTTCACACTCGCCTTGTACACCTTGCCGTCTATCTCCCTGAAACACACAGCACCTCCACATCACTGCCTGTCCTCCCTGGATGGCTTCATCGTACTCCTTCTTGGCAGTCTCCTTCTCCTTCACACTCGCCTTGTACACCTTGCCGTCTATCTCCCTGAAACACACAGCACCTCCACATCACTGCCTGTCCTCCCTGGATGGCTTCATCGTACTCCTTCTTGGCAGTCTCCTTCTCCTTCACACTCGCCTTGTACACCTTGCCGTCTATCTCCCTGAAACACACAGCACCTCCACATCACTGCCTGTCCTCCCTGGATGGCTTCATCGTACTCCTTCTTGGCAGTCTCCTTCTCCTTCACACTCGCCTTGTACACCTTGCCGTCTATCTCCCTGAAACACACAGCACCTCCACATCACTGCCTGTCCTCCCTGGATGGCTTCATCGTACTCCTTCTTGGCAGTCTCCTTCTCCTTCACACTCGCCTTGTACACCTTGCCGTCTATCTCCCTGAAACACACAGCACCTCCACATCACTGCCTGTCCTCCCTGGATGGCTTCATCGTACTCCTTCTTGGCAGTCTCCTTCTCCTTCACACTCGCCTTGTACACCTTGCCGTCTATCTCCCTGAAACACACAGCACCTCCACATCACTGCCTGTCCTCCCTGGATGGCTTCATCGTACTCCTTCTTGGCAGTCTCCTTCTCCTTCACACTCGCCTTGTACACCTTGCCGTCTATCTCCCTGAAACACACAGCACCTCCACATCACTGCCTGTCCTCCCTGGATGGCTTCATCGTACTCCTTCTTGGCAGTCTCCTTCTCCTTCACACTCGCCTTGTACACCTTGCCGTCTATCTCCCTGAAACACACAGCACCTCCACATCACTGCCTGTCCTCCCTGGATGGCTTCATCGTACTCCTTCTTGGCAGTCTCCTTCTCCTTCACACTCGCCTTGTACACCTTGCCGTCTATCTCCCTGAAACACACAGCACCTCCACATCACTGCCTATCCTCTCTGGATGGCTTCATCGTACTCCTTCTTGGAAGTCTCCTTCTCCTTCACACTCGCCTTGTACACCTTGCCGTCTATCTCCCTGAAACACACAGCACCTCCACAGCACTGCCTGTCCTCCCTGGATGGCTTCATCGTACTCCTTCTTGGCAGTCTCCTTCTCCTTCACACTCGCCTTGTACACCTTGCCGTCTATCTCCCTGAAACACACAGCACCTCCACATCACTGCCTGTCCTCCCTGGATGGCTTCATCGTACTCCTTCTTGGCAGTCTCCTTCTCCTTCACACTCGCCTTGTACACCTTGCCGTCTATCTCCCTGAAACACACAGCACCTCCACATCACTGCCTGTCCTCCCTGGATGGCTTCATCGTACTCCTTCTTGGCAGCCTCCTTCTCCTTCACACTCGCCTTGTACACCTTGCCGTCTATCTCCCTGAAACACACAGCACCTCCACATCACTGCCTGTCCTCAACGCCAGCTATTCTTATCCTAGTCCTGGCGTAGCGCAGAACATTTTTACCTATATTATAGTTAATAATTTGCTGCCAAAAGCATCTATTGAGTTGAATTATTTTCTAAATGTTATACAATATGAAATATTTGCCTAGAAAAGTATGACGATGAATAAAAATACTTAAAAAGACGAATTAAACGAGTTGTAGGAATTTTTAACTTAAATATTTTTTCTTACAAATCTCAAAATGTTGCAAAAGTAATGCGTCAGACTAAAGCTCAAAATAATGGTCAGTGTTATTAGAACTGCGTGAAGAACATTTCTCTTAAACTTGACATTTTAAATCAAAATTTCCTGAAGCTATACCCTTATCGGAAATGAACCAAGAGTCGGATTTCAAAGAAATTACAACATTCCGCTCTTTTAGCTTCGATACACATTTTAGCTGAAACTCAACTTTGTGTTCAATTGGCTTTTTAAAATGTTTATGGTTAAATCAGAATTTTACGCTTAAAACATTATAAACGTTATTTTTCAATTAAATGTGTTCTTTTGTACTATTATAATGGAACCTATCATGTCACAAAACTATATATCCTCAAAATTTGGAAGACAAAACGTTCTCTTGAACAATCTAAACACATGTGGTGCACACGCGCTCGCTGGAGGCAGTGGAGTCTCCGTAATTACAGTTCAAGCTCACTGATCTCGCCTTCACTCGGCCACTAAGCAATCTTGACCATTGTTGCTCTGTTGTCTGTCGCTGGATGCGCCCTGCACACTCCAAGTATATGTTTACCCATGTGTTTAGTTAGAGAATATAGTACCAGAGCAGTTGATCTCAGGACTAATTGTACTCAAATAAGCAGTGGAGTTTCTAAAGAAAACTACTACATGTGGAGTTAACAAAATTCACTAATATCGCTGTGTGGTTCAATAAGTTCTTTCTTTGCACGATACAAGACTTTTTTTTTTTTCACCAAAGTAAACAGATCCCTGATGCGCACAGATCTACCTTGATATACATTTGGTTCTCGACAGCGAAAATCGATCCAACTCAGTACATGAGAATTAATTAATGCCACTGTATGCTAAAACTAGAAATGTTTTATACTTGTACTGGAACACAATGCGATAAATTTAACGATAAGTATTTATATAACTAAGAAAGTTATTGCGTAATTTGGAGGCCCCCAAGATATATTCTTCATTCACACCACAAGCTTCATTCAGGCTAATTAAATTTTCAGCAGGATTCTCAAAGAAAGTTGTACCTAGCCCTTAGTGTGTGCAGCAGATTCTTCTCTAATAGTCCAGTAGAATTGCCTGGAGTCATCATTTTAGTGCAAAGTACTGATGCAGCAAACGAACCACTCTTACCTGGATATACTTTCAATAATACTTACATAAATATATTCTTCACATATTTGCAAGACTTGGTTTAACTCTCACTATCTCTCTGGACCCCCCCCCCCCCAACTCTCTTCTTGCGCGTTAAACATTTATCACATTTTGTAGAAACGGTATACACAGGAAAAATCATTAAAGATACTGTATGAATTACGGTGAAAACAATTATGTTAAATATTCTGTGGATACTTTTCCCCAATTATAACACAATTAGTGTAGATACATAAGGTTATGTATTATTCATTTATTCAAATTTCTACAAAATGAATGTGGTTAAAGATTTGAACTTTTATTATGGTTATTTTGGGACAGAATTTTGAGACTGATGTATTCATGGGACTGTTTCACCACTCCATTAAAACCATTTCATTTGAAACCGCTACACTTCATAGCACTGCAAACACTTACAGACATTTAAATTCCAAACACTTCAGACACAGTCGAGAATGGTCCATTTCTATCGCACTGCACTCCTTAGACAGAGGTTGGAAGTACGTATAAACTATTCTTTAGTATCACAGACTTCGCTGGGTTGAAAATAAGTTGTTCACTTATGCTTTACATCGTACAACACCCAGAGTTAGAATATGTACGGGCTATACATATATTTTTAAGGGGAAGTGTAAGATAATGCGAGCACTCACATTAGGAAGCCCGTAATGAAGGCGGTGTCTGGCATCACGAAGCTGAAGAAGACCTCCCTAGAGTGGTTGGCAGTGTTGGCAACCCTGCTGCTGACTACAGTGCTGGCATATCTGTACTGGATGTGTGACGTCACGTGCAGACTGTAAACATCTGGTCGATCCTCCTGCAATTGAAAATATTGTGAATTAAATTCAGTGAAAACCTTGACATTAAATTCAGACAAACACACAAGAGATTGAAACATTTGGCCTTAATGAATGTGGACCTTGATGCTATGCAATTGGTCCCCTTAACGTAATCGGGTGGCCTATAGTATTGTTATAATAGTAATGAATAGCAACAACCCTTGGTGAACTCAACAATATTCCGCACGGTATTTTGCAGACGATTGTTAAGGGCGTATCAATTTGTTTAAGGAAATACTTGAACTATTCTGCAGTTTTTGTGAAACAAAGAAATGAAGTCAAAGTTAACTTCAGAGCATGTAATGTATAATGAGCCTACTACTTGTTTAAACTTCATCGGGTCCAAGACCTCTTTGTGAACAGCTGCCAACATCTCGTCACTCAACTATCATACTTACAAGTTCAGTTATATTATGTTAGCAAAAGATCATTGGCATTAATAAACTTCCGTGTCTTAAAAATAATATTCCATTCTATAGCAGGCTTCTTGGGGTGTCTACAACCTCTCCACTCCACCTTATTACAACTTCTAACTCTGCCTGTGTATAGATGTGTGCTTCCCCCATCTTTTTTTTAAACTCGTCCACCGAATTTCACCGAACTCGTGCTTACAGTTCTTAAAAAGGAAAATTACTCTTATAATTTTGACCATGACAGGTGCTTATTTCCAAAATGGTGGCTACTTAAATAATTTTTTCACTATATATCATATATTAGGAATTGTTCAACCAAACTGAAATTAAACTGGGATAGGGCCTACCTATTGTCTGTTCATGCTACAGAACTGAACACAGAATCTTGAGTTCTCATTAGTACACTGTGTTGGAAAATGGCATCACCTTATTAAATAAAGCTTTTACAACATATCTCATGGAATCTTCTAGCGATTATCATCAAATATGGTGGAGAATTATTTTTGACGAAAGGGATTTTAAAGCAATACATTCTTTTATCTCTGATGTGTGAATCTCATCAAAAGGACTTTGATATATATTTTAGAGAAAATATTGCTGCTTGGGAGGAGTTTGAACCTTTTAGAATTCATTACAACTGCAGAATAAAATATTGCTCCAAAGATTTTGCCCACGAGAAAACTAAGGTACAGTAACAGGGTAAAAATAAAAGAAATACTTTAAAATGACATACGTCCCAGTTCCTTTTTTGATGTGTCTGCTCTTTAGCATTTAGAATTACCTCTGGAGTTTTAACCAAATAAGATATTATACTGTTATATTCTCTCACAATATGCACTGTCTCACCACAAGTCTCTAGATATCCATTCGTATTGGTTCAAAAGGCACCAATCATATAACTAATATGATGTCCCTTTGTTGTCATTGCAGCGTTAACCCTTCGGGATAGGCTATTTGATATTTTCTGGTATAAAGCTGGCGGAACTTGTTTCCATTTTTTCCTTTGGCATGGTTGATGTTGGCGTATGTCTGCTGGACGAGCTGATCTGGCACACAAGGAGGATGGGGCTCTATCTTTAGCTCGACCTGGAATTGCTGGCCTACCCAAAGGAGCTTAGCGGTAACGTCGAATAGCCCTTCAAGCATATATGTGTGGTTTAGATAACTATATCACTTTTTACAGATAGAGAGTATGCCATATCGAATATCTGTATCTATTATCCTATTTTAAAAGTTATTTTTTCATGTGTCAGAGCACCTACGCACCTAAACGGTGTAAATCTTTCTAACTTTATTATAACATTTTAAAAATGAATACTAAGAAAACCTTATTGTAACTTGCAGGTAAAATTTTCTTAACAAATTTTAAAAAAGTAATCGATTTTATCAAACTCCTCTGTGCGATGACTTTAGCGAAAGAATGCAGAAATATATCTTCCTCTCTCTTTCCTTTCCCTCCTTCCATCTTTCTTTTCCTCTCTCTTGTCCTCTCGTTCTTTCCCTTTCTCTTTCTTTCAGATTCACCATTCATACCAGTTTACTATCAAATCTACATATTTCACTATAACAGTTTTAATTCCTAAAGTTACCTTTTTTAATTCATGAATATAATTCCTGTGGTTTTGTATAAGTAATTATTGCCTGAGTAACTTAAAACCGACCAACACCCTATCTCTAACCGCACTTAGCGCATAGCATGGTTCCCGAAGGCCCATCTGCCAGAACATACATGCCCATCATTAAAAACCTGAAATACAGACAATCAAATTAAAAAATAAATACATTATGGTCTCAATCGGAAACACTTTTTTTTCCAAGTTTCAAATCTGCACTTATTAGCACATGAAAAATAATTTACTTACACTTACAAAATAGGCAGTGAAATACTCTAGCAACCATTTTCCCGTAAAAGTAATTCTGCCGATTGCTTTTTTTTTTTTTTTAATTTAGAGGGAAGATAAAATGCAATATTCAAATACTTTGCTATTGGCACTTCAGTGTATATGCAAACCTACGCAAATACATCGCCTTTGGGGATTGCTTTAAACTCTGTATAGATTAGGCATGAATACTAAACAGTGAAAAATTAATGCAAAAACATATCTTAAAATGTTTCAAAAACTCCTGTTAGTAATCGAATTTAGAACCTAAATCTTGCATTTCCCATTTATTATTCACCAAGGGACGGGC
This sequence comes from Dryococelus australis, assembly GCA_029891345.1. NCBI lineage: Eukaryota > Metazoa > Arthropoda > Insecta > Phasmatodea > Phasmatidae > Dryococelus > Dryococelus australis. Next base: position 125,563,915 of record CM057003.1, read on the forward strand.
CTGTGGAATCCCCAGGCTATGCAATCATATGTGAGGCAGATAATTTAATCAAATAGTAATTATGTTACAGTGTTGTCTCAGAACTGTATCACGTGCTCGCTCGCACCTATCGGTGCTGTTTCGCACATCCTGACCTGCAGTTGCAATGGGAATACTGTTAAAATTATGGGACATAAATGGTATATTTCATTATCGTGGGTGGTTTATTAAACCAACATGAACCTACGACAGCTTACTGGAAAACTGGGGAGGTGTATATGCAATTATGGTACGAATTTCGAAATTATCGTACAAAACCGAAATTATGGTACACCATGTCATAATTATAGTACGTGAAAACTTGGTTCGGGTGATATAGTGCCATAACTATGGTACATATTATGGTACCCATTTGTAGTAGGGAAGTTACCCAAGTGGCCTAACCTGTTTTAGGCTTAAAAAGAAAAGAAAATACAGAATTCCGACAAAAAATGAGAAAACCTACAGAAGGTAAAAAAGATTGCGAAGGGTAACATTTTGAGGAAGGTGTGAAGAACCTTCACACCTTCCTCAAAATGTTACCCTTGGGTAACTTCCCATTGGGGGATGGTGGGGAATAGAAAGGCAACCCTCCCCCAAATCCCACGAATATCGGTCGAGATATGTGCCTTCCAGGTCGAAAAGAAGGCGAAAAGCGACCCCCACTAGTATTTGCATCTCCTCCCAAGGTGGGTCTGAGGGTGAAGGAGGGTAGGGGGTGGGCCTTCCACAGAAGAAGGCACAAAGGTGTGCAGAAACTTGGTTCCAGCTCTCCACGCGATAATTATGGTTTATCCGAACCAAACATTTTTCTTATACATGGACCTTAGGACTGGGGCACAAAAACCTCTCCCCCGGAAGTGAGGGGGGGGGGGGGGCGGTCGGCAACCATAACTCACTCCCTTCCCCATGGGGCACTAATGATCTCCCTTAGGCCCGTTCTCCTCTCCTCACCATTTGGACTTAAAGTGTTAGACGCTGCAAACTTTCGTTCTTGGTTAAAAGACAATTTCTTAAAGCAGTCTCCGAAGCATTAAACAAAATTACCAGATTTTTTTATAAGTCCGATAGAAAATTGATATATTGTTATGGTTTCTGGTCTCGAACTGGAGGCCCAAACGAGGGATATTGCTTAGATATTTACATCGGGTGCGTACAAGTACAGAATTAGTTAGAAAATCACGTACAAATTTCGTTAAAAACGATTCAATGCACAGGTGCGTATTCGAACTATGGACCCTATATCGCCCTATATCATCTTTATTCTTCATACAAAATTTGTCTAACAGCCTATGTTAGATGTTTCATACACCCATACATTTATACAACATTTAATTCCACTAATGTGTCACTTAGGTGGTTCTTCCATGAAAACCAGTAGCTATAAAATGAGAAGTTTGGTATAGCTCTAAAGGTATTGTTTTTATAAAATATTTTTATAAAAATTACTTTTAATGAAATACATCTTTAATTCAAATATTGGTTATGTATTGTTGGCAAGGGATGGTGAGTTGTGAGGGGGAGGGTTGATTGATGAGGGGGGGGGGGGCATCCAACACGTCCGTCCCAGGCAGCCGGCTACCTATGGTGTCATGGCAGGCGAGTAAACCTAAATCCTATGCATGCTGGGCGATAAGTACTTGTCATCCATTGGGTAGCTGCTGGTGTAAAACTGTCAGGAACCTTGTATCTGCAATCAAATCGTTGTAGAGAATCCTGGGTTTGGAACAGGTACAGAGTCGATATCCATATAACAGCTCCAGGTCTTCACCGTACTTAGCCTTATTCACGTCGTAATGAAATCTGTACATAACTGTTTTCGACAAGTCAAGCACTGCTAAACCTGTGTAAATGTGTTTGTCGAAAAGCATGAAGTCGTGCTGCAGATGGAGGAGAGAAACATATTGATATTTAATCGATCGGTCCAGGAATATTGTTTTGGCTCTCAGTTTTTTAAATCTTCTTCACTGCAGACCAGTTCAATTTTTTAGCGTATTCTTTTGCTCTCCATTAATTTTCCGAACATAACTTTATCAGATAATTTAAAGAATTCCCTCTGGAAGATATTGGTGGCTGCCTGTCGTTTCGTAGTGTTCAGATTTATGTAAGGCTTCAGCCATGCTTCTTGCTCGAATTCTAGCACACTGTAATTTTTGCACGTCTGAATTCAAGATCCAGCGCCTGTTTCAGGTTGCTGTAGTGAGAGATATATCGTTATGTTTCTCCGAGAATCGTCATCAGATTCGGAAGCTTGGAACCCAGTGGTTGACAGGTAGGGACAGTAAGTCTTTGTTGTCTTCATGCAGCAGAGCGGACTACTCGTCATCGACTTCTTGGATGTATCCGATATTACCATATTTGGGAACTTTCATTATGTCAATATCTGTTGCGCCAGACTTCGAATCGCCCGCCGCAGAAAGTACTTAATTTCGCCGGCTAGGAGCACGGTGTCTGATTTGTTCTCGGTGTACTCGGTATCCCCTCTCCTTTTTCCTTCCCCTCCCTCTCTTCACTCCTCTTTGCCCTTAGCGTGTTCCTATGTTACTCGTAAACTGGTGCTCCAAGACGTCGGCCGTCCAGACGATTCACCTAACACCTTTGGGCAGCCTTCCTTCGCTTCATTGTAACTGCTGGTGTTAGCTGCTACTGTGATTCCATCATGGATAATGGCCCGAGTGATTAAAAGAGCGATCTTTAATATTTTTTAGATATCACTATGGTTGGTGTGTAATGTTGTAACTGCCAAATTGTGGCTTAGCTTTAATGCTTAAATATTGTGTATGGAGGTGCAGCCAAGCCATTTTGATTAACAGGGCAGAAGTTTGCATTAGTTCCTGCCAGTGCTAAAGTATTGTTTGTGGGCAGCAGCGATATTGGTAGAGTTTGTATCGGCCAGTACATTTAAATTTGGGTTTTGGGCTTTATTAAGGTGGTTTTGGTCCTTTTAGATGTATACTTGTGACTTGTAGCACCATGTTATATCTCGTTTTCGGTCGCCCCATTTGTTCTGCACGCATTGATTCTGATTAGGCTCAGGCGCCACAACGCCAGGTTTACAAATTATACGTTAATATTGTCAGAGTTTGTAATTCTAATTGTGATTGGGCTAGCTAAAGTTGCTGGCCGGCCGGTAGTGAAATTTTAAAATTCCTTTAGATTGTTTGTTTTGGTCTCGGCGGGCCCTTTGTAGGGCATGAATGCTGCCCGTCCGAGAATTGCTTGAATTATTGTTCTGAAGCGTCAAGCAGGGTGTAGGAACACCCTTTTTAAATTAGTTGTGTCAAAAGGTAAATAATTTGGGTTGGCGTTCATTATTCTGAAACAGAGCGCCTTGCTTGTAACATTTGATCTCGCTTGTGAGCGAGCATGGTAATGAATAAAATAAAATAAATATTTGTAATGATCAATCAGATGAAAGGTATGAAGCACATATATCGAGGCTGTTGTTTCTGACCCACACAACTTGAATTGCGTTGTACCAAACCTTTAAGGCGATTGTTAATGCTTGGTCAGATTAATTAGTTTAATGTACGCCTTCGGTGTTTCGTACTGTATGATTTGTAATGTTTTCGAAAGGCAATTTTCTGCGTTCATATACGTATTTTGAGAACATAATTGTTGGGCAGAGAAGCTGGAATGATGCAGGGTCAGCATTACAATATTTAATTATTTTAGTGAATCTAGTCAGACTTTTTGAATGCAAGGTCTTTATAAAAAAAAAATTAAATTAGTGGTTTTTAATATCTAGCCTTTTATCTATACACATTTTTATACTGCTCCTGTTTGAGTTTTGCTGAATATATTATATAGTGGTGAGGCACCTCGGGTCAGTTTATACAGTTTTTATGAGTGCATTTCAAAGAACGTTTTTGAGGAAATGTGAAATGAACTAGCACTGTTTTCGAAATGAGAATAAATGCATTAACTTGGAAGTGTTATGCTTTTGAGTTTTTTCAATTCATGTTCTATTGTGATCATAACCTTTTTTGATTAGCCCTAATGATTCTAGTGTTTTACTCTGAATTGAATAATTATGGTGTAGGGTCACCCCAATTTAATTTCATGTACTTCTGGTAAAACTTTGCTAGCGCATTACATATTGCAAAGTTCATTAATATTTTGTGCACTTGTAAGTCGTATCGAGCTCATTTACTTTACTTGTATTTTTATCATTCTGTTTCATTCTATTCACCAAGAGTCTGCCGGTTGGCTTCGTGTACAACCTGAAACGAGATGAGCTGCTCGAATTCCTGTAGGACTCCGGTGGGGAGGTCGAGCAGAACATTAGAGTCGCTGAACTACAGAGTGTCGCCGTGCGAAGCCTATGCGCCCAGGGGTGTTAGGTGACACAGCCGCTCTCCAGACAGTCTGTTGCGGTGAGTGGAAGAGCGGTTTCTATTTTTGTTACCAAACTTGTACATTCGTACGTTGAATTTATGTCCAGAAATGGACGTACTCAGAGATCTCATAGTCAAGATCGAGTGTTTTATCCTGGAGTTGTTACAAGAGGAGCTGACCGCTCTTTTAGGTGGGACTTTTCTAGGATTTAAACAGTGTGTATATTAAGAGCTTTTTCCCTTCGTGTTAGACGGCAGTCAGAAATTGAGTTGGTATACAGAGCACACTGGGAATGTTCGTTTCTTTGATAGCAACCAGGAAACAGTGTATGACTGGCGGAGAGCGTGGGGCCACTAGTACTAGTTGTAAACCTCCGCATCGAATAGTTAAGTGTTTTATTACCGTCACCTGTGGGGAATGTAATGTTTTGGCCCTAATCGATACTGGTGCGACAGATAGTGTAATGAGTGTTCGATTTCTTGAGCGCTTGTTAGATCTTAAAATTGTCTCCATAGGTCATATTAGTGTTGTCCCAGAATTGTGTGTTTGTGTGGCTAATGGAGATGTGTTGTGGTCTTACCAGGTGGCTACACTCCATTTCAAGATTGGAAGATTTGCCTGGGATTTCCAGTTTTGGGTATATTCTTGCCTCACTCAAATTCTTATATCGGGTCTTGAATTTTACTGGAAGACCAGGGCAGTGGTTGATATCGATTCTTTGTTTCTTTCTTTTGGGTTTGCCCCAAATATTCATGTGGGACTAAGGGTTGAGGAAGTATCCACCTCTAGGTTTTGTTTTGAGGTTAATGATTTGGAGGAGGCTAGTTTCCAGTGTAGATTGGAGGATCTGAGAAGTGAGTTTCGAGATTTTATTACACCCAGGATAGGCAGATGTGACGTCCTCTCTTATAAGTTTTCCCTTACTGATAATATATATGTTCGGGACAGCCATTTTAAGTGCCCTCCTCCGTAACTGAGGGCCTTCTGCGAAATTACCAACAAACTACTAGAGGAAATCTGATTACTGCTCATCCAATTTTGGTGGGTTTGTAAATGCGATAGTGAAAAGTACCATTGGTGTTCAACTACTCCTTAGTTAACCGAAAAATACACAAATGCCCATTTCCTCTTCCAACGATCTATTGTGCCCAACAACATCTGGGTAAAGCCCAGATTTTTTCAGTCCTCGACTTCAACAACAGTTTCTATCACTGCCTGTTGGATCCGTCCTGCTGTAAGTACACTGCTTTCTCGACTCTGTGGAGAAGGTATGAATTCACCAGGATCCCTATGGGTTCAAATTTCAGGACTCAGGCCCTCTCCCGAGTACTCTATTTTGTGTTTGTTTGTATTTAATTACATTGACGATATTATTTTGCATAGCGACTACATGGATTCACATTTGGAACACCTTAGGCTGGTCTTTACCAAAATGAGAGAAGTTGGGCTTACCGCGAACTCGGAGAAGATCATCCTTGGGTTCAACATGGTTTGTTTTCTTGGATATCTGCTTTCTGAGGGTAGGTTTCTCCTTAACCACAATCGTTTGGCACCTATTTTGGGTTTCCTGCATCCTAAAAATCTTAAAGGGATACAAAAATTCTTGGGCTCCTGGAACAAGTTTTAAAAAAGGGGAAGAATTTAATATGGAAGCCAAGCAGGAGGCCGCTTTCGTCGCCTTAAAGAAGATCTTGCCCTCACCACCTGCATTCCTCTTACCCGACTTCACCAAATGATTCATTGTGCAAGTCGACGCCTCTTTCAGGCATTAGGTGCGGCACCGAGTCAGCAGCATGATAGCAGCTTAGCTCCAGTCGCTTTCGCCATTTGCAGTGTTACACAGGCCGAACATAATCTAGGCATATATGAAAAAGAGACATTGGCGTGCATCTTTGGATTGGAGAAGTTCGCATCATATATAGATTACGAGGAATGTGATTTGAGCTGGGTGCTCAAACACCCTCAACAACTAGGGAAATTAGGAAGATTGGTTCTGTTGTTTCCTCATTTTAGATTCAGGGTTCATCACGCTTGAGGGTCCGACATCCAATTTTCGGATGCGCTCTCTCGAATGTATGACCGTGAGGAGTTCGAGACACATTCCAAAGAGCATGCTTCAGCTTCAGTTGGTATTATTCAAGGGTTTCCTGAGTTTTTTGTGCATCTCCAGCAGGCTCAGTCAAATGATTAATTTTGTTCAGAAATAAATGGAGATTTGGGATTGGGCGTAAATCTGCCCTATGTCCTAGAAAATTGTGTGTTGTATTTTACCATGAAGAATGGTCGTACCTGCAAAGTGGTACTTCTTGTGTCTTTGCATCCCATGATGCTGTGCTATTTTCACGATTCCGTGTTTGGAGGGCACCAGAGGTTCCGGAAAAAGTTTCATAGGATTTCGAATTACTTCGCTTGGCCTGGGCTCAAGAAATAGGTCAGTGACTTTGTGCGATCCTGTGATGCCTGCCAGAGATGCAAGCAGGCTCAACAAGCTTATGTCGAGCAGGGTGTGGTGCAATTTCCCAAGACTCCATGGCAAATAGTCCATCTTGGTATCGTTGGTCTGCTTGTATGCTCTAAGAGAGACCACACATGCATATTTGATTCTTATGGACACTTTTACTAGGTTTTTCAACCTCCTCCTTCTGAGAAATATGAAAGCTAGGACAATAGTTAGAGCCCTTAATGATCAAGTTTGGAAGATCTTTATCGCTCCTGCAGAGATTATTATGGATAGCATGATATATTTTATAAGAATGGTGTTCAAAGACATGTGTTCTAAATGGGCAGTGAAACACTTCACATCAAGCCTTTATTTCCCCAAAGGCAGCCAGGTTGAAAGGTTCAACAAGAACCTCAAGGCATGCTTAAACTATCTTTAACAAATGGGGTAGTTTGCTATGGGACCAGGACTGGAGTTTGTAAATTTAGGGTTCAATAGCATTCTCCATGGTTCCTCTGGGGTCTTTCCTTTTTTTTTTTTACCTTTAATTGCTAGACCTCTCTATCATACTCTCCTAAATCTCTTGGGTCTTCCACCATTTCCTTCTTCCATCACTGATGCTAAGCGGGATATGTTGATTGGAGAGGTGTTTGTTCGTTTGGATGAGCCAAAATTACTGTAAATACCCGCCTTGATCAATCTCGGTCTCCCAGAAATTCTCTATTGGAGACATTGTCCTATGCAGGAATTTCAGTTTGGCTGATCTCTCGATTGATATTGGCAGTAAATCTATCCCGAAATCTGTGGGCCGCTTCAGGATCCACATGTTTCTGTGCTCCAACGCTGTGCAACTTGTTTCTTTATAATCTGGCCTCATTTACCATAAATCCTATGTCATGCACCTTACAAAGTATGTCTCCAGAACTTAGTTTGATGCTTCTTGCCCTCACGTTTGGTATTTGTAATTGTATGTTTTGGTTTTAAATTAGCACTTCGTACACTTTCCTATTTCCTTCCCTTTTTGTTTATTACCTTGCACCCCTATTCTAAGTGCCGCAATTTTACATTTTTCCCCAGTTTTCTACCCGAGCTGAACAGAGCGATTGCTGTAGTCTCTTGTGATCTTCGAGGACAGGATGTTTCGTCTTCTTGTATCGGCGGGTCTCGGCAGAAGTGGTTGAACCACACCCCTCTCGTCGCTACCTCTTGAGAAGAGCCGTACTTGGTTGTCATCCACCAATATCATCCACGGAGATGAACACTGTTTCGTCGAATATAGTGTCCATAAGAGATGAAGAGATTTTTACTTAGTGTCACTGTTATGTGTTAACCTATGGATGTACTGAGCTTGCTGTTGACACTCTGCTTCTGTTTCTGCTTTCATCTTCCTTCTACTGTTTCTTCACTTCGATGTTTGTGTTGGACTTGTGATTTCATATGTGTATGTGTAGGGTGCCAGAGAGGGGCAGCCTGATGAAACTTTGAGTTTACGCCTAGCAAAATTTTCGCTGGGGGTAGCGCCAGACTTTGAATACTCCTGCTCTCCAAAAAAAACTTTGTTTTGCTGGCTAGGAGCACAGCGCCTCCTGTGTTGTTTGTGTGCCCGGTATCCCCTCTCCATTAGCCTACCCCTCCCCTTCTACTGTCCTCGTTTCTCCTTAGCTTAGTGGCCGTATTACGAAAATCGTCATTTCACGATTTGGACCTCCCTCTCGACAATCTTAGAATAAATCCCATGAGAGTTAATTATAGTTTCTCGGGGTTTCTATCGGCAGGCCTAGATGTAGATCTCGACAGTCAACGCTCCTGCCGAACAATCAGGAGCGAAATATGCCCATATAGTTATTCTAAGCGCACTATCGTTTCGCGACATCACTCTCTCTGCAATTCTCTGAAGTTATCTACCATCCCGTGTAGTCAAGCAGGTAATGTGACGAATGCAAAAGCATGCTGTGCCTGCAGTAATGTATGCTCAAATAAAAACTATTCTTATAAAATGTGCATGTTAAGAAGTTAATTTATACAGAAAAGAGCCAGAACATATATTTATTATGTATACATTGCCCTATAGAAAACAAATATATTTTCCATTTATCAATGTGTAACACAAGAAATGTAGAGTAATACTTCTCGACGTCTACTGTCTCTTCGTAAAGTTGGGCTATTTTCTGAGAAAAATGGCGACATGGTGAATGGTTAGCGTGTTGTGTACACAGGTTAGCAGTTGAAAACATAATTGTGTTTAAAGGAAAATACTGTTTCACATACAAAAACGACAGTTAAAACATGAGACAATTCGCTATGTTGTAGTAACATACAGCAGTCCATGTAAATAAATATCACAGTGATACCCTTAAATAAATATATAGAAAACGATATGTAAAATACATCAATTCTCGGACGGGGCAGCATTCATATCCTACCAGAGACCCGCCGAGACTAAAATAAACAAGCTAAAAGAGAAATACTTCAGGTGTCTTAGCACAATGTGGTGATACTACACAACAATTATTCAAAGCAGAGCAAAACACTAGAAACATTAAGGCTAATCAAGGAGGTTATGATCATACTAGACAAAAAATTTAAAAACACAAAACCATAATACTTGCAAGTTAACACATTTATTCTCATCCGATAATTAATCCGATCAAATGATCTGATTAAGGATAAAATGATATTAATCAGATTAAATTAATTCGATTCATCGATATATAATAATTTAAATTATAAATTTAAAAATTTGTGTGATTTTACATATGGTATGTATGTGCAAGTGTGTCATAAAGGTCATGGGTATTTCTTTATATATTTTTGGAGAGGAGCAGCAGCATTGGAGTTTAGTCTTGGACGTCTGTCGGTTGAATTCTCTTTGTTGTTAATTGATTTGTGATGAAATATTTTCTGTTTGCAGCAAGAGTAATGTGTTTAGTATTTACTCGTTTCGTTTTCATGGAAGTCGATTAGTGTTTATGGTTAGTATTTGATTCAGTGTGATCCGTATTTGAAATTGTAAATGTGCGTTGTAGGAGTTTCGTGTATTTGTTTCTGTTGCTTGTCATCAATTGTATTGCTAGGAAACAGAGCGGGATAGCAAAATGATGCTTTATTAATATTTTGAACGTGTGGTTCGTAGTTTACTTGTGCGAGCTTCAATCTGGATTTTTGACATGTAATTCACGATAAATCGTATTCATCTCTCTTTGTGCTTAATTGCTTTTGAATAATATATGTCTTTGAAAGTAGGTCGCATACTCTACTTACATATATATATATATGAAAGTTTATTGCAAGTAACTGCTGAGCTCCTTGGGTAGGTCAGCAATGCTAGGTCTAGCTGGAGACAAACCCCTCCCCCCAACAACTTTCAAGCCACACAAGCCATGCACTTCCATTCAAAATACATTGTACCAGCTGTGGCATATATACACCACTGCTATAAAGGCGATTTTTTCGGAGGGCAGTGGATGAGGTACGTAGTGTGTTTGTGAGGAGCAGACCAGGTTGAGTAGTTCAGGGAAGGCGACCACTGAAGGCATGAATAGCACGTAGAAAAATATGTCTTCAGATAAAGGGAAATAAGGATAGGCATTCCATGACAGAACTGGGTCTGGTCATGCAGTAATAATTAACCTAGGATTTTTAAGTCAACGTTACACTGCCATCTGCATTTCTGAGTAACCATGAATTTAATTGGGTCCTTTGTAGGCAAAGTTAAAGAAGGGCTTTCATTCACTTTAAGGGATATTAGTTCTTTAAGGTATTCTATTTGAGTGATTTGACTCATATTGGCTGCGTGTTGGTGTCTGTACCGTTGGAGGGACAGTAGAGTTATGTGGATTGTAATACTGAAGCGAAGATTTGCTCGGATAGGTGCCAGCTCACAATGCGATGAGCACGATACTGCAAGCAGGGTCGTGCGGCCGACGACCGGCGTGGCTTAAACCCAATGTTCCACCGTCTGTGGACGCTGACTCCACGTATTCTTGTAGACTTGATATCGCCAAATTCCCATAATGCCTGGACTAGTAGGGGCTGTTGGCCTCCCCTAAGACGTCACTAACTCCCAACGAATTGTTCTGGCCATTTCATGCCTTCGTTGCATCGTGATAAAATGCTTATTATGAGGGACGATTAGCGTCCCCAAGAAATAAAAGATGGAGAATAAAATTCAACCATACTATTTATTATGTAAACCCTCGTAGGAGGATCATAAATTACTACAAGTTCTGCGTTATACAGAAGAGTGCGTACACTGTGTAAAAAGGCGCGAAGCCCACATGATAAACTTCGTGAAAATTATGGTCCGGCCGTGCATAAAACGGTCTGGACTGTGGTGCAGCGCTCTCTCCGAGTTGCTACGAAAAATTACACTATCGACGCTACAAGGTTGGTGAATATAACGATGAAGGCCTGGGGAGGTCGCGACTGGCGTCTGCATCACACGAGTACTGGTAGATGCCTAGAGATGGTCACACAGAAGGACCAGTGCCAAGCGCGGCCGTTCCCGTGTGACACGATGAAAATATATGGTTATGTGATTAAATGATATATGATATTAATGATGATATTAAAATTATGTTTCTGAACACTGAAATACATAGACAGTTGCAAACAAATAAAATGAAATGTCTTACATTAGAACATATAATATTCCTAACCACGTGACATTGTTGCCCTGACTGTCCTGCAGCAGGTAACCATTAACCTACAATGCATTGGTTTTTGTTGATCGTGTGCTGCTCTCACTTTGCACCATATGTCCCACATTTACTTGTGTGTGTAATTCGTCCAACTCTCTTTATTTACACTATGTAAGTTATTTTGAAAACACCTAAAATGTAATTTGGCACAAACTTCACATATGTTTGTGTTGCGAACGGATACGTCTGCTGTTGAGCCGTCGTGTAGGCCACTGTGTCTTGGCCGGATTAACCATTGATGCTATCTTCTCTCACACTATAAATATTTCTTAATTATAATAAATACCTTATGTATACAATTTCTCTGCTATGATTAAAATATGACACTATGTATGGCACAGCACAATTACTTAAATACAGTATTTAAAAATGGCACATGATGTATTTTGTTGACAATATGAATGTTAACAGACTATAATACACACCACACTCTTAATTACTGTAATGGCAAACCCCTGATGGTATGGTGCACTCTGGTGCACGAAATGGAACATAGGCAAATACAGAAATTAATATTACTGTCACGTGATCATATATCGAGAACAACTGTCAAAACGTAAACATAATTACACACACATTGAGTAAAATCATTGGTGTACTATTTCTACACAGGACTTACCTTTGCAGTAATATAATAGTAAAACCACATCAACGACATTTAATATCAACCCCTTTAAAAAAAATATACATTATCCTGAAAAGACAACATGAACACAATGTAATAAAATACACTCACGTGGTCGCTGCGATGCACACTTGACATATGATGTCAGCACACTACATCTTAAATGGTCGTGATGAAAAAAACACAACATTACATAAACACTGCACTGCACTTTACTCGTTGAAAGTGGTACACGTCAATTTGATGCTAGAATTTATTACGCTTGAATCCCATTCATTTTTTAGTCATTAATGGTATATTTTGGTTACGGACCCCTTGTTGTTCATGGAAGTGCCTAGTTGTAGTGACTGTAAGCTGGCGTCGTGTCGTATGTTACCTTGTGGACGTGTAAGGTTGTTAAATGCCTGCAGTGTTGTTGTGGAGACTGAGCTCCCAAGGCACGTGCAGTGAGGTTCTTACTGTGATGCTGGGTTTACAGTAACTGAAAGTGTATTCAAGACTGTGAACTACTGAAATGTAGACTGTGGAGAAAATGACTCGGGAAGTGCGTAAAATAATGATAAGTGATATTAAGATGATGTAGTTGAGGTCGTGCATGGGGGTAGGTGGCAAATGTATTAAGAATATATTATAAATGTGACAGTTGTAGTGCGTGTTTGTTACGAGTTTCAATACTAATGTTAGAACTTAAACGCTTCTAATATATCCTGTTCCTTAGGTATCGGAGAGCGAGCTAGAATCGCCCTGTGTTGTATTTTCCAATGGAAACATCAAGAATAGTATATTTGTATAACGTAAAGATGCAGTAAACGTAATTCAAGTTTCTAAGACTGTCAACGTAGGGCATAATTTGAGTTTGCAAACAAGTAACCAAAATAATTCTGCACATAATTCATGAAACTGGTAGTGCTAACAGTGTTCGTGAGCTGACTGTAGTAAAGCCTTGCAGCGTTAGGCAAGTCACACAAGAAGGCCATGTGTTAAGCTCCAGCCTGGAGCATCGTCTGGAGTAGACGTGAACACTCCTGGTGGAAGGCAGCCTACACTCTCAGTCGCGAGCTGCGCACTTTGACTCCATGTCATTGCTGCTCAGTCGACGACAGCGTCTCCTAACAGTTCACCTTCATGGGCAACATCAATGCGAGTTAAGGATTATAATGTTCAAAAGTCTTCATAATGAGTTTTCTACGCCCCTGTTTTCTATTGGCTTATAATGAAGTTCTATTTCCTTTAATTGTTTATAATTTCTATAAGCACGGTAAAATATGGCACCAAAATTTAAGTTCTGGCAGGCTTTTGGAAGAAAAAATATAATTTTTGCTAGTTTAGCAGATTCTGTGTATAACATATAAACAATTATTTATAATATAAAACTATTATAACACTGTGTCAATATACAAAGCCATCCATGATAATTGATGGCTGTGGAACTTCAGCTGCTGGCGAAGCTATACACATAAAATGTCTGGCGGTTCTGTTTGACAGATATCTCTAGATTAATAAAATGGATTTGGGACAGCGAGCAGGAGAACAAAAATACATGCAATGTGTACAATACAAACGTTGAGTCGGTAAGTGTATTTTTTTTCGTCTGTATAGTCAGATCTGTACGCAGAGGTATATTTTCAAATTACCAACGAGAAATAACAAGAGCGGAAATGATTTTCTGTTGGTCGCTGTGCCAGGAAGATGTGTGCTCCAATATACATAATATTTTTAAAACACTAGCCCAGGAGGGGATTGCAAGCGACAAATACAGCATTGCAAATTTTTTTGTATGATTAAGTGTTTAATATTTTTTACATCTTGCATTAATTTTTCAAATTTTTTTCTATTAAGAATGTTTTTATATATATATGTCTATTTTTCATTGTCAAGGTCATTCCAGATCACCACAAGTTAAGGTCATAAATGGGTTTGGGTCAAATTCAGACTAGGTTCCAGGTCAAAGGTATCTAATATTGCCACTAACACATAATTAAATATAGCAACCCTGCCTGTTATGTCATACAAGATGGCGAACACCCGAGGTTATTGGCCAATTCTCAGCTCCTCCTTGTTACATGTCGCAGAATTAATTCTCCAAATTATTCTACTTGTATTCTCCGTGTTATAAAACTTCAGTAAATTTTGACAGTACTGGAATAGACGTGCGGTCACAATGTATCCCTCCACCCCAGCTGTTCTGTAGGTGAAGAAACCCATATTTGTAAACAAACTCTACGGATTCAATGGCAGACATTGAAAGATTGATTAATTCAATACATTACTTATGCTACTATACTAGTTTCCATTCCCCCCCCCCTGTTTTATTTTAGTTATGGATATGCAATGTACTAGATATTGTTATGTTTATTTTATTGTTTGGGTGGGGAATATCCAGTTTATCGTCTTTCGTCAGGTGTGATTTTTGTTGCTCTTCTTATGAGTTTGTGGCAATTTAAACTTGTAATGTTTTGATGATGCAGTGAAAATCTTGTTCGTGCGGAAATAACATTCAAATTACTATAACTCTAAAGTTGTAACTTCTTAGAAATTACTTAACACGATAAATGTGTCGTTCATACCAATGCAAGAAATACTGTATATAATTGGTAAAGTTAAACTAGCACATAATTTTTTTGGATTGTTTATATAATGGAATACATTTAAAGGGCGTTTATATAGGCCACGCACAATTCGAAACCCCGAGCAATAAGAACAAAACTATATAAACACGTGACTGTTAATACCGACGTGAGAAATGCACAATGTTTAACTAAATGTTCAGCAAATTTGTTCACATGTAAAAATCGTTAAATTTCCAAGAAAATATATTACGGTAAATAAAAAATTTTTTAGAGTCAGAAACATTTCATATATTGTGAAAAATTGTATCTATAAAACACACAAACTTTCTGTTCACTTTCTAATCGAAAAACACGCCGCGAGCGTTGGATGATTAAGTCACTAAAATTACTTTTGTCGGCCACTCATACAAAATAATTTATTTGCTGACTTATTTAATCATCAAAACACATGATGTCTCTTGAAACCAACATACGTAAACATCACAACGTAAACATTTTGTTTCTTGTGCTTCATGGTCAAGGAAAATGGCGGACGAAATTAGACAACAAACCCATTTATAAAGCGGCAGACATGTGTCGAGATATTATTTCACTGAGGAGACTGTTGTAAAAAGGCACCTACAACGAACAACATTACATAAAATACACAATTACAAAAACAATTAACTGCATATACAACATTCCGACACCAAAGGCAAGGAATCGCCAAATATAAATAAATTACGACGGAAGAGAGCTCAAAGGTGCGGATGTACACTGTAATGATGTGCTCAAGGCTTAGGGAGAAGGCCTGCCCGATCACATCGTAACATTTACTCGGCACCTTCACCAAATGTTATCAATCTAACTTATGTTCATACTCATACAAGAAAGGGTTAGGGGCATAGCTGAATAATGACAGATGGGTGATAGAACACAACTGTGAATGATGGGGTTTATTCAACATGATGGACGTACAATAATCTAAAACGTTAATTATATCACTAGTGGGCGCTTATAGGGAAGGTGATATATTTAAATTACATCGTTATGATTGATTACTCACACCACAACTACAATTAACTAACTAAAAAATCAGCACCTTAATTTTTAATTAGGCCGTACATTGCGAAATCCTTCCATATACATTAAATACAAGGACATTTTAATTTAATGTAATTCTCGTGTAGGCTGCAGCCAATCCTGCTGGCTGCTAATTGTCCTAGAAGTAGATGCACAGTTTGTGTGAGGGACAGTGCGTTCTCAGTTTTCCAGTTGGGAGAGCGAAGCTATGTTTTGTAATCCCTTACCGACATCCAATGTGTTTAAACTGGAAAGTCGAAGTATTAATTCATGCAGGCTGGACGAAAAATTGATTTACCTAAGAGGTTCCATGTCATCTCCACGCGGACTTCATACGAGACTTACATTTTCTCGATTTTTAGCTGAAGATCCTGAGACGCTCAGATGAAGGAAAAGAAAATAGAAATAACTGTTTCGAAACACACGTAGTAATTATAAGTACAGCTAAGCATAGTTTTTGTTCCTGTCCCACTACATGCTTACACACTTCAACTTTCTTCTGTTCGTGTCTCACTACCTGCTTCTACGCATCGACTTGCTTTTCTCGTGTCCCACTAACTGCTTGCACACATCTAAATGCTTTTGATCATGTCCGACTACCTGCTCGCACACATCGACTTGCTTTTGTTCGCGTCCCAATATCTTCTTGCACACACCGAATTGCCTATGTTAGAGTCCCACTACCTGCTTGCACACATCTACTTGGTATTGTTCGTGTCCCACTACCTGCTTGCACACATTGACTTGCTTTTGTTCGTGTCCCACTACCTGCTTGCACACTTCGACTTCCATTTGTTCGTGTCCCACTTCATGCTTGCACACATTGACTTGCTTTTGTTCGTGTCCCACTACCTGCTTGCACACATCGACTTGCTTTTCTTCGTGTCGAACTACATGCTTGCACAAATCGACTTGTTATTGTTCGTGTCCAACAACATGCTTCTACACTTAGAATTGCTTTTTTAGTGTCCCACTACCTGCATGCAAACATGAACATGCTTATGTTCGTGTCCCACTACCCTCATGCACAATTCGATTTCCTTTGTTCGTGTCCCACTAAATGCTTGCAAACATCAACTTGCTTTTACCCATGCACAACTACCTTCTTGCACACATTAACTTGCTTTTGTTCATGTCCCACTACCTGGTTGCCACTTCTACTTGCTTTTGATCTGCCCCCAACAACTGCTTGCACATAACGACACGCTTTTGTTCGTGTCCCACTAACTTCTTGAACACATCGACATGCTTTTGTTCGTGCCCCACTAACATCTTCCACACTTCGACTTGCTTTTACTCGTTTCCTACTATCTGCTTGCACACATTGACACGCTTTTGTTGTTGTACCACTACATTCTTGCACACATCGACTTGTTTCTGTTCGTGTCTCCCTACCTGCTTGCACACATCGCTTGCTTTTATTCATGCCCCAATACCTGATTGCACTTAACGACTTGCTTTTGTTCGTGTCCCTCTAACTGCTTGCATATATCGACCTGCTTTTAACCGTGTTCAACTACCTGTTTGCACCAATCGACATGCTGTTGTTCATGTCCCACAACGTGCTTGCACACATCGACTTACTTTTGTTCGTGCCCCATTACATGCTTGCACACATCGACTTGCTTTTGCATTGCCCCACATCCTACTTGCAAACATCGACTTGTTTTGTTTGTGTCCCACTACCTGTTTACACACATCGACTTGCATTTGTTCGTGTCCAACTACCTACTTGCACACATCGATACGCTTTTCGTCTTGCAACGTTACCTGTTCGCACACATCGACTTGCTTTTGTACATGTCCCACAACCTGCTTGCAAACTACGACTTGATTTTTCGTTCGTGTCCCACCACCTGCTTGCATCCATCGACTTGCTTTTATTCGTGTCCCAATATCTTCTTGTCCATTTAGACATGCTTTTGTTCGAGTACAACTACCTGCTTGCAATCATCGACTTGCTTTGGTTCGTGTACAAACTACCTGCTTGCATCCATCGACTTGATCTTGTTCGTGTCCCACTACCTGCGTGCACACATCGACTTGCTTTTGTTAGTGCCCCACTACCTGGTTGCAAACATCGACATGCTTTTGATCGTGTCCAACTACCTGATTGCAAACATCGACATGCCTTTGATCGTGTCCCACTACCTGCTTGCAAACATCGACTTGCTTTTGTTCGTGTCCATCTACCTGCTTGCAAACATCGACTTGCTTTTGTTCGCGTCTAACTACCTGCTTGCAAACATCGACTTGCTTTTGTTTGTGTCCCACTACATGTTTACAAACATCGACTAGCATTTGTTCGTGTTTCGCCACCATCTTGCACATTTCGACCTGCTTTTGTTCGTGTACCACCGCCAGGTTGCACACGTCTACTTGCTTTTCTTCTTGCCCCACTACCTGCATGAACACATCGACTTTCTTTTATTCGTGTCCCACTACCTGATTGTACACATCGACATGCTTTTGTTCGTGTCCCATTACTTGCTTGCACATATCGACATGCTTTTGTTCGTGTCCCACTTAATGCTTGCTAGAACTGACTTGCTTTTGTTCGTGTACCACTATCTTCTTGCACATTTCGACTTGCTTTTCCTCGTGTCCCAGTACCGGCTTGCAAACATTGACTTGCTTTTGTTCGTGTCCCACTACCTGCTTGCAAACATCGACTTGCTTTTGTTCGTGTCTCTCTACCTGCTTGTAAACATCGACTTACTTTTGTTCGTGTCCAACTACCTGCTTGCAAACATTGACTTCCTTTTGTTCGTGTCCCACTACCTGTTTGAACACATCAACTTGTTTTACTCTTGCACCACTACCTTCTTGCACACATCGCCTTGCTTTGTAATTGCTCCAATACCTGCTTGAACACATCTAATTTCTTTTGTACATGTCCCACTACCTGGTTGCCCACTTCTACTTGCTTTTGTTCTGACCCCACTAACTGCTTGCACATATCGACTTGCTTTTGTTCGTGTACCACTACCTGCTGGCACACATCGAATTGCTTTTGTTCGTGTCCCAATAACTGTATGCACACACCGACCTCCTTTTTTTCGTGTCCCACAACCAGTATGCACACTTCGACTTGCTTTTATTAGTGTCCCACGACCAGCACGCAAACATCGACTTGCTATTGTACATGTCCCATTTCCTGACTGCACACATCGACATGCTCTTGTTCGTGTCCCACTACCTACTTGCACACTTCGAATTGTTTGGTTCGTGTCACACTACCTGTTGCACACATCGGCTTGCTTTTGTTCCTATCCAACTACCTGCTTGCACACGTCGACGTGCTTTTGTTGGTGTCCCATTACCTGCTTGTACACATCGATTTACTTATTTGTTCGTGTCCCACTACATTCTTGCAACCTTCGACTTGCCTTTGTTCGTTTCCTACTATCTGCTTGCACACATCGACTTCGTTTTGTTCGTGTCTTACTACCTGCTAGCACACATCGACTTGCTTTTGTTCGCGTCCAAATACATTTTAGCACATATCAACTTTATATTGTTCGTGTCCCTCTACCTGCTTGCAAACATTTACTTGCGTCTATTCGCGTCCATATATCTGCATGCACATATCACCTATATTTTTATCTTGTCCCACTACCTTCTTGCACACATCAACTTAGTTTGATCATGTCTCACTAGCTGTCTGCAAACATTAACTTCCTTTTATTCGTGTCCCACTACCAGCTTGCACACATCGACTTGCTTTTCTTCGTGTCCCACTACCTGCTTGCACACATCGACTTTTTTGCTTGTGTCCCACTACATGTATTCACACATCGAGCTGCTCTTCTTGGTTTCGCACTACCAGCTTACACACATCGACTTGCTTTTGATCGTGTCCCACAATCTACTGTAACAGTTCGCCTTATTGTATTTACCACAATACCTGTCTGTACACATAGATTGCTATTGTTCGTCTCCCAATACCTGCTTGCACACGTCGAATCCCTTTTGTTCGTGCCCTAATACCTGCTTACATACATCGACTTGGTTTTGTTTGTGTCCCACTACATACTTTCACACATCGAGTTGCTTTTGTTGGTGTCCCACTACCTGCTTGATCACATCAACTTGCTTTTGTTCGTGTCCCACTTCCTGCTTGCACACAAAGAATTGCTTTCGTTCATGTCCCACTAGCTGCTTGCTAACATAGACTTTCTTTTGTCCATGTCCCATCTACCTGCGTGCACATTTCGCCTTTCTTTTGTACTTGACCCACAACATGCTTGTACTTATCGACTTGCTTTTGTTCGTGTCCCACCACCTGCTTGCATACGTCGACTTGCTATTGTTCTTGCCCAACTACCTGGTTCCACTCTTCGACTTTCTTTCGTTCTTGCCCTAATACCTGCATACTCATGTAGACTAAAATTTTCCCGTGGCCAACTACCTGATTGCACACTTTTGTTGCTTTTAGTTGGTGTCCCACTACCTGCTTGCACACATCGACTTGCTTGTGTTCATTTCCCACTTCCTGATTGCACTTATCGACTTGCTTTGTTCGTGTCCCACTACTTACTGGCTCATATCGACTTGCTTTTGTTCGTGTGCCCCACAACCTGCTTGCAAACTTCGACATGCTTTTCGTTCGTGTCCCACTACCTGCTTGCACACATCGACTTGCTATTGTTCGAGTCCCACTACATGCTTGAATACATCGATTTGCTTTTTTTCGTGTCCAACTACCTGTTTGCACACGACTTCCTTTTGATCTTGCCCCAATACCTGCATGAACACATCGACTTGCTTATTTTTGTGCCACACTACCTGCTTGCACTCAAAGAATTGCTTTTGTTCGTGTCCCTCTTACTGATTGCACACTTCGACTTGAATTTGTTCGTGTTCCACAACTAGCTTGCACACATCGACTTGATTTTGTTCGTGTCCCACTATCTGATTGCACACATCGTGATGCTTTTGTTCTTGCCCCAAAACCTGAATGAACACATCGACTTGCTTTTGTATGTGTCGCACTACCTGCTTGCACATTTCGACTTGCGCTTTTGTTCGTGTCCTACTACCTGCTTGTACACATCGACTTGCTTTTATTCGTGCCCAACTACCTACTTGCACACTTCGACTTGCTTTTGTTTCGTGTCCAACTACCTGCTTGCTCACTTCGACTTGCTTTTGTTTCGTGTCCCACTGCCTGCTTGCACACATTAACTTGCTGTTGTTCCGTTGCCTGAGATGCACATGACGGCACTGAGAAACGGAACATTTACCGTGCGTTCAGTAAGAACATTGGCTGGGAACCAAAATTGAAAACATCCAACATGCGAGAACTTCTTGCAGCTTAACTTATATTTATTGTTTCGCATAACCTGGCCTATCTTAACGGTTTTACAATATCACATATATAAAATAACTGGCATTCATACAGTCTATGTACACGCACCTACACTAACTAATGTTGAATTTGAAGTTATTTTCGTTCCCACGTTTATATGTAAACGTCTTGACAATATTACGTATATTTTTGAAGCATGTCTGAGAGATGTCCGCCGGTGATACTGTCCTCGAGTAATACGTGCGATATGCACTAACACACGCGGCCGACAACACACGTGTCGCCACAGAATACTTGCCAATACAGAAGTGAATAAGCCGCTGTTATCGCCGCACAAATCGGCAACATGGAGTCACTACCCACAAACACGTTTAAGTTTTACATATTCATTGTATGTAAATAATGCAACATATGAGACTGCAAATATAGGAATGTTTAACGTCGTTACTGTATTAATTTGGAAACTTTCCTACGCATTCGAATACCGCGAGCAAAGCTTGGAATAATACTGCGAGCAAATCTTGGAATAATACCGCGAGCAAATCTTGGAATAATACCGCGAGCAAATCTTGGAATAATACCGCGAGCAAATCTTGGAATAATACCGCGAGCAAATCTTGGAATAATACCGCGAGCAAAGCTTGGAATAATACCGCGAGCAAATCTTGGAATAATACCGCGAGCAAATCTTGGAATAATACCGCGAGCAAATCTTGGAATAATACCGCGAGCAAATCTTGGAATAATACCGCGAGCAAATCTTGGAATAATACCGCGAGCAAATCTTGGAATAATACCGTGGGGAAATAATTTACCATTCATGTTTCCTCACTATAGGTATAGTACACTGGCGAGGTAAACTTGCGAATAATTTCATAGTGTACTTTCCAGCTGGCAGGACAGCCAATAGGGAATCTTCCGCAGCACGTGGCATATAATAGGTTGGGAACCTTCGGTTTATAAAATTCCTTTCGCATCACAAGGCACACGGTCCACCATCATTTTTAAATATCATATTTCTGTGTGTCTCCAAATAAACATCCTCTAGCAGTGCAGGCAGATCGTACATTGTAGTAGTCGTGTGCTACCGGGACTGTGGTGTAGAGGAGACGAGACTAGGTGCCTCTCTCGACTGTGCCGTGTGAGAAACATCACACCACACAGCTGACGCTGGGAGAATGCTACTCCGCAGTGGCTAGTATTGTCCGGGCCGCAGTGCATTCATCAAGCTTCAATACAGTTGTCAACAAATAACAAATGTTGATTAAAATCGCAACAATTCAACTGGCGTGATCTCAGTGAGTAAGTGAATGAGTGAGCGAGTGAGTGAAGAGATCTGAGCGGCTCTTAACATCGATGTTCTGAAAGTTGGTGATAGTGAAGCATGCTGGGTATGGAGCAGCGCCGAAATGATGATGGGGGGGGGGGGGGTACGGGAGATCCCCGAGAAAACCCACCGACCAGCGGTATCGTCTGGTGCGACTCCCCCGGTAATCGAACCCGGTCTGGTTCGCCTGAGAGGGAGGTGAGCACTACACTCGCGCATGTGGTCTGATGTAGATACAAGTCGCTAGGTGGGGGCCGCGGTGGTGCAGTGAACAGACAACTCGCCCGTGGGAACTGCAGCAGTGGTTGTTGACCGAAGTGGCGAGTGTCCTCTATCCCCTCCCCCCCCCCCCCCCCCCTTATCCTCATACAACGCTGCTCTATCATCACCGGGCTCCCAGCAGGGTAACACTAAGTTTTTCCTAGTCAAAATCCTAAAATAATATCAATAAAGTTTAAATCCTTTTTCAACTTATTACAATGCCCAACTGCCAGCGACAACTGCCACAGCCTTTTTTTTTTTTTTTTTTTTTCCTTTGGCTGCAAGAGGCCTGCAGTTGCTGTATCATGTGAGCATCGTTCTTGCAAGCTACGGGAGTGGCAGATGTGTTGTGGTCCTGTGCTTTTTAAGTGACATGGAAGTTAATAAATTACATTTAGGCATTTAATAACCGTTTACTGTAATGTCAACCAGAGAAATGAATAGTTGGTAAAATATAAATATAGTTTCAATATCCAGGAGAAACAATTCAAGAAAATGGATTTCATAAAATCCACTATTGTAAAGGATACATAAAATGGAAAAAACACATGGTAAAACTAAATATATTTGCAATAAAAAATGTGTACCTGAGAATCTGAAAATAAAGACATTACAAAACAGCAATAAAGCCGGAATCCCTATATGGAAGTGAATGTACAGCATTGAATTATAATTAAAAAATATAGAAATATTAGAAGACTAATCTATAGAAAAATACTAGGTCCACGAAAAAATGCAGAAGGCTGCGAACTGAGAAGTATTGACGAAATATATCGAAATAAAGAAAATTTAACAGAAAAAATGAGTAAAAGAAGACGTTGTTTTTGGTTGTTTGTACAGAATGGATGAAAATAATTTAGTAAATCAGATCATCAAATAACTTTGGAGAAAACGTTAACAAGAGAAGGATTCAAGAAGACAAGAAAGATTTATAAATAAACAAAATTAAAGTAGAAGAAAAATATAAAGAAAAGTTTTTAAGGAAACTGTGGAAAAAATTTAAGGATTCCGAGGTGGAAGAGAAAAAAAAACAGGCCCAAAATGGTTCGAAGAAATAAAAAAAAAGATACAGTTAAAAATGAAAGATTATTAGAAGAAAATAAAATAACAAATGATAAGAAATTTAAATTAATATTCAATACCGAGATTGGCATTCGAAAATAAAAATAAACACAATAAAATTTCGATTTAATCATAAACATGGTACTTTTATGAACATAAATATAAAACGCTTGTGATACATGGCATGTGTAGGAAATAACCAAAAAGCCTAACACGAGGTGATTTCTCAAAGGTTTAATTTAAAAACTGCGAAGAAAGGGCGAGTAGAGACACAGCAACTTATTGAGCCAAGCAGGACGAGAGAAGGAGGCAGCGATAGCCAGTAACAGTCTCAGCATCCTACTGCAGAGTGATCTCGGGAATAGCTGTACTGGGAACCGAACCTACCTCCTCCTGAATGCAAGTCGACTGCGCCACGTGGTTAGGTACAGCATCTCCACTGAGGACCCTGTTCCATGAGCAGCAACACGCTTGTTTACAAGTGGAAAATAATGAATGAATAATTTTCACAGTAATATTCACAAGTCCGAGAGCAGTACTTCTGTATTCATAGCTGACGTGACTAACCTTAATTTCAGCCAATGAAAATTTGCGAAATATCTGCCATCTTTTAGTCATTAATAACTATATCTACCCTAACCTTGCGTTATATGTTGTTAGCATTAGTCAGATATTTCTTTAATACTGACTAGCCCACACCTATTCTTGCATAGTCATGTCATTAAGAAATAAACTCAAATACAAGAATGTATTTTGATGACACATGTGTATTTAGAGTGTATTAAATATGAGTTTAAATGGAAATTCCCCTTTTTTTTAGCAACGTAATTTATTTGAAAACCCAGACTGTAATTTTCTCCAAACTCGTACTTAACATACATAAAGTAGCGAGTCCTTAAGTAACGGACATATCACACGCGATATATTGTGAACTGCAGCATAAACGTGTATAAATATTCAGTTGCTGATAATGCTAACAGAAATGATTAAGCTGTTCTATGAACCCAGCTTAAGCGGTGATCATATTTGCTTCTTTCTGAGAAACCACTCCAACACAGCTCTCTCTTTCCTGCTGGAGGAGCGTCTTGAGCTGACCTCGCCATGACCTTGAATGACACAAACACCTACTCAACGATGTGTTGTGGCCAACACTTCACGTTCATTCCTTGCTGCCAGCACTAACCTACGACACCTTCTTCGTCTCCTACAAATAAACTGGAATAAATCCAGCCCGATTCAGAATTTGTTGTACTTCATTCACTTTTATAGTAGCACAGGGGACATCCTAATTCTTCCAGCAGTAAGTTATGTAATCAAGAAATTGTAAATTTAAACAGACGTGTACAACTGAACAGACTTATAATATGTGTGATTCCGTAAAAGACACAGGTGCTGAAACTGGTAGAAATATACAACATAATCATAAACATTTAAGGAACAGCATAATAATAAAATACGTGATTTACATAATAGGCTATTGAGATATTACTACGGACCTAAAGGAGGTGTGACAGACAACATGTTCGAAATAATCAGCCGACATTTAGTTTGTAATGACTTGTTTCTGATTATTGTCGAAAATAACATAACATTTGTAAATTAAAATGCGTTAGAAAGCTTTTCTGTTATTAGTTTAATATAAATACTGGGGATGCCACTGGCGTTGCATATACTTGGGATTACGGAACTCATTCACAAGGTGTCGCCATCAGGCTAGGCCAGTTTATACTCGGTCGTCATTACAAATCAGTAAGCTACCCTGCCTCTCCCTGCGCTGCGTTGCTGTGATTGGTAGAGCTATGCTACTTATTGAAACTGAGTCAAACTATATGTGTCTACGGCTGAACAATTCCTGCACGAATACATATTTTTGTACAAATATAATATCTCATTTTGTGTTAACAGTGTAACACCTATGACTGTTGAGTGATGATACTTAAGGCCCCACGCTTGTTAGCAAAAAAAATAATTATGTAACAATTTTTACAGAACAACTGCTACACAATTACTAGAATCTTTGAGTTAGCGGAGAAATTATGCGACAGTTTATGTGAAGCCAACTCCTGGGTGCAATTGATAAGCGCAGTTCTGAGGACAGGTACGCAAATTTGATAAATGAGTTGGGTGAAATAGATGTATGCCTCGGCTATGGGAAATATAATTTCTGTTCAAGTTATTCCAAAAGAGAAAATCACAATTATGAGTTTATCTAGAGAACACCTTAAAATTCTATATGCCAACTAATACTAAAGAACAGGCTATTAATAATCTCGGTAATAAATGTCTGTTAGGTTAAATATATATTTGGTAAAATTCAGAATCAATGAACAAATCAATTAGTATCATTGTGAGACCAAATTTCCAAATAATATCATAAAATGAAACTAATCTTTTCACCTTTAAAATACTATGATTAATGAATCAATCCTAAATTCCTAGTGAAAGTTGAAACCATTGCTACACCAGCCTATAAAACTGCCGTTGAATACTTGCAGTATACCAGGACTAATCATGCATTAAAGGAAAGTGCTTAGTAGCTCGTGCAATGCAAACATATCGGATGACAACACTATATAGTAGCTCTGCAGTTCCACCGTGTGCGGTCCTCCTGGAGTCGAAAATCAGCAAATGGTAGAAGTCCCTTTTTCACTCTGTCACCTGGACCTCCTGGCGTCGAATCCTGGACTGGAAAGCAGAATGGCGAAGAGTTAGGTAGATGCTCTCTAGAACTCTGGCCGGCGTACTTTTCCCTGGGTTCGTGCTGGTGACGTCAGCTTCTACTGGAGCTGGTGTCTCTCGAGCCATCACTCAGGTCGCGTTGTCCTATTGAAAATCCTTGCCGAACTTCTATGATTGATACATATTTTTCGGGCTCGTTATTTCTTGCACAGTTATTTTTCTTCCAAGGGTCACTTTATGAAATCTTATTTAACTTTACTTTTTTAATACCTAGTTACTTCAAATTATTCAAATTCGACAAGTTTATATACCATAAATTTAGAGTAATACCGGAGCCCTTAGTGATCCGCAACATTCCTTCGAGAAGGTCATTTTAGAATGAATTTTGTAAGATTCTATTTTAATGATTGTTCCTAATAAATAAAATTTTGTTTTTCCCCACTAGTGTAGAGTGATTTCAAGAGATAATAATAACAACTATTATATTAACAAAACACTTTCCCTGTCATAGACGAAAAGTCATCTGGGAATTCTGTCAGTAACAGGAAACACAGAATGTGTGTCGCGAATGATTGGTTGGCCAGTAAGTTTACTAACGTCACTTGCCGTCGTTGAGGGTATAACTCTCTTCTCATACGCACGTGCACTTCTGCAGGATGCAGTTACAAGCGGACGATATGTTGCAGTCTCTAATGTTTAGATGACCCCACGCAGGGGAGGTTGTGGTAGGGCGGTGTGATCACATTCTAAGTCACCCCACTATCGTTTTGGCATCGCATTGAACCGGGCAAAGTGGAATATAGAGAGGTGCGCTGCCATTGGTTGGTTCACCTCGTTGGCATGCGGGCATTGGAAAGTTGCGGATAAACATAGACTTAAAGATGTTTCAAATTTGTATTTACTTTCGAGATAAATTAATTGTTGAAGTGACGATTATTTCACTTCTTTAATTCACGATTCTTCAAGATATTCGGATCCCATTAAAATTACTCTTTCCAGGTTAGTCCACAAGTTAGCAAACCAAGAAATAATTCTTGATGTGCATTATTATCTAAATAAGACCGACACATGGGGGACCATGACGGGGATGGCAGGACATGGGGAACCAGGATGTGTATGGCTGGACATGGGGAACCAGGACAGGGATGGTAGGACATGGGGAACCAGGAAGGATACAGCTGGACATGGAGAATCAGGATGTCTATGGCAGAGCATGGGGGATCAGGATGGGGAAGGCAGAACATGGTGAACCAGGAAGAATATGGCTGGACATGCGGTACCAGAACAGGTATGGCAGGGCATGGTAAACCAGGACAGGGATGGTAGGACATGGGGAACAAGGCTGTGGATGGCAGGATATGGGGAACCAGGATGTTACGGCAGGACATGGGTAACCACGATGGAGAAGGCAGGGCATGGTGAACCAGGAAGGATACGTCTGGACATGGGGAAATAGGATGTGTATGCCAGGACATGGGCAACAAGGATGGGGAAGGCAGGACATGGTAAACCAGGAAGTCTACGGCTGGACATGGAGAACCAGGAAAGGTATGACAGGAGATAGGGAACAAGGATGTGATGGCAGGACATGGGCAACCAGGATGGAGAAAGCAGGACATGGTGAACAAGGAAATATACGGCAGGACATGGGGAACCAGGATGGGGATGGCAGTATATGGGGAACAAGGATTGGGATGAAAGGACATGGGGAACGAGGATGGAGATGGCAGGACATGGGGAACCAAGATGTGGATGGCAGGATATGGGGAACCAGAATGTGGATGGCAGGATATCGAGAACCAGGATGTGACAGCAGGATATGGGGAAACACGACGTGGATGGCAGGATATGGGAACCAGTATGGGGATGGTAGAAAATTGGGAACAAGCATGTGGATAACATGATATGGGAACCAGGATGTGACAGCAGGACATGGGTAACCAGGATGGGGAAGGCAGGACATGGTGAACCAGGATGGAGATGGCAGGATATGGGGAACCATGATGTTGATGGCAGGACATGGGAAACCAGGATAGGGATGGCAGGGCATGGGGAACCAGGACTGGAATGGTAGTACAATGGGAACAATGATATGGATGGCATGATATGAGAACCAGGATGTGGATGGCAGGATATGGAAAACAAGAACGGGGATAGCGTATATGGGGAACCAGGCTGGGGATGCCAAGACATGGGGAACCAGGATGGGGATGGCTGGGCATAGGGAACCATGATGTTGATGGTAGGAAATGAGGAATCAGGATTTGTATGTCAGGATATGGGGAACCAGAACAGATATGGCAGGGCATGGGTAAGAGAATGTGGATAGAATGATATGGGGACCCATGATGTCGATGGCAGGACATGGGGAACCAGGATTTGGATTGCATGATGTAAGAAACCTCGATGTGGATGGCAGATTTTGGAGAACCAGGATATAATTGCAGGACGTGGGTAACCAGGCTGGGGATGGCAGGATATGGTAAATCAGGACAGCGATGGTAGGACATGGGGAACCAGGATGTGACGAAAGGACATGGGTAATCAGGATGGAGAGGACAGGACATTGTGAACCAGTAATAATACAACTGGACATCGGGAACCAGGACGGGGATGGCAGTATATAGGAGAACCAGGATGTGGATGGTAAGACATGGGAACAAGGATGGGGATGGCAGGACACGGAGAACCAGGGTGGCGATGGTAGGACATGGGGAAGCAGGATGGTGATGGTAGGACATGGGGAACAGGATGACGATGGCAGGATATGGGAAACCAGTATGTGGATGGCAGGACATGATAAACCAGTTTGTGGACAGAAGGATATTGAGAACCAGGATGTGACAGCAGAACATGGGTAACCGGGAATGAGAAGTCAGGATAGGGTGAACCAGGAAGTATACGGCTGGACATGGGGAACAGGGATGTGGATGGAAAATCATGGAGTACCAGGATGTGGATGACAGGACATAGGGAACTAAGATGTGTATGGCAGGACATTGGGAAACACGATGTGGATGGCAGGATATGGGGAACCAGGATGGGGATGGCAAAGCATGGGTACCAGGAGAGGGATGGTAGGTCAATGGGAACCAGGAAGGGGATTACAGGATATGGGGTACCATGACAGATATAATGGGGCATGCGGAACCATGATGTGGATGGCAGGATATGGGGAACCAGGATGTGACAGCAGGACCGGTATTTAGAAATCAAGACATGGTGAAACAGGAAGGATTTGGCTGGACATGGGGAATCAGGACGAGGTTGGTAGGATATCTGAATCAGAATACTGATGTCTGGACACAGGGAACCAGGACAGGGATGTTAGGATATGCGGAACCAGGATGTGAATGGCAGACATGAGGAACCAGGATGGTGATGGCATGATATGGGGAACAGGAAGTGAATGGCAGGATATGGGTAACAGGATGTGAATGGAAGGGTTTGGGGAACCAGGATGTGGATGGCAGGACATGTGTTACCATGATGGTAATGGCAGGACATGGTGAACCAGAATGTGGATGGCAGGATATGGGGAACCAGGATGTGATGGCAGGGCATGGGTAACCAGGATGGTGAAGGCAGGACATGGTGAACTAGGAAGTATAAGGATGGACATGGGGAACAAGAATGGGAATGGCAGGACACAGGCAACCAGGCCAGGGATGTTAGGACTTGGGGAACCAAGATAGGGATGGCAGTATATGGGGAACAGTATGTGAATGGCAGGTTATGGGGAACCAGGATGTGGGATGGCAGGACATGTGGAACCGGGATGGGAATGGCATAATATGGGGAACAAGATGTGGATGGCAGGATATGGGAAACCATGATGTGGTTGGCAGGATATAGGAACTAGCATGTGACGGCAGTACATGGGTAACCAGAATGGAGATAGCAGGACATGGGTAACAGGATGAGAATGGCAGGATATGGGGAACCGTGATGAGGATGGTAGGATATGGGGAACAGGATGTGGATGGCAGGATATGGGGAAACCCGGATGTGGATGTCAGGACGTGGGGTACAAGGATGTCAATGGCAAGACATCGGGAACCGGGATGGATATGACAGGACATGGTGAAACAGGATGCTAATGACTGGACATTGGGAACCAGTATGGGGATGGCAGGGCATGGGTAACCAGGATGTGGACGGCAGGATATGGGAAACAGGTTGTGGATGGCAGGAAATGGGTAACCGTGTCAGGGATTGTAGGACATGGGTAACCAGGATGGGGACGTCAGGACTTGGGGAACTAGGGCTGGGATTGCAGGATGTGGGAAACTAGGATACGGAATTCAGGACATGAATAACAAGGATTTTGATGATATAACATAGGGAACTAGGATGTGTTTGGGAGGATATGGGGAACCAAGTTACGGATGGCAGAATATGGAGAACCAGTATGTGATGGCAGAACATGGGGAACCAGGGCGGGGATGGCAGGGTATGGGGAACCGGGATGCCCAAACCTGTGTAACGTTTACCGGCTGATCTACTATGACGTAATAAGTTCCTGCCCAAAAGCATAATTTTAAAATAAACAATATGTGATCTTGTTCGATTGCATGTACGACTCTTATGCGATAATGACCATGAGTTATCGCCACATGTGAGCGAGGCGAGGGTGAAGCCCCGTCATGACTGGCGGAGATATATTCCGCATGAACGAACATTTCTTGATAGTAAATCTCACAACTGCGACGATGTACAAGCACGCTGTACCAAATAAATTATGACGTATAGATATGCGGCTCTAGTCTGCAGTCCAATCACAGTTACTTCTAACTTTTGTGAAGCCCTGTTAAGTTCTACAATCAGAATATTCCTCCGCCTCAAACAAGCAAAGCCTATTCAAGTCTAGGATTTTACACCAATGTTACAACGCACTTGATTAGTGCACTCACACTGTAATAATATTTTGCTACAGTGCTATTCCTTTCTAAACATTAATAACTCGCCTGTTTCGTCGCTGTTTTTATTCATATTCGTTATAAAATAAATATCATATTTTATTGATAAAATATATAAAATTATTTAAACTAATATAAGATCCATTTATGTATTTTAATGTTATATATATATGTTGTAGTAGCTGAAATGGGACATAGGGACAAGAGATTGGGGAGTAGGATTGCAGGATTGGAGCAGTCGTCATGTTTTTACGTTAGCCGACTGCCATCTTGGATGTCATTGATCTTTTACCACTGACCCATGACCTTTGACCCATAGATTGACCTTGACCCCTAGGACATTTGACCACAAAAAACTGGAAAAAAACCACAAAAAAATTCCACTAATTCCTCAAAACATACCAAAATCTATAAGAAATTTTAAAAAATCCGAAAACATTTATTATTAAAAAATTATTCAAATTTATTAGAAAATTTTAAAATATATCCTTAGATATCACCCATTTTAACGTGGAGTGGTGAGACGGATAAGCGACCCAGACAACCCAGGGATCAAGGCAAGTGGACAGGTTAATACTTTTGACTTTTTGCCTTTATATTTAACCATTCATTACCTTTTACGTTTGACCCAAAATATCCAAAAAAAAAATTCAAAAAATTTCACAAAAAATCCCATAAAAATCGAAAAAAAATGTAGTTTTAGAAATTATTAAAAAAATTTTAACAATGATTTAATAATACTTTAATTTACCAGAGGTTTCTCCTCTCCCCGCATCCAACAACTTAGTCGGCTGATCTCCTCCCCCTCACCCATAACTAGTCAGCCATCTTTGTAGGTGACCTCATCTTTGTACAGATCACCTGCCCACCATCTTGGAAGGCAGGGCCCATTAGCAATTGAAATTTGACATTTGGCTCTTGACTCCTTACCCATTACCTTGACCTAGACCCAATAACATTGAATGACCTTGAAAACAAAAACTCGAACAAAAGTACATAAAAATCAACAAGCATATAATATTTCAGAATAAAACCACTATATTAGATACAGACTACCTCGACCTTGAGCCCATAACATTGAACGAACTTGAAAACAAAAACACTTGGAAATATCAATAATATCAACAGCATAATACATTACAGACTACGTCGCCATATTGGAGGCAGGCTACCTTGACCGTTACCACATGTCCGTGAATGACCTTGAAACAAAAACTCGAGAAAAATATATACGCGAAGAGGCAGAAGCTAGCCGAGATGAAAACCCTTCCCTCCTATTGCTGTCAAACTAAACTATTCAACTAAAGTCTCAACTGCTTATATTATACAAGTGTGCAGGCCCTCTGTCGTCACATTGACTTTGAACCAAATGCACTGCCCCATTAATACATTGTGCAGACATTGAAACATCAGCCTCTGACTCCACAATAGCCCCTAACAGCCACCACCAATTTCATATCATTATAGCAAAAAACAAGTTTGGTTACACGTCTCGTACTGGGTGTGATTCATCAAAATGTTATGCTCATCGAACGATAAGTTAGCCCTAAACAAGTTTCAACTTAAAAATTTTGAGAATGAATTTATCAATATACATAAATACGACAATATGATTGTTTAAAAAAAATGACATGCCAAATTACATTGTCATTGCATTTGCAATTACATTTACAATTGGCATTACAATTACAATTGGCATTACAATTACAATTGGCATTACAATTACACATGAACATGAAACTGCACGGTAAGTGCACCAAGACGGGGGAGGGGAAGGACAACTGCATCGCCGCCATTTTGAACAAGGAGGATTAGTCTTGCTGTCGAAGTGTAATTTATATGCGTGTGAAATCGCAATTTGAGAAAAATGATCTCAATGTTCCCACTGGTATAAATGAAATACAAATATGCGTTTTTTAATGAAGGTTTGTATTCTGTATATTATAGGTTTTTGTATTCACCCGACCATTCTTCATCCATTAATGTATAGTAACGACTATTGGATTTCTGAAGTGTTTTTGTTAAATTTTAATCACAGTTATTTCTTCTTCTAAACCGTAACAAGACAGCGTAAATTATAAAAATGGTTCAATGTAATAGAAGGCAGATAAGCCATTACTGCGCCAAATAAAGACTATTAATTATTATTATTATCAGTTGCCTTTCACACTTCCTAACAAAAGTCGCCTCACCATACGTAATTGTTTCATTGTGTTTTTGGCCGGGGGGGGGGGGGGAAATTTAAACGTTCACTCTCCAACCTATGCCGGCATATGTCGCGCTCTACCAGTAGTTATCTCTCATACATTCAATTTGCACAAAGGCTTTTCTCCTCCGCCTGTCTACTTAAAGTGCACCAGAAAAAACTGGCATTAAAAGCTGAAAACATTCTTAGAAGACTCATCAAAATACACACCTATTTACAGCTTTACTACTTAAGAGTTATTCTATTTCGCCTTTATGAGTCGTAGTTACACTCAACTAATTAATGAAAGGGACAAATTTATGCGTACAGACCGAAGCAATAATCTTCGGGAATTGTAGTCTGCAATGCTTGCTGGCAACCCTGATTTTTGTTCTATATCTCAATAATTGTCGCACACACACATACTCGTGTCGTCACTTCTGGACATCAATCTCGTGGCCTCAAGTTGGGTAAGCTGCAGAGTGGAGTGGTAAAATTGTCGCACACACACACAGACACATACTCGTGTCGTCACTTCTGGACATCAATCTCGTGGCCTCAAGTTGGGTAAGCTGCAGAGTGGAGTGGTAAAATTGTCGCACACACACACAGACACATACTCGTGTCGTCACTTCTGGACATCAATCTCGTGGCCTGAAGTTGGGTAAGCTGCAGAGTGGAGTGGTAAAATTGTCGCACACATACACACACACATTCACGTGTCGTCACATCTGGACATCAATCTCGTGGCCTCAAGTTGGGTAAGCTGCAGAGTGGAGTGGTAAAATTGTCGCACACACACACCCACATACACGTGTCGTCACTTCTGGACATCAATGTAGTGGCTTCAAGTTTGGTAAGCTGCAGAGTGGAGTGGTAAAATTGTCGCACACCCACACACACATACACATGTCGTCACTTCTGGACATCAATCTCGTGGCCTCAAGTTGGGTAAGCTGCAGAGTGGAGTGGTAAAATTGTCGCACACACACACAGACACATACTCGTGTCGTCAATTCTGGACATCAATCTCGTGGCCTCAAGTTGGGTAAGCTGCAGAGTGGAGTGGTAAAATTGTCGCACACACACACAGACACATAATCGTGTCGTCACTTCTGGACATCAATCTCGTGGCCTCAAGTTGGGTAAGCTGCAGAGTGGAGTGGTAAAATTGTCGCACACACACACAGACACATACTCGTGTCGTCACTTCTGGACATCAATTTCGTGGCCTCAAGTTGGGTAAGCTGCAGAGTGGAGTGGTAAAATTGTCGCACACACCACCCACATACCAGTGTCGTCACTTCTGGACATCAATTTCGTGGCCTCAAGTTGGGTAAGCTGCAGAGTGGAGTGGTAAAATTGTCGCACACACACCCACATACCAGTGTCGTCACTTCTGGACATCAATCTCGTGGCCTCAAGTTGGGTAAGCTGCAGAGTGGAGTGGTAAAATTGTCGCACATACACACAAACATACACGTGTCGTCACTTCTGGACATCAATCTCGTGGCCTTCAAATGTTGGGTAAACATGCAGAGTGGAGTGGTAAAATTGTCGCACATACAGACACACATACTCGTGTCGTCACTTCTGGACATCAATCTCGTGGCCTCAAGTTGGGTAAGCTGCAGAGTGGAGTGGTAAAATTGTCGCACCCACCACACACAGAGACACATACTCGTGTCCTCACTTCTGGACATCAATTTCGTGGCCTCAAGTTGGGTAAGCTGCAGAGTGGAGTGGTAAAATTGTCGCACACACACACAAGACACATACACGTGTCGTCACTTCTGGACATCAATCTCGTGGCCTCAAGTTGGGTAAGCTGCAGAGAGGATGTGTAATATTGTCGCACACACACAGAGACACATACACGTGTCGTCACTTCTCGCCATCAATCTCGTGGCCTCAAGTTGGGTAAGCTGCAGAGTGGAGTGGTAAATTTGTCACACACCACACACACACATACACATGTCGTCACTTCTGGACATCAATCTCGTGGCCTCAAGTTGGGTAAGCTGCAGAGTGGAGTGGTAAAATTGTCGCACACACACACGACACTACACGTGTCGTCACTTCTGGACATCAATTTCGAGGCCTCAAGTTGGGTAAGCTGCAGAGTAGAATGGTAAAATTGTCGCACAAACACACAACACATACTCATGTCGTCACTTCTGGACATCAATCTCGTGGCCTCAAGTTGGGTAAGCTGCAGAGTGGAGTGGTAAAATTGTCGCACACACACACAGACACATACACGTGTCGTCACTTCTGGACATCAATTCGTGGCCTCAAGTTGGGTAAGCTGCAGAGTGGAGAGGTAAAATTGTCGCACACACACCTACATACACGTGTCGTCACTTCTGGACATCAATGTAGTGGCTTCAAGTTGGGTAAGCTGCAGAGTGGAGTGGTAAAATTGTCGCACACACACACAGACACATACTCGTGTCGTCACTTCTGGACATCAATTTCGTGGCCTCAAGTTGGGTAAGCTGCAGAGTGGAGTGGTAAATTTGTCGCACACACACACACACACATACACATGTCGTCACTTCTGGACATCAATCTCGTGGCCTCAAGTTGGGTAAGCTGCAGAGTGGAGTGGTAAAATTGTCGCACACACACACAGACACATACTCGTGTCGTCACTTCTGGACATCAATCTCGTGGCCTCAAGTTGGGTAAGCTGCAGAGTGGAGTGGTAAAATTGTCGCACAAACACACACACATACTCATGTCGTCACTTCTGGACATCAATCTCGTGGCCTCAAGTTGGGTAAGCTGCAGAGTGGAGTGGTAAAATTGTCGCAACACACACACAGACACATACACGTGTCGTCACTTCTGGACATCAATCTCGTGGCCTCAAGTTGGGTAAGCTGCAGAGTGGAGTGGTAAAATTGTCGCACACACACACAGACACATACTCGTGTCGTCACTTCTGGACATCAATTTCGTAACCTCAAGTTGGGTAAGCTGCAGAGTGGAGTGGTAAATTTGTCGCACACACACACACACATACACATGTCGTCACTTCTGGACATCAATCTCGTGGCCTCAAGTTGGGTAAGCTGCAGAGTGGAGTGGTAAAATTGTCGCACACACGCCCACATACACGTGTCGTCACTTCTGGACATCAATGTAGTGGCTTCAAGTTGGGTAAGCTGCAGAGTGGAGTGGTAAAATTGTTGCACACACACAGAGACACATTCACGTGTCGTCACTTCTGGACATCAATCTCGTGGCCTCAAGTTGGGTAATCTGCAGAGTGGAGTGGTAAAACTGTCGCACATACACACACACATACACGTGTCGTCACTTCTGGACATCAATTTCGTGGCCTCAAGTTGGGTAAGCTGCAGAGTGGAGTGGTAAAATTGTCGCACACACACACACACACACACATACACATGTCGTCACTTCTGGACATCAATCTCGTGCCCTCAAGTTGGGTAAGCTGCAGAGTGGAGTGGTAAAATTGTCGCACACACACACAGACACATACTCGTGTCGTCACTTCTTAACATCAATCTCGTGGCCTCAAGTTGGGTAAGCTGCAGAGTGGAGTGGTAAAATTGTCGCACATACACACACACATACACGTGTCGTCACTTCTCGACATCAATCTCGTGGCCTCAAGTTGGGTAAACTGTAGAGTGGTGTGGTAAAATTGTCGCACATACAGACAAACATACTCGTGTCGTCACTTCTGGACATTAATCTCGTGGCCTCAAGTTGGGTAAGCTGCAGAGTGGAGTGGTAAAATTGTCGCACATACACACACACATACACGTGTCGTCACTTCTGGACATCAATCTCGTGGCCTCAAGTTGGGTAAGCTGCAGAGTGGAGTGGTAAAATAGTCGCACACACACACAGACACATACTCGTGTCCTCACTTCTGGGCATCAATTTCGTGGCCTCAAGTTGGGTAAGCTGCAGTGTGGAGTGGTAAATTTGTCGCACATACACACACACATACACGTGTCGTCACTTCTGGACATCAATCTCGTGGCCTCAAGTTGGGTAAACTGCAGAGTGAAGTGGTAAAATTTTCGCACATACAGACACACATACTCGTGTCGTCACTTCTGGACATCAATCTCGTGGCCTCAAGTTGGGTAATCTGCAGAGTGGAGTGGTAAAATTGTCGCACATACACACACACATACACGTGTCGTCACTTCTGGAAATCAATCTAGTGGCATAAAGTTGGGTAAGCTGCAGAGTGGAGTGTTAAAATTGTCGCACACACGCTCAGACACATACACGTGTCGTCACTTCTGGACATCAATCTCGTGGCCTCAAGTTGGGTAAGCTGCAGAGTGGAGTGGTAAAATTGTCGCACATACACACACACATACACATGTCGTCACTTCTGGACATCAATGTAGTGGCTTCAAGTTGGGTAAGCTGCAGAGTGGAGTGGTAAAATTGTCGCACATACACACACATACACATGTCGTCACTTCTGGACATCAATCTCGTGGCCTCAAGTTAGTTAATCTGCAGAGTGGAGTGGTAAAATTGTCGCACATACACACACACATACACGTGTTGTCACTTCTGGACATCAATGTAGTGGCTTCAAGTTGGGTAAGCTGCAGAGTGGAGTGGTAAAATTGTCGCACATACACACACACATACTCGTGTCGTCACTTCTGGACATCAATCTCGTGGCCTCAAGTTGGGTAATCTGCAGAGTGGAATGGTAAAATTGTCGCACACACACACACACACATACACATGTCGTCACTTCTGGACATCAATCTCGTGGCCTCAAGTTGGGTAAGCTGCAGAGTGGAGAGGTAAAATTGTCGCACACACACAGAGACACATACACGTGTCGTCACTTCTGGACATCAATCTCGTGGCCTCAAGTTGGGTAAGCTGCAGAGTGGAGAGGTAAAATTGTCGCACATACACACACACATACAAGTGTCGTCACTTCTGGACATCAATCTCGTGGCCTCAAGTTGGGTAAGCTGCAGAGTGGAGTGGTAAAATTGTCGCACATACACACTCACATACACTTGTCGTCACTTCTGGACATCAATTTCGTGGCCTCAAGTTGGGTAAGCTGCAGAGTGGAGTGGTAAAATTGTCGCACACACACACAGACACATACACATGTCGTCACTTCTGGACATCAATCTCGTGGTATCAAGTTGGGTAAGCTGCAGAGTGGAGTGGTAAAATTGTCGCACATACACACTCACATACACTTGTCGTCACTTCTGGACATCAATTTCGTGGCCTCAAGTTGGGTAAGCTGCAGAGTGGAGTGGTAAAATTGTCGCACACACACACACACACATACACATGTCGTCACTTCTGGACATCAATCTCGTGGTATCAAGTTGGGTAAGCTGCAGAGTGGAGTGGTAAAATTGTCGCACACACACACAGACACATACTCGTGTCGTCTTTTCTGGACATCAATCTCGTGGCCTCAAGATGGGTAAGCTGCAGAGTGGAGTGGTAAAATTGTCGCACATACACACACACATACACGTGTCGTCACTTCTGGACATCAATTCGTGGCCTCAAGTTGGGTAAGCTGCAGATGGAGTGGTAAAATTGTCGCACAACACACACACTACACATGTCGTCACTTCTGGACATCAATCTCGTGGCCTCAAGTTGGGTAAGCTGCAGAGTGAGTGGTAAAATTGTCGCACAACACACACACATACACATGTCGTCACTTCTGGACATCAATCCGTGGCTTCAAGTTGGGTAAGCTGCAGAGTGGAGTGGTAAAATTGTCGCACATACACACACACATACACTGTCGTCACTTCTGGACATCAATCTCGTGGCCTCAAGTTGGTAATCTGCAGAGTGGAGTGGTAAAATTGTCGCACATACAACACACATACACGTGTCGTCACTTCTGGACATCAATCTCTGGCTCAAGTTGGGTAAGCTGCAGAGTGGAGTGGTAAAATTGTCGCACATACACACACACATACACTGTCGTCACTTTGGACATCAATTCGTGGCCTCAAGTTGGGTAAGCTGCAGAGTGGAGTGGTAAAATTGTCGCACACACACACACACACATACACATGTCGTCACTTCTGGACATCAATCTCGTGGCCTCAAGTTGGGTAACTGCAGAGTGGAGTGGTAAAATTGTCGCACATACACATCACATACACTTGTCGTCACTTCTGGACATCAATTTCGTGGCCTCAAGTTGGGTAAGCTGCAGAGTGGAGTGGTAAAATTGTCGCACACACCACACACACATACACATGTCGTCACTTCTGGACATCAATCTCGTGCCTCAAGTTGGGTAAGCTGCAGAGTGGAGTGGTAAAATTGTCGCACACACACAGACACATACACGTGTCGTCACTTCTGGACATCAATCTCGTGGCCTCAAGTTGGGTAAGCTGCAGAGTGGAGGGTAAAATTGTCGCACACACACACAGACACATACACTGTCTCACTTCTGGACATCAATCTCGTGGCCTCAAGTTGGGTAAGCTGCAGAGTGGAATGGTAAAATTGTCGCACACACACACACACATACACATGTGTCACTTCTGGACATCAATTCGTGGCCTCAAGTTGGGTAAGCTGCAGAGTGGAGTGGTAAAATTGTCGCCACATACACACAACATACACATGTCGTCACTTCTGGACATCAATTCGTGGCTCAAGTTGGTAAGCTGCAGAGTGGAGTGGTAAAATTGTCGCACATACACACACACATACACGTGTCGTCACTTCTGGACATCAATCTCATGGCCTCAAGTAGTAACTGCAGAGTGGAGTGGTAAAATTGTCGCACATACACACACACATACACGTGTCGTCACTTCTGGACATCAATCTCATGGCCTCAAGTTGGGTAAGCTGCAGAGTGGAGTGGTAAAATTGTCGCACACACACACAACACATACACTGTCGTCACTTCTGGACATCAATCACGTGGCCTCAAGTTGGGTAAGCTGCAGAGTGGAGTGGTAAAATTGTCGCACACACACACACACATACACGTGTCGTCACTTCTGGACATCAATTCGTGGCCTCAAGTTGGGTAAGCTGCAGAGTGGAGTGGTAAAATTGTCGCACAACACACACACATACACTTGTCGTCACTTCTGGACATCAATTTCGTGGCCTCAAGTTGGGTAAGCTGCAGAGTGGAGTGGTAAAATTGTCGCACACACACACACACATACACATGTCGTCACTTCTGGACATCAATCTCGTGGCCTCAAGTTGGGTAAGCTGCAGAGTGGAGTGGTAAAATTGTCGCACACACAACACACATACACGTGTCGTCACTTCTGGACATCAATCTCGTGGCCTCAAGTGGGTAAGCTGCAGAGTGGGATGGTAAAATTGTCGCACTACACACACACCATACACGTGTCGTCACTTCTGGACATCAATCTCGTGGCCTCAAGTTAGGTAACTGCAGAGTGGAGTGGTAAAATTGTCGCACACAACAACACACATACACGTGTCGTCACTTCTGGACATCAATCTCGTGGCCTCAAGTTGGGTAAGCTGCAGAGTGGAGTGGTAAAATTGTCGCACACACACAACACATACACTGTCGTCACTTCTGGACATCAATCCGTGGCCTCAAGTTGGGTAAGCTGCAGAGTGGAGTGGTAAAATTGTCGCACACACACAACACACATACACTGTCGTCACTTCTGGACATCAATCTCGTGGCCTCAAGTTGGGTAATCTGCAGAGTGGAGTGGTAAAATTGTCGCACATACACACACACATACACGTGTCGTCACTTCTGGACATCAATTCGTGGCCTCAAGTTGGGTAAGCTGCAGAGTGGAGTGGTAAAATTGTCGCACACACCACAACACATACACATGTCGTCACTTCTGGACATCAATCTCGTGGCCTCAAGTTGGGTAAGCTGCAGAGTGGAGTGGTAAAATTGTCGCACACACACAACACATACACGTGTCGTCACTTCTGGACATCAATCTCGTGGCCTCAAGTTGGGTAAGCTGCAGAGTGGAGTGGTAAAATTGTCGCACATACACACAGACACATACACGTGTCGTCACTTCTGGACATCAATCACGTGGCCTCAAGTTGGGTAAGCTGCAGAGTGGAGTGGTAAAATTGTCGCACACACACACACACATACACGTGTCGTCACTTCTGGACATCAATTTCGTGGCCTCAAGTTGGGCAAGCTGCAGAGTGTGAGTGTAAAATTGTCGCACATACACACTCACATACACATTGTCGTCACTTCTGGACATCAATTTCGTGGCCTCAAGTTGGGTAAGCTGCAGAGTGGAGTGGTAAAATTGTCGCACACACACACACACACATACACATGTCGTCACTTCTGGACATCAATCTCGTGGTATCAAGTTGGGTAAGCTGCAGAGTGGAGTGGTAAAATTGTCGCACACACACACAGACACATACTCGTGTCGTCACTTCTGGACATCAATCTCGTGGCCTCAAGATGGGTAAGGCTGCAGAGTGGAGTGGTAAAATTGTCGCACACATACACAGACACATACTCGTGTCGTCACTTCTGGACATCAATCTCGTGGCCTCAAGTTGTGTAAGTGCAGATGTGGAGTGGTAAAATTGTCGCACCACACACACACATACACGTGTCGTCACTTCTGGACATCAATCTCGTGGCCTCAAGTTGGGTAAGCTGCAGAGTGGAGTGGTAAAATTGTCGCACACACACACACATACACGTGTCGTCACTTCTGGACATCAATTTCGTGGCCTCAAGTTGGGCAAGCTGCAGAGTGGAGTGGTAAAATTGTCGCACACACACACACACACATACACGTGTCGTCACTTCTGGACATCAATCTTGTGGCCTCAAGTTGTGTAAGCTGCAGAGTGGAGTGGTAAAATTTTCGCACATACAGACACACATACTCGTGTCGTCACTTCTGGACATCAATCTCGTGGCCTCAAGTTGGGTAATCTGCAGAGTGGAGTGGTAAAATTGTCGCACATACACACACACATACACGTGTCGTCACTTCTGGAAATCAATCTAGTGGCATAAAGTTGGGTAAGCTGCAGAGTGGAGTGTTAAAATTGTCGCACACACGCACAGACACATACACGTGTCGTCACTTCTGGACATCAATCTCGTGGCCTCAAGTTGGGTAAGCTGCAGTGTGGGAGTGGTAAAATTGTCGCACACACACAGAGACACATACACGTGTCGTCACTTCTGGACTTCAATCTCGTGGCCTCAAGTTGGGTAAGCTGCAGAGTGGAGAGGTAAAATTGTCGCACACCCACACACACACAGACACTGACATCATCGTCACAAGTGTACTGAGACATTAAATTGTCGGAGCCTCACAGTTCGTCACTGCTCAAATCCAGGGGTAGTGGAGTGGTGTAAAATTGTCGCACATACACACACCATACACATGTCGTCACTTCTGGACATCAATGTAGTGGCTCAAGTTGGGTAAGCTGCAGAGTGGAGTGGTAAAATTGTCGCACATACACACACATACACGTGTCGTCACTTCTGGACATCAATCTCGTGGCCTCAAGTTGGGTAAGCTGCAGAGTGGAGTGGTAAAATTGTCGCACACACACCACCATGAACATACACGTGTGTCGTCACTTCTGGACATCAATCACGTGGCCTCAAGTTGGGTAAGCTGCAGAGTGGAGTGGTAAAATTGTCGCACACACACACACACACATATACTGTCGTCACTTCTGGACATCAATCTCGTGGCCTCAAGTTGGGTAATCTGCAGAGTGGAGATGGTAAAATTGTCGCACATACACACCACACATACACGTGTCGTCACTTCTGGACATCAATTCGTGGCCTCAAAGTTGGGTAAGCTGCAGAGTGGAGTGGTAAAATTGTCGCACAACACACACACACATACACATGTGCGTC
This sequence comes from Dryococelus australis, assembly GCA_029891345.1. Classification (NCBI taxonomy): domain Eukaryota; kingdom Metazoa; phylum Arthropoda; class Insecta; order Phasmatodea; family Phasmatidae; genus Dryococelus; species Dryococelus australis. Next base: position 125,607,325 of record CM057003.1, read on the forward strand.
ACTTCTGGACATCAATCTCGTGGCCTCAAGTTGGGTAAGCTGCAGAGTGGAGTGGTAAAATTGTCGCACAACACACAGACACATACACGTGTCGTCACTTCTGGACTTCAATCTCGTGGCCTCAAGTTGGGTAAGCTGCAGAGTGGAGTGGTAAAATTGTCGCACACACACACACAGACACTACACATGTCGTCACTTCTGGACATCAATTCGTGGCCTCAAGTTGGTAAGCTGCAGAGTGGAAGTGGTAAAATTGTCGCACACACACACACATACACATGTAGTCACTTCTGGACATCAATCTCGTGGTATCAAGTTGGGTAAGCTGCAAGTGAGTAGTATAAAATTGTCGCACACACACACACACATACACTGTCGTCACTTCTGGACATCAATCTCGTGGCCTCAAGTTGGGTAAGCTGCAGAGTGGAGTGGTAAAATTGTCGCACACACACACAACACATACACTGTCGTCACTTCTGGACATCAATCTCGTGGCTCAAGTTGGGTAAGCTGCAGAGTGGAGTGGTAAAATTGTCGCACACATACACAACACATACTCGTGTCGTCACTTCTGGACATCAATCTCGTGGCCTCAAGTTGGGTAAGTGCAGAGTGGAGTGGTAAAATTGTCGCACACACACACACACATACACGTGTCGTCACTTCTGGACATCAATCTCGTGGCCTCAAGTTGGGTAAGCTGCAGAGTGGAGTGGTAAAATTGTCGCACACACACACACATACACGTGTCGTCACTTCTGGACATCAATTCGTGGCCTCAAGTTGGGTAAGCTGCAGAGTGGAGTGGTAAAATTGTCGCACAACACACACACACATACACGTGTCGTCACTTCTGGACATCAATCTCGTGGCCTCAAGTTGGTAAGCTGCAGAGTGGAGTGGTAAAATTTGTCGCACATACACACACACATACACTGTGTCGTCACTTCTGGACATCAATCTCGTGGCCTCAAGTTGGGTAATCTGCAGAGTGGAGTGGTAAAATTGTCGCACATACACACACACATACACGTGTCGTCACTTCTGGACATCAATCTAGTGGCATCAAGTTGGGTAAGCTGCAGAGTGGAGTGGTAAAATTGTCGCACACACCACAGACACATACACGTGTCGTCACTTCTGGACATCAATCTCGTGGCCTCAAGTTGGGTAAGCTGCAGAGTGGAGTGGTAAAATTGTCGCACATACACACACACATACACGTGTCGTCACTTCTGGACATCAATCTCGTGGCCTCAAGTTGGGTAATCTGCAGAGTCTAGTGGTAAAATTGTCGCACATACACACACACATACACATGTCGTCACTTCTGGACATCAATGTAGTGGCTTCAAGTTGGGTAAGCTGCAGAGTGGAGTGGTAAAATTGTCGCACATACACACACACATACACGTGTCGTCACTTCTGGACATCAATCTCGTGGCCTCAAGTTAGTAATCTGCAGAGTGGAGTGGTAAAATTGTCGCACATACACACACACATACACGTGTCGTCACTTCTGGACATCAATCTCATGGCCTCAAGTTGGGTAAGCTGCAGAGTGGAGTGGTAAAATTGTCGCACACACACACAGACACATACACGTGTCGTCATTCTGGACATCAATCACGTGGCCTCAAGTTGGGTAAGCTGCAGAGTGGGAGTGGTAAAATTGTCGCACACACACACACACACAATATACATGTCGTCACTTCTGGACATCAATCTCGTGGCCTCAAGTTGGGTAATCTGCAGAGTGGAGTGGTAAAATTGTCGCACATACACCCACACATACACGTGTCGTCACTTCTGGACATCAATTTCGTGGCCTAAGTTGGGCAAGCTGCAGAGTGGAGTGGTAAAATTGTCGCACACACACACACACATACACATGTCGTCACTTCTGGACATCAATCTCGTGGCCTCAAGTTGGGTAAGCTGCAGAGTGGAGTGGTAAAATTGTCGCACACACACAGAGACACATACACGTGTCGTCACTTCTGGACTTCAATTCGTGGCCTCAAGTTGGGTAAGCTGCAGAGTGGAGAGGTAAAATTGTCGCACACACACACACAGACACATACACATGTCATCACTTCTGGACATCAATCTCGTGGCCTCAAGTTAGGTAAGCTGCAGAGTGGAATGGTAAAATTGTCGCACACACACACACACATACACATGTAGTCACTTCTGGACATCAATTTCGTGGCCTCAAGTTGGGTAAGCTGCAGAGTGGAGTGGTAAAATTGTCGCACACACACACGCACACATACACATGTCGTCACTTCTGGACATCAATCTCGTGGTATCAAGTTGGGTAAGCTGCAGAGTGGAGTGGTAAAATTGTCGCACATACACACTCACATACACTTGTCGTCACTTCTGGACATCAATTTCGTGGCCTCAAGTTGGGTAAGCTGCAGAGTGGGGTGGTAAAATTGTCGCACACACACACACACACATACACATGTCGTCACTTCTGGACATCAATCTCGTGGTATCAAGTTGGGTAAGCTGCAGAGTGGAGTGGTAAAATTGTCGCACACACACACAGACACATACTCGTGTCGTCACTTCTGGACATCAATCTCGTGGCCTCAAGTTGGGTAAGCTGCAGAGTGGAGTGGTAAAATTGTCGCACACACACACAGACGAATACACTTGTCGTCACTTCTGGACATCAATCTCTGGCCTCAAGTTGGGTAAGACTGCAGAGTGGAATGGTAAAATTGTCGCACATACACGACACATACACAAGTGTCGTCACTTCTGGACATCAATCTCGTGGCCTCAAGTTGGGTAACTGCAGAGTGAGTGGTAAAATTGTCGCACATACACACACACATACACATGTCGTCACTTCTGGACATCAATCTAGTGGCTTCAAGTTGGGTAAGCTGCAGAGTGTGAGTGGTAAAATTGTCGCACATACACACACACATACACAGTGTCGTCACTTCTGGACATCAATCTGTGGCTTCAAGTTAGTAAGCTGCAGAGTGGAGTGGTAAAATTGTCGCACATACACACACACATACACGTGTCGTCACTTCTGGACATCAATCTCATGGCCTCAAGTTGGGTAAGCTGCAGAGTGGAGTGGTAAAATTGTCGCACACACACACAGACACATACACGTGTCGTCACTTCTGGACATCAATCACGTGGCCTCAAGTTGGGTAAGCTGCAGAGTGGAGTGGTAAAATTGTCGCACACACACACACACATACACATGTAGTCACTTCTGGACATCATTTCGTGGCTCAAGTTGGGTAAGCTGCAGAGTGGAGTGGTAAAATTGTCGCACACACACAACACATACACATGTCGTCACTTCTGGACATCAATCTCGTGGTATCAAGTTGGTAAGCTGCAGAGTGAGTGGTAAAATTGTCGCACATACACACACACATACACGTGTCATCACTTCTGGACATCAATCTCATGGCCTCAAGTTAGTAATCTGCAGAGTGGAGTGTAAAATTGTCGCACATACACAACACATACCGTGTCGTCACTTCTGGACATCAATCTCATGGCCTCAAGTTGGTAAGCTGCAGAGTGGAGTGGTAAAATTGTCGCACACACACAGACACATACACGTGTCGTCACTTCTGGACATCAATCACGTGGCCTCAAGTTGGTAAGCTGCAGAGTGGAGTGGTAAAATTGTCGCACACACACACACATACACGTGTCGTCACTTCTGGACATCAATTTCGTGGCCTCAAGTTGGGCAAGCTGCAGAGTGGAGATGGTAAAATTGTCGCACATACACACCACATACACTTGTCGTCACTTCTGGACATCAATTTCGTGGCCTCAAGTTGGTAAGCTGCAGAGTGGAGTGGTAAAATTGTCGCACACACACACACACATACACATGTCGTCACTTCTGGACATCAATCTCGTGGTTCAAGTTGGGTAAGCTGCAGAGTGGAGTGTAAAATTGTCGCACACACACACAGACACATACTCGTGTCGTCACTTCTGGACATCAATCTCGTGGCCTCAAGATGGGTAAGCTGCAGAGTGGAGTGGTAAAATTGTCGCACATACACACACACATACACGTGTCGTCACTTCTGGACATCAATCTCGTGGCCTCAAGTTGGGTAACTGCAGAGTGGAGTGGTAAAATTGTCGCACATACAGACACACATACTCGTGTCGTCACTTCTGGACATCAATCTCGTGGCCTCAAGTTGGGTAAGCTGCAGAGTGGAGTGGTAAAATTGTCGCACACACACAACAATACACTTGTCTCACTTCTGGACATCAATCTCATGGCCTCAAGTTGGGTAATCTGCAGAGTTAGTGGTAAAATTGTCGCACATACACACACACATACACATGTCGTCACTTCTGGACATCAATGTGTGGCTTCAAGTTGGTAAGCTGCAGAGTGGAGTGGTAAAATTGTCGCACATACACACACACATACACGTGTCGTCACTTCTGGACATCAATCTCGTGGCCTCAAGTTAGTAATCAGCAGAGTGGAGTGGTAAAATTGTCGCACATACACACACACATACACGTGTCGTCACTTCTGGACATCAATCTCATGGCCTCAAGTTGGGTAAGCTGCAGAGTGGAGTGGTAAAATTGTCGCACACACACACAACACATACACGTCGTCACTTCTGGACATCAATCACGTGGCCTCAAGTTGGGTAAGCTGCAGAGTGGATGGTAAAATTGTCGCACACACACACAACACATATACATGTCGTCACTTCTGGACATCAATCTCGTGCCTCAAGTTGGGTAATCTGCAGAGTGGAGTGGTAAAATTGTCGCACATACACCCACACATACACGTGTCGTCACTTCTGGACATCAATTTCGTGGCCTAAGTTGGGCAAGCTACAGAGTGGAGTGGTAAAATTGTCGCACACACACACACACATACACATGTCGTCACTTTGGACATCAATCTCGTGGCCTCAAGTTGGGTAAGCTGCAGAGTGGAGTGGTAAAATTGTCGCACACACACAGAACACATACACGTGTCGTCACTTCTGACTTCAATCTCGTGGCCTCAAGTTGGGTAAGCTGCAGAGTGGAGGGTAAAATTGTCGCACACACACACAGACACATACCATGTCATCACTTCTGGACATCAATCTCGTGGCCTCAAGTTAGGTAAGCTGCGAGTGGAATGGTAAAATTGTCGCACACACACACACACATACACATGTAGTCACTTCTGGACATCATTCTCGTGGTCTCAAGTTGGGTAAGCTGCAGAGTTAGTATTAAAATTGTCGCACACACACAAGACACATACACGTGTCGTCACTTCTGGACATCAATTCGTGGCCTCAAGTTGGGTAAGCTGCAGAGTGAAGTGGTAAAATTGTCGCACACACACACAGACACATACACGTGTCGTCACTTCTGGACATCAATCTCGTGGCCTCAAGTTGGGTAAGCTGCAGAGTGGAGTGGTAAAATTGTCGCACACAACACAGACACATACTCGTGTCGTCACTTCTGGACATCAATCTCGTGGCCTCAAGTTGTGTAAGTGCAGAGTGGAGTGGTATAATTGTCGCACACACACACACACATACACGTGTCGTCACTTCTGGACATCAATCTCGTGGCCTCAAGTTGGGTAAGCTGCAGAGGAGTGGTAAAATTGTCGCACACACACACACACACATACACATGTCGTCACTTCTGGAATCAATCTCGTGGTATCAAGTTGGGTAAGCTGCAGAGTGGAGTGGTAAAATTGTCGCACACACACACACACATACACGTGTCGTCACTTCTGGACATCAATCTCTGTGGCCTCAAGTTGGGTAAGCTGCAGAGTGGAATGGTAAAATTGTCGCACACACAACACACATACACGTGTCGTCAATTCTGGACATCAATCTCGTGGCCTCAAGTTAGTAAGCTGCAGAGTGGAGTGGTAAAATTGTCGCACATACACACACACATACACGTGTCGTCACTTCTGGACATCAATCTCGTGGCCTCAAGTTGGGTAAGCTGCAGAGTGGAGTGGTAAAATTGTCGCACACACACACAGACACATACACGTGTCGTCACTTCTGGACATCAATCACGTGGCCTCAAGTTGGGTAAGCTGCAGAGTGGAGTGGTAAAATTGTCGCACACACACACACACACATATACATGTCGTCACTTCTGGACATCAATCTCGTGGCCTCAAGTTGGGTAATCTGCAGAGTGGAGTGGTAAAATTGTCGCACATACACCCACACATACACGTGTCGTCACTTCTGGACATCAATTTCGTGGCCTAAAGTTGGGCAAGCTGCAGAGTGGAGTGGTAAAATTGTCGCACACACACACACACATACACATGTCGTCACTTCTGGACATCAATCTCGTGGCCTCAAGTTGGGTAAGCTGCAGAGTGGAGTGGTAAAATTGTCGCACACACACAGAGACACATACACGTGTCGTCACTTCTGGACTTCAATCTCGTGGCCTCAAGTTGGGTAAGCTGCAGAGTGGAGAGGTAAAATTGTCGCACACACACACACAGACACATACACATGTCATCACTTCTGGACATCAATCTCGTGGCCTCAAGTTAGGTAAGCTGCAGAGTGGAATGGTAAAATTGTCGCACACACACACACATACACATGTAGTCACTTCTGGACATCATTCTCGTGGTCTCAAGTTGGGTAAGCTGCGGAGTCTAGTATTAAAATTGTCGCACACACACACAGACACATACACGTGTCGTCACTTCTGGACATCAATCTCGTGGCCTCAAGTTGGGTAAGCTGCAGAGTGAAGTGGTAAAATTGTCGCACACACACACAGACACATACACGTGTCGTAACTTCTGGACATCAATCTCGTGGCCTCAAGTTGGGTAAGCTGCAGAGTGGAGTGGTAAAATTGTCGCACACATACACAGACACATACTCGTGTCGTCACTTCTGGACATCAATCTCGTGGCCTCAAGTTGTGTAAGTGCAGAGTGGAGTGGTAAAATTGTCGCACACACACACACACATACACGTGTCGTCACTTCTGGACATCAATCTCGTGGCCTCAAGTTGGGTAAGCTGCAGAGTGGAGTGGTAAAATTGTCGCACACACACACACATACACGTGTCGTCACTTCTGGACATCAATTTCGTGGCCTCAAGTTGGGCAAGCTGCAGAGTGGAGTGGTAAAATTGTCGCACACACACACACACACATACACGTGTCGTCACTTCTGGACATCAATCTTGTGGCCTCAAGTTGTGTAAGCTGCAGAGTGGAGTGGTAAAATTTTCGCACATACAGACACACATACTCGTGTCGTCACTTCTGGACATCAATCTCGTGGCCTCAAGTTGGGTAATCTGCAGAGTGGAGTGGTAAAATTGTCGCACATACACACACACATACACGTGTCGTCACTTCTGGAAATCAATCTAGTGGCATAAAGTTGGGTAAGCTGCAGAGTGGAGTGTTAAAATTGTCGCCACACACGCACAGACACATACACGTGTCGTCACTTCTGGACATCAATCTCGTGGCCTCAAGTTGGGTAAGCTGCAGTGTGGAGTGGTAAAATTGTCGCACACACACAGAGACACATACACGTGTCGTCACTTCTGGACTTCAATCTCGTGGCCTCAAGTTGGGTAAGCTGCAGAGTGGAGAGGTAAAATTGTCGCACACACACACACAGACACATACACATGTCATCACTTCTGGACATCAATCTCGTGGCCTCAAGTTAGGTAAGCTGCAGAGTGGAGTGGTAAAATTGTCGCACATACACACACACATACACATGTCGTCACTTCTGGACATCAATGTAGTGGCTTCAAGTTGGGTAAGCTGCAGAGTGGAGTGGTAAAATTGTCGCACATACACACACATACACATGTCGTCACTTCTGGACATCAATCTCGTGGCCTCAAGTTGGTTAATCTGCAGAGTGGAGTGGTAAAATTGTCGCACATACACACACACATACACGTGTTGTCACTTCTGGACATCAATGTAGTGGCTTCAAGTTGGGTAAGCTGCAGAGTGGAGTGGTAAAATTGTCGCACATACACACACACATACTCGTGTCGTCACTTCTGGACATCAACCTCGTGGCCTCAAGTTGGGTAATCTGCAGAGTGGAATGGTAAAATTGTCGCACACACACACACACACATACACATGTCGTCACTTCTGGACATCAATCTCGTGGCCTCAAGTTGGGTAAGCTGCAGAGTGGAGAGGTAAAATGGTCGCACACACACAGAGACACATACACGTGGCGTCACTTCTGGACATCAATCTCGTGGCCTCAAGTTGGGTAAGCTGCAGAGTGGAGAGGTAAAATTGTCGCACATACACAACACATACAAGTGTCGTCACGTCTGGACATCAATCTCGTGGCCTCAAGTTGGGTAAGCTGCAGAGTGGAGTGGTAAAATTGTCGCACATACACACTCACATACACTTGTCGTCACTTCTGGACATCAATTTCGTGGCCTCAAGTTGGGTAAGCTGCAGAGTGGAGTGGTAAAATTGTCGCACACACACACACACACATACACATGTCGTCACTTCTGGACATCAATCTCGTGGTATCAAGTTGGGTAAGCTGCAGAGTGGAGTGGTAAAATTGTCGCACATACACACTCACATACACTTGTCGTCACTTCTGGACATCAATTTCGTGGCCTCAAGTTGGGTAAGCTGCAGAGTGGAGTGGTAAAATTGTCGCACACACACACACACATACACATGTCGTCACTTCTGGACATCAATCTCGTGGTATCAAGTTGGGTAAGCTGCAGAGTGGAGTGGTAAAATTGTCGCACATACACACTCACATACACTTGTCGTCACTTCTGGACATCAATTTCGTGGCCTCAAGTTGGGTAAGCTGCAGAGTGGAGTGGTAAAATTGTCGCACACACACACACACACATACACATGTCGTCACTTCTGGTCATCAATCTCGTGGTATCAAGTTGGGTAAGCTGCAGAGTGGAGTGGTAAAATTGTCGCACACACACACATGCACATACTCGTGTCGTCACTTCTGGACATCAATCTCGTGGCCTCAAGTTGGGTAAGCTGCAGAGTGGAGTGGTAAAATTGTCGCACATACACACACACATACACGTGTCGTCACTTCTGGACATCAATCTCGTGGCCTCAAGTTGGGTAATCTGCAGAGTTAGTGGTAAAATTGTCGCACATACACACACACATACACATGTCGTCACTTCTGGACATCAATGTAGTGGCTTCAAGTTGGGTAAGCTGCAGAGTGGAGTGGTAAAATTGTCGCACATACACACACACTACACGTGTCGTCACTTCTGGACATCAATCTCGTGGCCTCAAGTTAGTAATCTGCAGAGTGGAGTGGTAAAATTGTCGCACATACACACACACATACACGTGTCGTCACTTCTGGACATCAATCTCATGGCCTCAAGTTGGGTAAGCTGCAGAGTGGAGTGGTAAAATTGTCGCACACACACACAGACACATACACGTGTCGTCACTTCTGGACATCAATCACGTGGCCTCAAGTTGGGTAAGCTGCAGAGTGGAGTGGTAAAATTGTCGCACACACACACACACACATATACATGTCGTCACTTCTGGACATCAATCTCGTGGCCTCAAGTTGGGTAATCTGCAGAGTGGAGTGGTAAAATTGTCGCACATACACCCACACATACACGTGTCGTCACTTCTGGACATCAATTTCGTGGCCTAAAGTTGGGCAAGCTGCAGAGTGGAGTGGTAAAATTGTCGCACACACACACACACACATACACATGTCGTCACTTCTGGACATCAATCTCGTGGCCTCAAGTTGGGTAAGCTGCAGAGTGGAGTGGTAAAATTGTCGCACACACACAGAGACACATACACGTGTCGTCACTTCTGGACTTCAATCTCGTGGCCTCAAGTTGGGTAAGCTGCAGAGTGGAGAGGTAAAATTGTCGCACACACACACACAGACACATACACATGTCATCACTTCTGGACATCAATCTCGTGGCCTCAAGTTAGGTAAGCTGCAGAGTGGAATGGTAAAATTGTCGCACACACACACACACATACACATGTAGTCACTTCTGGACTCAATCTCGTGGCCTCAAGTTGGGTAAGCTGCAGAGTGGATGAGGTAAAATTGTCGCACACACACACACAGACACATACACATGTCATCACTTCTGGACATCAATCTCGTGGCCTCAAGTTAGGTAAGCTGCAGAGTGGAATGGTAAAATTGTCGCACACACACACAGACACATACACGTGTCGTCACTTCTGGACATCAATCTAGTGGCCTCAAGTTGGGTAAGCTGCAGAGTGGAGCGGTAAAATTGTCGCACCCACACACACACATACACATACTCGTGTCGTCACTTCTGGACATCAATCTAGTGGCCTCAAGTTGGGTAAGCTGCAGAGTGGGGCGGTAAAATTGTCGCACCCACACACACACATACACATACTCGTGTCGTCACTTCTGGACATCAATCTAGTGGCCTCAAGTTGGGTAAGCTGCAGAGTGGAGTGGTAAAATTGTCGCACACACACACAGACACATACACGTGTCGTCACTTCTGGACATCAATCTCGTGGCCTCAAGTTGGGTAAGCTGCAGAGTGGAGTGGTAAAATTGTCGCACACACACACACACATACACATGCCGTCACTTCTGGACATCAATCTCGTGGCCTCAAGTTGGGTAAGCTGCAGAGTGGAGTGGTAAAATTGTCGCACACACACACAGACACATACACGTGTCGTCACTTCTGGACATCCATCTCGTGGCCTCAAGTTGGGTAAGCTGCAGAGTGGAGCGGTAAAATTGTCGCACCCACACACACACATACACATACTCGTGTCGTCACTTCTGGACATCAATCTAGTGGCCTCAAGTTGGGTAAGCTGCAGAGTGGAGCGGTAAAATTGTCGCACCCACACACACACATACACATACTCGTGTCGTCACTTCTGGACATCAATCTAGTGGCCTCAAGTTGGGTAAGCTGCAGAGTGGAGTGGTAAAATTGTCGCACACACACACAGAGACACATACACGTGTCGTCACTTCTGGACATCAATCTCGTGGCCTCAAGTTGGGTAAGCTGCAGAGTGGAGTGGTAAAATTGTCGCACACACAAACATTTTACTTAAAAATAGTTTGTTGTTTGTTTATTATGCTTGATTGGAACTTTGCCATCTAGTATACTAGTATTTTGGTATTTAGTAGCGTTCAAATCGGATGCCGTCGATAGTCACTTTCTCAAAGATGGTTAAGATTTTGTCAACCAGCATTTTAGTAATTTTCGTTAAATGCGCTAGTTAGTAATCACTAAAATACCAAATACGTGATTATTTTAGATGACTTATTCAGTTTACGTGACCTTTCAGTGAAATCAAAGTGTTCAATTTTAATACGCCCTTACTCGCAATTCACACTGCATATCAGTTAGTTAGATATTAAATAATTTGAATAATTGTTTTTCTGTCTGTTTATACTATTGTTTCTCTTCCAATATGTTGTACGGTTTTTGTTTATCCTCCGGATCTGATCTGTCGTACTTGTTCTGCACGTGACACAGCAGTGTACGAGTCGCCGCTAGTCTACCGCCTCTGCTGCGGTTTCTCTCACTCGCTCAAGACGAGCTAGGACGATGTTGTTCATCTCCGCGTCTCCAACATCAGCTCAGTAATCACCCTAGTGACTATCAAAAAGCACTTTCTCGAACAATAATGTTATATTTTGTTTACGTGTAGTTCTTACAACCAACTCGCTCGTTTATGAAAAAAAAAAATAATAATACGTCTAGTATTATTTGATTATAGTCCACTCTTGGTTACTTCTAATTTTTCGGAAGTATTATTTCAGTTCTGCTTTCAGGACACTCATCCGCCTCTTCCGAACAAAAATTAACCAAACAGAGAATATTACACCAAGAGGACAACGTTTCGCATTCGTGGCCACTCATCTTAATAATATTTTACACGGGAACTTTTATACTAGGCTGAAAGGTTGCCGCAAAGTAAGGACATTTTAAATACTCTCACGGTAGGCAAGCCATTCTGTTGAATATTGTAGAAGTTATCCCTCAAATCATTTAACCACATTTAAGTTTAAAAACCGTGGACTGACTGGGCAACAGAACAGCTAACAAGCAAGAGAAAACATATTATTCAAACTAAAAGATTAATAATCCTAAGTATGCATAGCTCAGTTAACAAGACTCAATTTCTCGGGTTTTCTGCAGGCATAGATTAGGATGAACTACTGGCGTTTTAGGGTAGTGCTTATCTATATCAACGAAGTGCGAAAATCCAGATGTACTTGCAAATATAAACCTGTTATATTGAAAAACCTACAACTCTATTGACTTCTTCACTAAGTGTTTTTTAAATCCATCCACTTTTGCTTAATTTCTCAACCATAGACAAGTTGTAGGGGCGGGCCGGTACTAGATCAAAGGGAATTCCTGTTTTTTGATTGTACTAAATAATTTGTTATCAAAGGGACAATTCATTTGATTGAAATGGTTAACAAAAAGGTTTAATTAATGCAGTTGCAGTTGGTCGGGACTGCAGTTGGTCGGGACTGCAGTTGGTCGGGACTGCAGTTGGTCGGGACTGCAGTTGGTCGGGACTGCAGTTGGTCGGGTGCTGAGTGGCGGGGGAAGTGCTGTTGCTATTACCATATGACATAATCGATCAAGTACATACTTACCAAGTACACTTGCAGCAAGTACACACTTACAAAATATGCTCTCGGAAAGTACGCATGTGCGTGGAAGGTACGTTTAGTGAACACCAGAGCGCCAGCTTAGTTTCCCAAATTGTTGCTAAGCAGCTCTAGCACCGCTTTCGCTCGACCACCATCATAGTTCTAGAGTTGGCTGCTAGGAGCACTAGTGTTGCCTGTTTTAATCAATTACTAGGAGCACTGATGCCCAACGAAGGCTAAGGGCAATGTTACAAATGCTATAAATTGAAGAGATAAAGTCTAATGCAATATAAAAAGCCGTGGATGTGATGAGCGGTGAACTGCCGGCACATGAGTTGGTAAACAGATGAATGCATCGACACAGCCACCAAGATATGAGTACCAGCATGTATACATTAAAAAATAATCGCCTGGTTATGGTATCGTATCTTTGTATATGTTGTAAACTACATCAATTATTCAAAAAAATAATTATTATTAGTAAAATTTTATATATTTAATTAATATCACTTTAAAACTAACATGAAAGTGTAGTTCGAGTAATGTGTCAGTGGATTCGTAAGTTCAAGACGGATGTGTAGTAAATGATGCCACAACCATCGATTATGAACAAACACAATTTTATAAATAAAAGTTAACTGTTTAAATTGAAATATTTTTAGCCGAATTTTAAAATCCGTATATCGGATTATATGTCTAAAGATCCGTATTTACATGGAGAATTTGACTATGACATCACAGACATTGATTATGCAAACATGATTTTATTAATTCATGCTTGTAGTTGCAATATTTAATTATATAAGTGTATATATATACATTTATATATACAAGTGTTTAATAGAGCCGGACTTATATTTATAATCAAATACTAAAGTAACACTAAGAATTTTGCTTACTGGCAATTTTTCGACCCCATATTAAATTTTGTAAACGTAGAATCGTTCCATATTTTTATGTTTAAAATAATTATGTATCTATTTGATCATCAAATGCAATACAGCGGTTACCTTATCATGTATCATGTTTTAAGTGTAGTATGTCTATATCCAACCCGCAAAAATCTTATAAGCATTGTTAAACATCATTTACAAACCATTTGAGATATAGTAATTAAATTTATATGATAGACATCACCTCCCGACATCAATCAAAATGGTAGGGTAAATTAGGCCTTAAGCCCTTTTACATGCATAGTTACTCATAAATACCCATCCACCGAAGCTATAATCACAAAATCAATAACATACACACCCCCGACAAGAAACAGGACTGCACGTTCCAACTCACCTTAAGCCCTCTTATAAACCTAGTTGGATGTCATTTTCCAGGTTGGATTGGCACTGTGTTCATTGCCAGGACAGAGCATTTAAAAACATAAATTTTTTAATTAATTTTAAGCTCTGAGGAACGGTGATCAGATTGACTCCGAATACGTTTATAGGACGGAATAATTTTTTATATTTATTAATTGTTTCGTAACTCTCAGGCTGTGATGATCGGTGATTGGATTATTACTGAGGTCGAATCCCAAACAGGGTACTTCATTCTTTTATTTTTGGAATATACTGGATTCTATTCCTGGTAGAACACGTAATTAATTTTAGTTTTTTTGGATTGCTACAAGGTTCTAGTCCCAGGTATTTTCCTAACTCTGGACCCTGACAACTAGTGAGGGGTTTGATAATAGGATCAATTCCTGTTCAGAATTCTTACATTTGATTTGCGCACTTACCCAATGAGACTGATTACACATCAACACCGTATGAAAACTATTTCTCGACTAACACCGTCGCTATATAGACAACCAATGAGTATTTGGCCCATACCTTCATTCAATTAAAATATAAGTGTTTACTTGGCAAGCCTCCAACATCTGCATGCAACCATTTTGTTGGGTGCGCATCATCGCCATATTGGAAAGACTTAGCATGTGCTCGACTGATTTCTCAGATTTATTTGACGGTCGTCAAACCTCCATTTACTTGCATCTGTTCGACAGTCATCTGGGAATAACTTACCATATAGCAGGAAGGGACGTGATTTTATAATATTCACTTCGAGCTCCGAAGCATCAGGCAAGAAAGTTATTGTTCACAGCATGATTGTAGTCCATAATTGAGACTAGGTACTATGTGTTATGTGAGCACACTATATTTATAGCAAACGGTGATTAGAATACTGGAATTTGTACAGTTAAATAAATTCGTGCATTTGTAAATTGAAAACTTGATTAATATTTAAAACTGATTTTATGTGTAGTGATGGTAACAGAATCTCAATGATTGATCACCATTTTGCGAACCAAGATAGCTCTGTCTCGAGCTCGGCGTGAAGGTGTCAACCTTAACAAAAAAATTATTTTGGCTAACGTCCTGTAGAAGGCCCAATACATATTCCAGGAAAAAGGCTACCAGGAGGTGAATATCTCAACAGGAACCAGTTACAGATGTCATGGTTTGGCAACATGACTCAGTAAGATGGTCCACTACAGACTGGGAGCAAGAAGATGCCTCGTCGAAGTGTGTTAGAATGTACAGTGACAGTGGCAACTCGGTTTCCTTGGAGTTAACATCATTGTCAGTTATGATGGTAAAGACAACGTGACTTCGCAGAAATAAACATCGCCATCACCTGGGATGTTTACCACGTGAGATACGAACCATACTTCTTCGAGTTAAAAAATACAACTAGGAAATGAGCGCGACCAGGCAAGTCAACAAATGAAAGTCTCACTTATACACTGCAGCAGGCATACCCTGGGGCAAAGCCCAACTTGCACCTGACAGTGACATTCGCAGCCAACATGGAAATAATGACACAGTCTACACCGAAATCTGTAAACTACGCTATAAAAGGTAGGCAAATATTTTAACCACAGCAAAACTACTCGTGTGTTCGCTCGAATTTCCAGACATTGGAATATTGTGTGAAAGATCCCCTGGTAACATTTGTTGAACAATGTGCAGTTTATGTACATGTTTACTTCTCATGGGTCAATATCCATGCCAGACATTATAACGCCTGAATATGTAAGAGACTAATAAAAGCGAATGTCCATTTAGACGTTGTAGACGGTAACTTTTTTAAGAAGTAACTAAATCGCCACTACGATATGCTGAAATGCGTACCAGGGATCTCCATAGTGATATGAACCACCACGAACCATCCTGGACCAACCTGCCAACCAAGGTGTGTGTGAACGAACTCTGCCCTATTTACAGACAGAAATTACTTAGTGAAGACAAGTTTTCACCATCCAACCTCCCGACCAATCAGATGGGATTCTATAACAAAAATTATAAGCAGGTATGTTTGTAAATAGCAATTATAGACTCTGATAGGCCGACGTCACGTTTAAGAAATAAAGTTGTATAAAGTAATTGTTACCGATGTACTAAGTTATCGTATTCGTAAAAATGTGAATATATGTATGTATAAAAAAAATATTTCTTAAAATAATTCATGTGCCATAAGTATATTCAAGACCAGTATGCAAAAAAATTAACTAGCAAGCAATAATAATGAAAGGTTTCATAACAAAATAAATATTAGACGCTTATAAACACAATTTCATACCCAAACATCTCATGTCGAAAGATACCAAAGACACAACCTATTGTACATAACCACACGAATGACAACTTACAAACTTACATAATCAGCAATGAATGTATGGACTTATGTAACATATACAGTGAGTAAACACCATCTCCATATAAACATGCATTCTATCCTTAATGCAACCAGCTCGCGAAGTACCTGAGTTAACATATATTGATCCGCCAAGCTATATAAAGTTTTGTTATCAGACGTACATCTACATCACACCGAGCAAGGCACAAGTCCTAACAAGTCCCTAAATGTCCATAATATATTTATTCTAGGAAGACTGTGTGTTGTGAACGATCGAAAAATTTTCACATGATTCTGAAGAATAAAGTTATTAATTTATATCGCCATACATTAACTGTTTAACAGATAAAGCCCCTAAAACAAATTTTTAAAAACCTAAAAAATTTTTGTCTAGTATGTCGGGCTATGCGCTACAGTATAGACTTACATAGGAAGAGTTGAACACTCGCCGATCAAGAGTAAAATATATGAATTCGCATCACAAATAATGATTACCTAGAGAAAGTATTTACACACACCTATTGTGAAAGTATCGATTAGAGACCCATACAGGATAAGTAGATATTTTTAAAAATCGCATATTAAATAAAGTATTGAGATTATTGATGTAATGTACATACACACGCAAGTAGCACGTGCATAGCCAACTACCCAGCAGCCAATGAAACACAACGAACGAGGTTGGAAGACAACTGTAGGATTGAGAAGTTAATACCTCTGTTATATCATGTCAAGGATAGCTAGAATTTTACTAACATAATAATATAATATGCATAATTACAAGTCATATAGTGAATAACTAACATAAATGTTTTCAACTCAACTGCACACCAAACCATGACCAAAGCTTAACACCGAATAACATATGATTGATATTAAGCCTAACTTATACAGACGCTATGTTGCAATGTACTATTCGCTTGGGTTGTATTAGTTGTTAGTGATCTGATTGGGCAGTAGTCTCTCTCGGGACGTTTACTAGAGTTGTGTGTATGGTATATGTTGTTTGATATTAAGCCTAACTTATATACTCTCCATATTGCAACATATAATTCGCTTGTGTTGTATTAGATGTTTGTGATCTGATTGGGCAGTATTCTCTCGGGACGTTTACTAGAGTTGAGTGTTTTGCATCTCTTGTTTGATATTAAGCCTAACATATATACTCGCCATATTGCAACATACTATTCGCTTGTGTTGTATTAGATGTTTGTGATCTGATTGGGCAGTATTCTCTCGGGACGTTTACTAGAGTTGTGTGTTTGGCATATCTTGTTTGATATTAAGCCAAACTTATATACTCGCCATGTTGCAAGATACTATTCGCTTGGGTTGTATTAGTTGTTTGTGATCTGATTGGGCAGTAGTCTCTCTCGGGACGTTTGCTAGAGTTGTGTGTATGTCATCTCTTGTTTGTAATTAAGCCTAACTTATATAGTCGCCATGTTTCAACATACTATTCGCTTGGGTTGTGTTAGTTGTATTTGATCTGATTGGGCAGTAGTCTCTCGGGACCTTTGCTAGAGTTGTGTGTATAGCATCTCTTGTTTGATTTTAAGTCTAACTTATATACTCGCCATGTAGCAACATACTATTCGCTTGGGTTGTATTAGTTGTTTGTGATCTGATTGGACAGTAGTCTATCGGGACGTTTGCTAGAGTTGTGTGTATGGCATCACTTATTTGATATTAAGCCTAACTTTTATATTCGCCATAATACAACATACTAGTCGCTTGGGTTGTATTAGTTGTTTGTGATATGATTGATCAGTAGTCTCTCTCGGGACGTTTGCTAGAGTTGTGTGTAGGGCATCACTTATTTGATATTAAGCCTAACTTTTATACTCGCCATAATGCAATATACTAGTCGCTTGGGTTGTATTAGATGTTTGTGATCTGATTGGGCAGTAGTCTCTCTCGGGACGTTTTCTAGAGTTGTGTAGGGCATCTCTTGTTTTATATTAAGCCTAACTTATATAATCGATATATTCTAACGTATCGCTTGGGTTGTATTAGTTGTTTGTGATCTGATTGGGGAGTAGTCTCTCGGGACGTTTACTAGAGTTGTGTGCATGGCATCTCTTGTTTGATATTAAGCCTAACTTATATACTCGCCATATTGCAACATACTATTCGCTTAGGTTGAATAAGTTGTTTGTGATCTGATTGGGAAGTAGTCCCTCGGGACGTTTCCTAGAGTTGTGTGTTTGGCATTTCTTGATTGATATGAAGCCTAACTTTTATACTCGCCATAATGCAATATACTAGTCACTTGGGTTGTATTAGTTGTTTGTGATCTGATTAGGCAGTAGTCTATCGGGACGTTTGCTAGATTTGTGTGTAGGACATCACTTATTTGATATTAACCCTAACTTTTATACTCGCCATATTGCAACATACTATTCGATTGGGTTGTATTAGTTGATGGTGATCTGATTCGGCAGTAGTCTCTCTCGGGACGATTACTAGAGTTGTGTGTAGGCCATCTCTTGTTTTATATTAAGCCTAACTTATATAATCGATATATTCTAACGTATCGCTTGGGTTGTATTAGTTGTTTGTGATCTGATTGGGCAGTTGTCTCTCGGGACGTTTACTAGAGTTGTGTGAATGGCATCTCTTGTTTGATATTAAGCTTTACTTATATACTCGCCAAATTGCAACATACTAGTCGCTTTGGTTGTATTAGTTGTTTGTGATATGATTGATCAGTAGTCTCTCTCGGGACGTTTGCTAGAGTTGTGTGTAGGGCATCACTTATTTGATATTAAGCCTAACTTTTATACTCGCCATAATGCAACATATTAGTCGCTTGGGGTGTATTAGTTGTTTGTGATCTGATTGGGCAATAGGTTCTCGGGACGTTTATTAGAGTTGTATGTATGGCATATCTTCTTTTATATTAAGCCTAACTTTTATACTCGCCATATTGCAACATACTAGTCGCTTGGGTTGTATTAGTTGTTTGTGATCTGATTGGGAAGAAGTCACTCGGGACGTTTGCTAGAGTTATGTGTAGGGCATGTCTTGTTTGATATTAAGCCTAACTTATATACTCGCCATAGTGAAACATACTATAGGCTTGGGATGTATTAGTTGTTTCTGATCTGATTGGGCAGTAGTCTCTCAGGACGTTTACTAGAGTTGTGTGTATGGCATCTCTTGTTTGATATTAAGCCTAACTTAAATACTCGCCAAATTGCAACATACTATTCGCTTGGGTTGTATTAGTTGTTTGTGATCTGATTAGGCATAAGTCTCTCTCAGGACGTTTGCTAGAGTCGTGTGTATGGCATATCTTGTTTGATATTAAGCCTAACTTATATACTCGCCATATTGAAACATACTATAGGCTTGGGTTGTATTAGTTGTTTGTGATCTGATTGGTCAGTAGTCTCTCTCGGGACGTTTACTAGAGTTGTGTGTATGGCATATCTTGTTTGATATTAAACCTAACTTATATAGACGCCAAGTTACAACATAATTTACGCTTGGGTTGTATTAGTTGTTTGGGATCTGATTGGGCAGTAGTCTCTCGGGACATTTACTAGAGTTGTGTGTATGTCATAACTTGTTTGATATTAAGCCTAACTAATATGGACGCCATATTGCAACATATCGCTTGGGTTGTATTGTTGTTTGTGATCTGATTGGGCAGTAGTCTCTCGGGACGTTTGCTAGAGTTGTGTGTATGGCATCTCTTGTTTTATATTTAGCCTAACTTATATACTCGCCATATTGCAAAATACTATTCGCTTGTGTTGTATTATTTGTTTTTGATCTGATTGGGCAGTATTCTATCGGGACGTTTACTAGAGTTGTGTGTTTGGCATCTCTTGTTTGAGATTAAGCCAAACTTATATACTCCCCATGTTGCAAGTTACTATTCGCTTGGTTTTTATTAGTTGTTTGTGACCAGATTGGGCAGTAGTCTCTCGGGACGTTTGCTAGAGTTGTGTGTATATCATATCTTGTTTGATATTAAGCCTAACTAGTATAGACACCATGTTGCAAAGTATCGCTTGGGTTGTATTTGTTGTTTGTGATCTGATTGGGCAGAAGTCTCTCTGGACGTTTCCTAGAATTGTGTGTATGTCATCTCTTGTTTGATATTAAGCCAAACTAATATAGACACCATTTTGCAAAGTATCGCTTGGGTTGTATTGTTGTTTGAGATCTGATTGGGCAGTAGTCTCTCGGGACGTTTGCTAGAGTTGTGTGTATGGCATCTCTTGTTTGATTTTAAGCCTATCTTATATACTCGAAATATTGCAACATAGTATTCGCTTGGGCTGTATTAGTTGTTTGTGATATGATTGGGCAGTAGTCTCTCGGGACGTTTGCTAGAGTTTGTGTAGGGCATCTCTTGTTTGATATTAAACCTAACTTATATACTCGCCATATTGCAACATATAATTCGCTTGGGTTGTATTAGTTGTTTGTGATCTGATTGGGCAGAATTCTTTCGAGACGTTTACTAAAGTTGTGTGTTTTGCATCTCTATTTGATATTAAATTTAACTTATATACTCGCCATATTGCAACATACTATTCGCTTGTGTTGTATTGGTTGTTTCTGATTTGATTGGGCAGTATTCTCACGGGACGTTTACTAGAGTTGTCTGTTTGGCATCTCTTGTTTGATATTAAGCCAAACTTATATACTCGCCATGTTGCAATATACTATTGGCTTGGGTTGTATTAGTTGTTTGTGACCAGATTGGGCAGTAGTGTCACGGGACGTTTGCTAGAGATGTGTGTATGGTATATGTTGTTTGATAATAAGCCTAACTTATATACTCGACAAATTGCAATGTACCGCTTGGGTTGTATTAGTTGTTTGTGTTCTGATTGGGCAGTACTCTCTAGGGACGATTGCTAGAGTTGTGTGTAGGGCATCTCATGTTTTATATTAAGACTAACTTATATACTCGCCATATTGCAACGTAACGCTTGGGTTGTATTAGTTGTTTGTGATCTGATTGGGCAGTAGTCTCTCTCGGGACATTTGCTAGAGTTGTGTGTATGTCATCTCTTGTTTGTAATTAAGCCTAACTTATATAGTCGCCATGTTTCAACATACTATTCGCTTGGGTTGTATTAGTTGTTTGTGATCTGATTGGGCAGTAGTCTCTCGGGCCCTTTGCTAGAGTTGTGTGTATGGCATCTCTTGTTTTATATTAAGCCTAACTAATATAGACGCCATATTGCAATGTATCACTTGGGTTGTAAAAATATGTTTGTAATCTGATTGGGCAGTAGTCTTTCGGGACGTTTACTTGAGTTGTGTGTATATCATATCTTGTTTGGTATTAACCCTAACTCATATACTAGCCTTATTGCAACATACTATTCGCTTGGGTTGTATTAGTTGTTTGTGATCTGATTGGGAAGGATTCTCTCTCGGGACGTTTGTTAGAGTTATGTGTAGGGCATCTCTTGTTTGATATTAAGCCTAACTTATATACTCGCCATATTGCAACATAATAGTCGCTTTTGTTGTATTAGTTGTTTGTGATCTGATTGGGCAGTAGTCTCTCGGGACGTTTACTAGAGTTGTGTGTATGGTATATGTTTTTTTGATATTAAGTATAAATTATATACTCGCCATATTTCAACATATCACTTGGGTTGTATTAGTTGTTTGTAATCTGATTGGGCAGTAGTCTCTCTCGGGACGTTTGCTAGAGTTGTGTGTATGGCATCTCTTGTTTGATATTAAGCCTAACTTATATACTCGCAATATTGCAACATAGTATTCGCTTGGGCTGTATTAGTTGTTTGTGATATGATTGGGCAGTAGTCTCTCGGGACGTTTTCTTGAGTTTGTGTAGGGCATCTCTTGTTTGATATTAAGCCTAACTTATATACTCGCCATATTGCAACATTTAATTCGCTTGGGTTGTATTAGTTGTTTGTGATCTGATTGGGCAGAATTCTCTCGGGACGTTTACTAGATTTGTGTGGTTTGCATCTCTATTTGATATTAAATCTAACTTATATACTCGCCATATTGCAACATACTATTCGCTTGTGTTGTATTGGTTGTTTCTGATCTATTTGCGCAGTATCCTCACGGGACGTTTACTAGAGTTGTGTGTTTGGAATATCTTGTTTGATATTAAGTCAAACTTATATACTCGCCATGTAGCAATATACTATTCGCTTGGGTTGTATTAGTTGTTTGTGACCAGATTGGGCAGTAGTGTCACGGGACGTTTGCTAGAGTTTGTGAAGGGCATCTCTTGTTTGATACTAAGCCTAACTTATATACTCGCCATATTGCAACATATAATTCGCTTGGGTTGTATTATTTGTTTGTGATCTGATTGGGCAGAAGTCTCTCGGGACGTTTACTAGAGTTGAGTGTTTTGCATCTCTTGTTTGATATTAAGCCTAACATATATACTCGCCATATTGCAACATACTATTCGCTTGTGTTGTATTAGATGTTTGTGATCTGATTGGGCAGTATTCTCTCGGGACGTTTACTAGAGTTGTGTGTTTGGCATATCTTGTTTGATATTAAGCCAAACTTATATACTCGCCATGTTGCAAGATACTATTCGCTTGGGTTGTATTAGTTGTTTGTGATCTGATTGGGCAGTACTCTCTAGGGACGTTTGCTAGAGTTGTGTGTATGGCATTTCTTGTTTGATATTAAGCCTAACTTTTATACTTGCAATATTGCATCATACTATTCGCTTGGGTTGTATTAGTTGTTTGTGATCTGATTGGGCAGTAGTCTCTCTCGGGACGTTTGCTAGAGTTGTGTGTATGTCATCTCTTGTTTGTAATTAAGCCTAACTTATATAGTCGCCATGTTTCAACATACTATTCGCTTGGGATGTGTTAGTTGTATTTGATCTGATTGGGCAGTAGTCTCTCGGGACCTTTGCTAGAGTTGTGTGTATAGCATCTCTTGTTTGATTTTAAGTCTAACTTATATACTCGCCATGTAGCAACATACTATTCGCTTGGGTTGTATTAGTTGTTTGTGATCTGATTGGACAGTAGTCTATTGGGACGTTTGCTAGAGTTGTGTGTATGGCATCACTTATTTGATATTAAGCCTAACTTTTATATTCGCCATAATACAACATACTAGTCGCTTGGGTTGTATTAGTTGTTTGTGATATGATTGATCAGTAGTCTCTCTCGGGACGTTTGCTAGAGTTGTGTGTAGGGCATCACTTATTTGATATTAAGCCTAACTTTTATACTCGCCATAATGCAATATACTAGTCGCTTGGGTTGTATTAGATGTTTGTGATCTGATTGGGCAGTAGTCTCTCTCGGGACGTTTTCTAGAGTTGTGTGTAGGGCATCTCTTGTTTTATATTAAGCCTAACTTATATAATCGATATATTCTAACGTATCGCTTGGGTTGTATTAGTTGTTTGTGATCTGATTGGGCAGTTGTCTCTCGGGACGTTTACTAGAGTTGTGTGAATGGCATCTCTTGTTTGATATTAAGCTTTACTTATATACTCGCCAAATTGCAACATACTAGTCGCTTTGGTTGTATTAGTTGTTTGTGATATGATTGATCAGTAGTCTCTCTCGGGACGTTTGCTAGAGTTGTGTGTAGAGCATCACTTATTTGATATTAAGATTAACTTTTATACTCGCCATAATGCAACATATTAGTCGCTTGGGGTGTATTAGTTGTTTGTGATCTGATTGGGCAATAGGTTCTCGGGACGTTTATTAGAGTTGTATGTATGGCATATCTTCTTTTATATTAAGCCTAACTTTTATACTCGCCATATTGCAACATACTAGTCGCTTGGGTTGTATTAGTTGTTTGTGATCTGATTGGGAAGAAGTCACTCGGGACGTTTGCTAGAGTTATGTGTAGGGCATGTCTTGTTTGATATTAAGCCTAATTTATATACTCGCCATATTGAAACATACTATAGGCTTGGGATGTATTAGTTGTTTCTGATCTGATTGGGCAGTAGTCTCTCAGGACGTTTACTAGAGTTGTGTGTATGGCATCTCTTGTTTGATATTAAGCCTAAATTAAATACTCGCCAAATTGCAACATACTATTCGCTTGGGTTGTATTAGTTGTTTGTGATCTGATTGGGCATAAGTCTCTCTCAGGACGTTTGCTAGAGTCGTGTGTATGGCATATCTTGTTTGATATTAAGCCTAACTTATATACTCGCCATATTGAAACATACAATAGGCTTGGGTTGTATTAGTTGTTTGTGATCTGATTGGGCAGTAGTCTCTCAGGACGTTTACTAGAGTTGTGTGTATGTCATAACTTGTTTGATATTAAGCCTAACTAATATGGACGCCATATTGCAACATATCCCTTGTGTTGTATTAGTTGTTTGTGATCTTATTGGGCAGTAGTCTTTCGGGACATTTGCTAGAGTTGTGTGTATCGCATCTCTTGTTTGATATTAAGCCTAACTTATATACTCGTCATATTGCAACATACTATTCGGTTGGATTGTTTTAGTTGTTTGTGATCTGATTGGGAAGTAGTCTCTCGGGCATTTTGGTTAGGGTGTGTAGGGCATCTCTAGCTTGATATTAAGCCAAAATTATATACTCGCCATATTGCAACATACTATTCGGTTGGGTTTTATTAATTGTTTGTGATCTGATTGGCCAGTAGTCTTTCGGGCAGTTTTCTAGAGTTGTGTGTAGGGCATCTCTTGTTTGATATTAAGCCAAACTTATATACTCGCCATATTATAACATACTATTCGCTTGGGTTGTATTAGTTGTTTGATATCTGATTGGGCAGTCGTCTCTCGGGACGTTTGTTGTAGTTGTGTGTATGGCATATCTTGTTTGATATTAAGCCTAACTTATATACTCGCCATGTTGCAACATACTATTCGGTGGGTTGTATTAGTTGTTTGTGAACTGAATGGGCAGTAGTCTCTCACGGGACGTTAGCTAGTGTTGTGTGTATGTCATCTCATATTTTTTATTAACCCTATCTTATACAGACGCCATATTTCACCATACTATTCGCTTGGGTTGTATTAGTTGTTTTTGATCCGTTTGGGCAGTAGTCTCTTTCGGGACGTTTGTTGAGTTGTGGGTAGGGCATCTCTTGTTTGATATTAAGCCTAATTTATATACTCGCGATATTGCAACATAATAGTCGCTTGGGTTGTATTAGTTGTTTTTGATCTGATTGGGCAGTAGTCTTTCTCGGGACGTTTGCTAGAGTTGTGTGTATGTCATCTCTTGTTTGTAATTAATCCTAACTTTTATAGTCGCCATGTTTAAACATACTATTCGCTTGGGTTGTATTAGTTGTTTGTGATCTGATTGGGCAGTAGTCTCTCGGGCCCTTTGCTAGAGTTGTGTGTATGGCAGCTCTTGTTTTATATTAAGCCTAACTAATATAGACGCCATATTGCAATGTATCACTTGGGTTGTAAAAATATGTTTGTAATCTGATTGGGCAGTAGTCTCTCGGGACGTTTACTAGAGTTGTGTGTATATCATATCTTGTTTGATTTTAAGCCAAACTAATATAGACACCATGTTGCAAAGTATCGCTTGGGTTGTATTGTTGTTTGTGATCTGATTGGGCAGTAGTCTCTCGGGACGTTTGCTAGAGTTGTGTGTATGGCATCTCTTGTTTGATATTAAGCCTAACTTATATACTCGCTATGTTTCAGCATCCTTTTCGCATGGGTTGTATTAGTTGTTTGTGATCTGATTGGGCAGGAGTCTCTCTCGGGACGTTTGTTAGAGTTATGTGTAGGGCATCTCTAGTTTTTAGTATTAAGCCTAACTTATATACTCGCCATATTGCAACATATAATTCGCCTGGGTTGTATTAGTTGTTTGTGATCTGATTGGGCTGTAGTCTCTCGGGACGTTTACTAGAGTTGTGTGTATGGCATCTCTTGTTTGATATTAAGTATAACTTATATACTCGCCATATTGCAACATACTATTCGCTTGTGTTGTATTAGTTGTTTGTGATCTGATTGGGCAGTAGTCTCTCGGGACGTTTTCTAGAGTTGTGTGTATGGCATCTCTTGTTTGATATTAAGCCAAACTTATATACTCGCATATTGCAACATACTATTCGCTTGGGTTGTATTAGTTGTTTTTGATCTGATTGGGCAGTCGTTTCTCGGGACGTTTGCTGTAAATGTGTGTATGGCATATCTTGTTTGATATTAAGCCTAACTTATATACTTGCCATGTTACAACATACTATTCGCTTGGGTTGTATTAGTTGTTTTTGATCTGTTTGAGCAGTAGTCTCTCTCGGGACTTTAGCTGGAGTTGTGTGTAGGGCATCTCTTTTTTGATATAAAGCCTAACTTTTATACTCGCGGTATTGCAACATACTACTCGCTTGGGTTGTATTAGTTGATTGTGATCTGATTGGGCAGTAGTCTCTCTCGGGACGTTTCTAGAGTTGTGCGTAGGGCATCTCTTATTTGAAATTAAGCTTAACTTTTATACTCGGCATAATGCAAAATACTAGTCGCTTGGGTTGTATTAGTTGTTTGTGATCTGATTGGTCAGAAGTCTCTCGGAACGTTTATTAGAGTTGTGTGTATGGCATATATTGTTTTATATTAAGAATAACTTATATACTCGCCATATTGCAACATACTAGTCTCTTAGGTTGTATTAGTTGTTTGTAATATGATTGGGCATTAGTCTCACTCGGGACGTTTGCTAGAGTTGTGTGTTAGGCATCTCTTGTTTGATATTAAGCCTAACTTATATACTCGCCATATTGCAACATACTATTCGCTTGGGTTGTATTAGTTGTTTGTGATCTGATTGGACAGTAGTCTCTCGGGACGTTTACTAGAGTTGTGTGTAGGGCATCTCTTGTTTGATATTAAACCTAACTTATATACTCGCCATATTGCAACATACTATAGGCTTGTGTTGTATTAGATGTTTGTGATCAGATTGGGCAGTAGTCTCTCTCGGGACGTTTGCTAGAGTTGTGTGTAGGGCATCTCTTGTTTGATATTAAGCCTACCTTATATAGACGCCAAGTTACAACATAATATACGCTTGGGTTGTATTAGTTGCTTCTGATGTGATTGGGCAGTAGTCTCTCTCGGGACGTTTGCTAGAGGTGTGTGTGTGGCATCTCTTGTTTTATATTAAGCATAACTAATATAGACGCCATATTGCAATGTATCACTTGGGTTGTAATAAAATGTATGTAATCTGATTTGGCAGTAGTCTCTCGGGACGTTTACTAGAGTTGTGTGTATATCATATGTTGTTTGTATTAGGACTAACTAATATGGACGCCATATTGCAACGTATCGCTTGGGTTGTATTACTTGTTTGTGATCTTATTGGGCAGTAGTCTTTCGGGACGTTTGCTAGAGTTGTGTGTAGGGCATCTCTTGTTTGATATTAAGCTTAACTTATATTCTTGCCATGTTTCAACATACTATTCGCTTGGGTTGTATTAGTTGTTTGTGATCTGATTGGGAAGTATTCTCTCGGGCAGATTGGTTAGGGTGTGTAGGGCATTTCTTGTTTGAAATTAAGCCAAACTTATATACTCGCCATATTGTAACATACTATTCGGTTGGTTTTTATTAGTTGTTTGTGATCTGATTGGGCAGTATCTTTCGGGCAGCCTTCTAGAGTTGTGTGTGGGGCATCTCTTGTTTGATATTAATCCAAAATTATATACTCGCCATATTGCAACATACTAGTCGCTTGGGTTGTATTAGTTGTTTGTGATCTGATTGGACAGTAGTCTCTCTCGGGACGTTTGCTAGAGTTGTGTGTTAGGCATCTCTTATTTGATATTAAGCCAAATTTAATACTCGCCATATTGCAAAATACAAGTCGATTGGGTTGTATTAGTTGTTTGTGATCTGATTGGGAAGTAGTCTCTCGGGACGTTTGCTAGAGATGTGTGTATGGCATCTTTTGTTTGATATTAAGAATAACTTATATACTCGCCATATTGCAATGTATCGATTGGGTTGTATTAGTTGTTTGTGATCTGATTGGGAAGTAGTCTCTCGGGACGTTTACTAGAGTTGTGTGTAGTTCATCTCTTGTTTGATATTAACCCTAACTTATATACTCGCCATATTGCAACATACTATTCTCTTGGGTTGTATTAGTTGTTTGTGATCTGATTGGGAAGTAGTCTCTCTCGGGACGTTTGCTAGAGTTGTGTGTAGGGCATCTCTTGTTTCATATTAAGCCTAACTTATATACTCGCCATATTGCAACGTATCGCTTGGGTTGTATTAGATGTTTGTGATCTGATTGGGCAGTAGTCTCTCGAGACGTTTACTAGTGTTGTGTGTATGGCATCTCTTGTTTCATATTAATCCTAACTTATATACTCGCCATATTGCAACATACTAGTCGCTTGGGGTTGTATTAGTTGTTTGAGATCTGATTGGACAGTTGTCTCTCGGGACGTTTACATAAGTTGTGTGAATGGCATCTCTTGTTTGATATTAAGCCTAACTTATATACTCGCCATGTTGCAACATACTAGTCGCTTGGGTTGTATTAGTTGTTTGTGATCTGATTGGTCAGTAGTCTTTCTCGGGATGTTTACTAGAGTTGTGTGTAAGGCATCTCTTGTTTGATATTAAGCCTAACATATATACTCGCCATATTGCAACATACTATTCGCTTGGGTTGTATTAGTTGTTTGTGATCTGATTGGGCAGTAGTCTCTCGGGACGTTTATTAGAGTTGTGTATAGGGCATCTCTTGTTTGATATTAAGCCTAACTCATATACTCGCCTTATTACAACATACTATTCGCTTGGGTTGTATTAGTTGTTTGAGATCTGATTGGGCAGTAGTCTCTCGGGACGTTTGCTAGAGTTGTGTGTATGGCTTCTCTTGTGTGATATTAAGCCTAACTTATATACTCGCCATATTGCTACATACTAGTCGCTTGGGTTGTATTAGTTGTTTGTGATCTGATTGAGCAGTAGTCTCTCGGCACGTTTACTAGAGTTGTGTTTATGGCATATTTTGTTTGATATTAAGCATAACTTATATAATCGCCTTATTGCAACATACTATTCGCTTGGGTTGTATTAGTTGTTTGAGATCTGATTGGGCAGTAGTCTCTCTCGGGACGTTTACTAGAGTTGTGTTAAGGGCATCTCTTGTTTGATATTAAGCCTACCTTATATAGACGCCAAGTTGCAACGTATCGCTTGGGTTGTATTAGTTGTATGTGATCTGATTTGGCAGTAGTCTCTCGGGACGTTTGCTAGATTTATGTGTAGGGCATGTCTTGTTTGATATTAAGCCTAACTTATATACTCGCCATATTGCAACATACTAGTCGCTTGGGTTGTATTAGTTGTTTGTGATCTGATTGGTCAGGAGTCTCTCTCGGGACGTTTACCACAGTTGTGTGTATGACATCTCTTGTTTCATATTAAGCCTAACTTATATACTCGCCATATTGCAACATACTAGTCGCTTGTTTTGTATTAGTTGTTTGTGATCTGATTGGGCAGTAGTCTCTCGGGACGTTTACTAGTGTTGTGAGTAGGGCATCTCTGGTTTGATATTAGGCCTTACTTATATACTCGCCATATTGCTACATACTTTTCCCTTGGGTTGTATTAGTTGTTTGTGATCTGATTGGCCAATAGACCCTCGGTACGTTTGCTAGATTTGTGTGTATGGTATATCTTGTTTGATATTGTGCCTAACTTATATACTCGCCATATTGCAACATACTAATCGCTTGGGTTGTATTAGTTGTTTGTGATCTGATTGGGCAGTAGTCTCTCGGCACGTTTACTAGAGTTGTGTGTATATCATATCTTGTTTGATATTAAGCCTAACTCATATAATCGCCTTATTGCAAAATACTATTCGCTTGGGTTGTATTAGTTGTTTGAGATCTGATTAGGCAGTAGTCTCTCTCGGGATGTTTACTAGAGTTGTGTGTAGGGCATCTCTTGTTTGATATTAAGCCTACCTTATATAGACGCCAAGTTTCAACGTATCGCTTGGGTTGTATTAGATGTATGTGATCTGATTGGGCAGTAGTCTCTCGGGACGTTTGCTAGAGTTATGTGTAGGTCATGTCTTGTTTGATATTAAGCCTAACTTATATACTCCCCATGTTGCAACATTCTAGTCGCTTGGGTTGTATTAGTTGTTTGTGATCTGATTGGGCAATAGTCTCTCATGACGTTTGCTAGAGTTGTGTGTATGTCGTATCTTGTTTGAAAATAAGCCTAACTAGAATAGACACATCATGTTGCAAACTTTCGCTTGGGTTGTATTTGTTGTTTGTGATCTGGTTGGGCAGTAGTCTCTCGGGACGTTTACTAGAGTTGTGTGTATGGCATCTCTTGTTTGATATTAAACCTAACATATATACTCGCCATATTGCAACATACTAGTCGCTTGGGTTGTATTAGTTGTTTGTGATCTGATTTGGCAGTAGTCTCTCTCGGGACGTTTGCTAGAGTTGTGTGTATGTCATCTCTTGTTTGATATTAAGCCTAACTAATATAGACACCATGTTGCAACGTATCGCTTGGGTTGTATTGTTGTTTGTGTTATGATTGGGCAGTAGTATCTCGGGACGTTTGCTAGAGTTTGTGTAGGGCATCTCTTGTTTGATATTAAGCCTAACTTATATACTCGTCATATTGCAACATACAATTCGCTTGGGTTGTATTAGTTGTTTGTGATCTGATTGGGCAGTAGTCTCTCGGGACGTTTACTAGAGTTGTGTGTATGGCATCTCTTGTTTGATATTAAACCTAACATATATACTCGCCATATTGCAACATACTAGTCGCTTGGGTTGTATTAGTTGTTTGTGATCTGATTTGGCAGTAGTCTCTCTCGGGACGTTTGCTAGAGTTGTGTGTATGGCATCTCTTGTTTTATATTAAGCATTACTAATATAGACGCAATATTGCAATGTATCCCTTGGGTTGTAATAAAATGTTTGTAATCTGATTTGGCAGTAGTCTCTCCGGAACGTTTACTAGAGATGTGTGTATGGTATATCTTGATTGATATTAAGCCTAACTTATATACTCGCCATATTGCAACATACTAGTCGCTTGGGTTGTATTAGTTGTTTGTGATCTGATTGGACAGTAGTCTCTCGGGACGTTTACTAGTGTTGTGTGTAGGGCATCTCTTGTTTGATATTAAGCCTAACTTATGTAGTCGCCATGTTGCTACATACTATTCGTTTGGGTTGTATTAGTTGTTTGTGATCTGACTGGGCATTAGGTTCTCGGGACGTTTATTAGAGTTTGTGTGTATGGCATCTCTTGTTTTATATTAAGCCTACCTTATATATACGCCAAGTTACAACATAATATACGCTTGGGTTTTATTAGTAGTTTGTGACTGATTGGGCAGTAGTCTTTCAGGACGTTTACTAGAATTGTGTGTATGTCATATCTTGTTTGATATTAGGCCTAACTTATATGGACGCCATATTGCAACTTATCGCTTGGGTTGTATTAGTTGTTTGTGATCTTATTGGGCAGTAGTCTTTCAGGACGTTTGCTAGAGTTGTGTGTAGGGCATCTCTTGTTTGATATTAAGCTTAACTTATATACTTGCCATGTTTCAACATACTATTCGCTTGGGTTGTATTAGTTGTTTGTGATCTGATTGGGAAGTAGACTCTCGGGCAGATTGGTTAGGGTGTGTAGGGCATTTCTTGTTTGAAATTAGGCCAAACTTATATACTCGCCATATTGCAACATACTATTCGGTTGGTTTTTATTAGTTGTTTGTGATCTGATTGGGCAGTAGTCTTTCGGGCAGCCTTCTAGAGTTGTGTGTAGGGCATCTCTTGTTTGATATTAATCCAAAATTATATACTCGCCATATTGCAACATACTAGTCGCTTGGGTTGTATTAGTTGTTTGTGATCTGATTGGACAGTAGTCTCTCTCGGGACGTTTGCTAGAGTTGTGTGTTAGGCATCTCTTATTTGATATTAAGCCAAATTTAATACTCGCCATATTGCAAAATACAAGTCGCTTGGGTTGTAGTAGTTGTTTGTGATCTGATTGGGCAGTAGTCACTCGGGACGTTTGCTAGAGTTGTGAGTAGGGCATCTTTTGTTTGATATTAAGCCTAACTTATATACTCGCCATATTGCAACATACTATTCTCTTGTGTTGTATTAGTTGTTTGTGATCTGATTGGGAAGTAGTCTCTCTCGGGACGTTTGCTAGAGTTGTGTGTAGTGCACCTCTTGTTTCATATGATGCCTAACTTATATACTCGCCATATTGCAACGTATCGCTTGGGTTGTATTAGATGTTTGTGATCTGATTGGGCAGTAGTCTCTCGAGACGTTTACTAGTGTTGTGTGTATGGCATCTCTTGTTTCATATTAATCCTAACTTATATACTCGCCATATTGCATCATACTAGTCGCTTGGGGTTGTATTAGTTGTTTGAGATCTGATTGGACAGTAGTCTCTCGGGACGTTTACATGAGTTGTGTGAATGGCATCTCTTGTTTGATATTAAGCCTAACTTATATACTCGCCATGTTGCAACATACTAGTCGCTTGGGTTGTATTAGTTGTTTGTGATCTGATTGGTCAGTAGTCTTTCTCGGGATGTTTACTAGAGTTGTGTGTAAGGCATCTCTTGTTTGATATTAAGCCTAACATATATACTCGCCATATTGCAACATACTATTCGCTTGGGTTGTATTAGTTGTTTGTGATCTGATTGGGCAGTAGTCTCTCGGGACGTTTACTAGAGTTGTGTATAGGGCATCTCTTGTTTGATATTAAGCGTAACTCATATACTCGCCTTATTACAACATACTATTCGCTTGGGTTGTATTAGTTGTTTGAGATCTGATTGGGCAGTAGTCTTTCGTGACGTTTACTAGAGTAGTGTATATGGTATATGTTGTTTAATATTAAGCCTAACTTATATACACGCCATGTTGCTATATACTAGTCGCTTGGGTTGTATTAGTTGTTTGTGATCTGATTGGAAAGTATTCTCTCGGGACGTTTGCTAGAGTTATGTGTAGGGCATGTCTTGTTTGATATTAAGCCTAACTTATATACTCGCCATATTGCAACATACTAGTCGCTTGGGTTGTATTAGTTGTTTGTGATCTGATTGGGCAGTAGTCACTCGGGACGTTTGCTAGAGTTGTGTATAGGGCATCTCTTGTTTGATATTATGCCTACTAATATAAATTATATATTGCTACATACTAGTCGCTTGGTATGTATTAGTTGTTTGTGATCTGATTGGGCAGTAGTCTCTCGGGACGTTTACTAGAGTTGTGTGTATGGTATATGTTGTTTGATAATAAGCCTAACTTATATACTCGCCATGTTGCTACACACTAGTCGCTTGGGTTGTATTAGTGGTTTGTGATCTGATTGGGCAGTAGTCTCTCGGGACGTTTACTAGAGTAATGTGTATGGTATATGTTGTTTGATATTAAGCCTAACTAATATACTCGCCATATTGCTACATACAAGTCGCTTGGGTTGTATTAGTTGTTTGTGATCTGATAGGGGCAGTAGTCTCTCTCGACGTTTACTAGAGTTGTGTGTATGGTATATGTTGTTTGATATTAAGCCTAACTTATATACTCGCCATATTGCAACATACTATTCGCTTGGGTTGTAGTAGTTGTTTGTGATCTGATTGGGCAGTAGCCTCTCGGGACGTTTACTAGAGTTGTGTGTTTGGCATCTCTTGTTTGATATTAAGCCTAACTTATATACTCCCCATGTTGTAACATACTAGTCGCTTGTGTTGTATTAGTTGTTTGTGATCTGATTGGGCAGTAGTCACTCAGGACGTTTGCTAGAGTTGTGTGTATGGCATCTCTTGGTTGATATTAAGCCTAACTTATATACTCGCCATATTGCAACATACTATTCGCTTGGGTTGTAGTAGGTGTTTGTGATCTGATTCTGCAGTAGCCTCTCTCGGGACGTTTACTAGAGTTGTGTGTTTGGCATCTCTTGTTTGATATTAAGCCTAACTTATATAGACTCCATGTTGCAATATACTATTCGCTTGGGTTGTATTAGTTGTTTGTGATCTGATTGGGCTGTAGTCTCTCGGGACGTTTGCTAGAGTTGTGTGTAGGGCATCTCTTGTTTTATATTAAGCCTAACTTATATACTCGCCATATTGCAACATACTATTCGCTTGGGTTGAAATAGTTGCTTCTAGATCTGTTGGGCAGTAGTCTCTCTCGGGACGTTTGCTAGAGGTTGTGGTAGTGGGATCTATTGTTTGATATTAAGCCTAACTTATATACTCGCCATATCGCAACATACTATTCGCTTTGGTTGAAATAGTTGCTTCTGATCTGATTATGCAGTGCTCTTTGGGAGTTTGCTAGAGTTGTGTTGTATAGCATCTCTTGGTTGTTATTAACCATAACTTATATACTCGCCATATTGCAACATACTATTCGGTTGGTTTTTATTAGTTGTTTGTGATCTGATTGGGCAGTAGTCTTTCGGGCAGCCTTCTAGATTTGTGTGTTGGGCATCTTTGTTTGATATTA
Organism: Dryococelus australis; assembly: GCA_029891345.1. Taxonomy (NCBI): domain Eukaryota; kingdom Metazoa; phylum Arthropoda; class Insecta; order Phasmatodea; family Phasmatidae; genus Dryococelus; species Dryococelus australis. The sequence continues at coordinate 125,642,222 of CM057003.1, forward strand.
ATCAAAATTATATACTCGCCATATTGCAACATACTAGTCGCTTGGGTTGTATTAGTTGTTTGTGATCTGATTGGGCAGTAGTCTCTATCGGGACGTTTTCTAGAGTTGTGTGTAGGGCATCTCTTATTTGATATTAAGCCTAACTTTTATACTCGCCATAATGCAAAATACTAGTCGCTGGGTTGTATTAGTTGTTTGTGATCCATTGGGCAGTAGTCTCTCGGGACGTTTATTAGAGTTGTGTGTATGGCATATCTTGTTTTATTAAGAATAACTTATATACTCGCAATATTATCAACATACTAGTTCTTAGGTTGTATTAGTTGTTTGTAATCTGAGGGGGCATTTGTCTCACTCGGGACGTTTGCTAGAGTTGTGTGTTTGGCATCTCTTGTTTTATATTAAGCCTAACTTATATACTCGCTATATTGCATCATACTAGTCGCATGGGTTGTATTAGTTGTTTTTGATCTGATTGGACAGTAGTCTCTCGGGACGTTTACTAGAGTTGTGTGTATGTCATATATTGTTTGATATTAAGCCTAACCCTAATAATCGCCTTATTGCAACATACTATTCGCTTGGTTGTATTAGTTGTTAGAGATCTGATTGGGCAGTAGTCTCTCTCGGGACGTTTACTAGAGTTTTGTGTAGGGCATCTCTTGTTTGATATTAAGCCTACCTTATATACTCTCCATGTTGCAACATACTAGTCGCTTGGGTTGTATTAGTTGTTTGTGATCTGATTGGTCAGTAGTTCCCTCGGGACGTTTGCTAGATTTGTGTGTATGTTATATTTTGTTTGATATTATGCCTAACTTATATATCGCCATATAGCAACATACTATTCGCTTGTATTGGATAAGTTGTTTGTGATCTGATTGGGCAGTAGTCTCTCAGGACGTTTACTAGAGTTGTGTGTATGTCATATATTGTTTGATATTAAGCCTAACCATAATAATCGCCTTATTGCAACATACTATTCGCTCTGGTTGTATTAGTTGTTAGAGATCTGATTGGGCAGTAGTCTCTCTCGGGACGTTTACTAGAGTTTTGTGTAGGGCATCTCTTGTTTGATATTAAGCCTACTTATATAGACGCCAAGTTGCAACGTATCGCTTGGGTTGTATTAGTTGTATGTGATCTGATTGGGCAGTAGTCCTCGGGCGTTTGCTAGAGTTGTGTGTATGGCATCTCTTGTTTGATATTAAGCCTAACTTATATACTCGCCATGTTGCAACATACTAGTCGCATGGGTTGTATTAGTTGTTTGTGATCTGATTGGACAGTAGTCTCTCGGGACGTTTACTAGAGTAGTGTGTATGGCATCTCTTGTTGATATTAAGCCTAACTTATATACCCCATATTGCAACATACTAGTCGCTTGGGTTGTATTAGTTGTTTGTGATCTGATTGGGCAGTAGTCACTCGGGACGTTTACTAGCGTTGTGAGAAGGGCATCTCTTGTTTGATATTAAGCCTAATTATATACTCGGCATGTGGCAACATACTATTCGCATGGGTTGTATTAGTTGTTTGTGATCTGATTGGGCAGTAATCTCTTCAGGGACGTTTACTAGAGTTGTGTGTATGGCATCTCTTGTTTGATATTAAGCCTAACTTATATACTCGCCATGTTGCAACATACTAGTCGCTTGGGTTGTATTAGTTGTTTGTAATCTGATTGGACAGTAGTCTCTTCGGGACGTTTACTAGAGTAGTGTGTATGGCATCTCTTGGTTGATATTAAGCCTAACTTATATACTCTCATATTGCAACATACTAGTCGCTTGGGTTGTATTAGTTGTGTGTGATCTGATTGGGCAGTAGTCACTCGGGACGTTTACTAGAGTTGTGAGAAGGGCATCTCTTGTTTGATATTAAGCCTAAATTATATACTCGGCATGTGGCAACATACTATTCGCTTGTGTTGTATTAGTTGTTTGTGATCTGATTGGACAGTTGCCTCTCTCGGGACGTTAACTAGAGTTGTGTGTATGGAATTCTTGTTTGATATTAACCTAACTTATATACTCGGCATGTGGCAACATACTATTCGCTTGGGTTGTATTAGTTGTTTGTGATCTGTTTGGGCAGTAATCTCTCTAGGGACGTTTACTAGAGTTGTGTGTATGGCATCTCTTGTTTGATATTAAGCCTAACTTATATACTCGCCATGTTGCAACATACTAGTCGCTTGGGTTGTATTAGTTGTTTGTGATCTGATTGGGCAGTAGTCTTCGGGACGTTTACTAGAGTTGTGTGTATGGCATATCTTGTTTGATATTAAGCCTAACTTATATACTCGCCATGTTGCAACATACTATTCGCTTGGTTTGTATTAGTTGTTTGTGATCTGATTGGGCAGTAGTCTCCCTCGGACGTTTACTAGAGTTGTGTGTATGGCTTCTCTTGTGTGATATTACAACTAACTTGTATACTCGATTTTTTGCAACATACTAGTCGCTTGGGTTGTATTAGTTGTTTGTTATCTGACTGGGCAGTAGGTTCTCGGGACGTTTATTAGAGTTGTGTGTATGGCATATCTTGTTTTATATTAAGCCTAACTTTTATACTCGCCATATTGCAACATACTAAACGCTTGGGTTGTATTAGTTGTTTGTGATCTGATTTGCAGTAGTCCCTCGCTACGTTTATTAGAGTTGTGTGCATGGAATCTCTTGTTTCATATTAAGCCTAACTTATATAGACGCCAAGTTACAACATAATATACACTTGGGTTGTATTAGTAGTTTGTGACTGATTGGGCAGTAGTCTCCCGGACGTTTACTAGAATTGTGTGTATGTCATATCTTGTTTGATATTAGGCCTAACTAATATGGACCCCATATTGCAACGTATCGCTTGGGTTGTATTAGTTGTTTGTGATCTGATTGGGCAGTAGTCACTCTCGGGACGTTTACTAGAGTTGTGTTTATGGCATCTCTTGTTTGATATTAAGTCTAACTTATATACTCGCCATATTGCAACATACTATTCGCTTGGGTTGTATTAGTTGATTTGATCTGATTGGGCAGTAGTCTCTCGGGACGTTTACTAGAGTTGTGTGTATGGCATCTCTTGTTTGATATTAAGCCTAACTTATATACTCGCCATATTGCAACATACATAGTCTTGGGTTGTATTAGATGTTTGTGATCAGATTGGCAGTAGTCTCTCCGGGACGTTTACTAGAGTTGTGTGTATGGCATCTCTTGTTTGATATTAAGCCTAAATTATATACTCGCCATGTTGCAACATACTATCGCTTGGGTTGTATTAGTTGTTTGTGATCTGATTGGGCAGTAGTCACTCTCGGGACGTTTACTAAAGTTGTGTGTATGCCATCTCTTGTTTAATATTAAGCCTAACTTATATACTCGCCTTGTTCCTACATACTATTCTCTTGGGTTGTATTAGTTGTTTGTAATCTGATTGGTCAGTAGTCACTCTCGGACGTTTACTAGAGTTGTGTGTATGGCATCTCTTGTATGATATTAAGCCTAACTTATATAGACATCATGTTGCAACTTTTCGCTTGGGTAGTAGTATTTTTTTGTGATCTGATTGGGCAGAAGTCTCTCGGGACGTTTACTAGGTTGTGTGAATGTCATATATTGTTTGATATTAAGTCTAACTTATATACTCGCCATTTGCAACATACTATTCGTTTGGGTTTTATTAGGTGTTTGTGATCAGATGGGGTAGTAGTCACACTCGGGACGTTTACTAGAGTGTTGTTTATGACATCACTTGTTTGATATTAAGTCCTAAATTATATACTCGCCATATGCAACATACTATTCGCTTGGTATTGTATTAGTTGTTGTGATCTGATTGGTCAGTAGTCTCTCGGGACGATTGCTAGAGTTGTGTGTAAGGCACCTCTTGTTTTATATTAAGCCTAACTTATATACTCGCCATATTGCAACATACTATTAGCTTGGGTTGTAATAGTTGTTGTGATCTGATTGGGCAGTAGTCTGTCGGGACGTTTGCTACAGTTGTGTGTATGGCATCTCTTGTTTGATATTAAGCTTAAATTATATACTCGCCATATTGCAAAATTCTATTCGCTTGGGTTGTATCAGTTGTTTGTGATCTGATTGGTCAGTAGTCTCTCTCGGGACGTTTACTAGAGTTGTGTGTTTGGCATCTCATGTTTGATATTAAGCCTAACTTATAAACTCGCCATGTTGCAACATACTATACGCTTGGGTTGTATTAGTTGTTTGTGATCTGATAGGGCAGTAATCTCTCGGTACGTTTACTAGAATTATGTGTATGGCATCCTTGTTTGATATTAATCCTAACTTATATTCTCGCCATTGCACATACTATTCGCTTTTGTTGTATTAGGTGTTTGTGATCTGATTGGGCAGTAGTCTCTCGGCACGTGTACTAGTGCTGTATGTATGGCATCACTTGTTTGATATTAAGCCAAAATATATAGACCCATGTTGCAATATACTATTCGCTTGGGTTGTATTAGTTTTAGTGATCTGATTGGGCGTAGCCTCTCGGGACGTTTGTTAAGGTTGTGTGTAAGGCACCTCTTGTTTTACATTTAGCCTAACTTATATACTCGCCATATTGCAACATACTATTCGCTTGGGTTTGTATTAGGTTTTGTGATAATATAGGGCAGTAGTCACGCGGGACGTTTACTATAGTTGTGTTTATGGCATATCTTGTTTGATATTCAGCCTAACTTATATACTCGCCATATCGCAACATACTATTCGTTTGGGTTGTAATAGTTGCTTCTGATCTGATTGGGCAGTAGTCTATCTCGGGACGTTTTTAGATTAGTGTGTAGGCCATCTCTTGTTTGATATAAACATAACTTATATAACCCCATTTGAACATACTATCGCTTGGGTTGTATAGTTGTTTGTGATCTGATTGGGCAGTAGTCACTCTCGGGACGTTTACTAAGTTGTGTGTATGGCATCTCTTATTTGATATTAAGCCTAACTTATATACTCGCCATATTGCAACATACTATTCGCTTGGGTTGTATTAGTTGTTGTGATCTGATTGATCAGTAGTCTCTCTCGGGACGTTTGCTACAGTTGTGTGTATGGCATCTCTTGTATGATATTAAGAATAACTTATATAGACGCCATATTGAAACATACTAGTCGCTTGAGTTGTATTAGTTGTTTGTGATCAGATTGGGCAGAAGTCTCTCGGTACGTTTACTTGAGTTGTGTGTATGGCATCTCTTGTTTGATATTAAGCCTACTTATAAACTCGCAATGTTGCAACATACTATTCGCTTGGGATGTATTAGTTGTTTGTGATCTGATTGGGCAGTAGTCTCTCACGGGACGTTTGCTAGAGTTTGTTGTATGGCATCTCTTGTTTGATAATAAGCCTAACTTATATACTCGCCATTTGCAACATACTATTCGCTTGGGTTGTATTAGTTTGTTTTGATCTGTTTGGGCAGTAGTCCCTCGGGAAGTTTGCTAGAGTTGCGTGTATGGCATCTCTTGGTTGATATTAAGCCTAACTTATATACTCGCCATATTGCAACATACTATTCGCTTGGGTTGTAGTAGTTGTTTGTGATCTGATTGGGCAGTAGCCTCTCGGGACGTTTACAAGAGTTGTGTGTATGGCATCTGTGTTTGATATTAAGCTTAACTTATATACTCGCCATATTGCAACATTCTATTCGCTTGGGTTGTATTAGTTGTTTTGGATCTAATTGGTCAGTAGTCTCTCTGGGACGTTTACTAGAGTTGTGTGTATGGCATCTTTGTTTGATACTAAGCCTAACTTATATACTCGCCATATTGCAACATACTATTCGCTTGGGTTGTATTAGTTGTTGTGATCTGATTGGTCAGTAGTCTCTCGGGAAGTTTGCTACAGTTGTGTGTATGGCATCTCTTGTATGATATTAAGCCTAACTTATATAGACACCCATGTTGCAACTTATCGCTTGGGTTGTAGTAGTTGTTTGTGATCTGATTGGGCAGAAGTCTCTCGGGACGTTTGCTAGAGTTGTGTGTATGGCATCTCTTGTTTGATATTAAGCCTAACTTATATTCTCGCCATATTGCAACATAATAGTCGCTTGGGTTTTTATTAGGTGTTGTGATTTGATTGGGCAGTTGTGTCTCGGGACGTTTACTAGATTGTGTGTATGGGCATATCTTGTTGATATTAAGCCTAACTTATATACTCGCCATATTGCAACATACTATTCGTGGGTTGTATTAGTTGTTGTGATCTGATTGGCAGTAGTCTCTCGGGACGTTTGCTACAGTTGTGTGTATGGTATCTCTTGTATGATATTAAGCCTAACTTATATAGACACCATGTTGCAACTTATCGCTTTGGTTGTAGTAGTTGTTTGTGATCTGATTGTGCAGAATTCTCTCGGGACGTTTACTAGAGTTGTGTGAATGGCATATCTTGTTTGATATTATGACTAACTTATATAGACGCCATATTGTAACATACTATTCGCTTGGGTTGTATTAGTTGTTTGTGATCTGATTGGTCAGTAATCCCTCGGGACGTTTGCTAGATTTGTGTGTATGGTATATCTTGTTTGATATTAAGAATAACTTATATATACGCCATTTTGCAACATACTATTCCCTTGGGTTGTAATAGTTGTTGTGATCTGATTGGGCAGTAGTCTCTCGGGACGTTTGCTACAGTTGTGTGTATGGCATCTCTTGTTTGATATTAAGATTAAATTATATACTCGCCATATTGCAAAAATTCTATTCGCTTGGGTTGTATTAGTTGTTTGTGATCGGATTGGGCAGTAGTCTCTCGGGACGTTTGCTACAGTTGTGTGTATGACATCTCTTGTTTGATATTAAGCTTAACTTATATACTCGCCATATTGCAACATTGTATTCGCTGGGGTTGTATTAGTTGTTCGTGATCTGATTGGTCAGTAGTCTCTCTCGGGACGTTTACTAGAGTAGTGTGTTTGGCATCTCTTGTTTGATATTAAGCCTAACTTCTATACTCGCCATGTTGCAACATACTAATCGTTTGGGTTGTATTAGGTGTTTGAGATCTGATTATGCATTAGCCTCTCTCGGGACGTTTACTAGAGTTGTGTGTATGGGATCTCTTGTTTGATATTAAGCCTAACTTATATACTCGCCATGTTGCAACATACTAGTCTCTTTTGTTGTATTAGTTGTTTGTGATCTGATTGGGCAGTAGTCTCTCGCGGGACATTTGCTAGAGTTGTGTGTATAGCATCTCTTGTTTGATATTAAGCCTAACTTATTTACTCGCCATTTTGCAACATACTATTCGCTTGTGTTGTATTAGTTGTTTGTGATCTGATTGGTCAGTAGTCCCTCGGGACGTTTGCTAGATTTGTGTGTATGGTATATCTTGTTTGATATTAAGCCTAACTTATATAGACACCATTTTGCAACGTATCGCTTGGATAGTAGTAGTTGTTTGTGATCTGATTGGGCAGTAGCCTCTCGGGACGTTTACTAGAGTTGTGTGTATGGCATATCTTGTTTCATATTAAGCCTAACTTATATAGACGCCATATTGCCACATACTATTCGCTTGGGTTGTATTAGTTGTTTTTGTTCTGTTTGGGCAGTAGTCCCTCGGGAAGTTTGCTAGAGTTGCGTGTATGGCATCTCTTGGTTGATATTAAGCCTAACTTATATACTCGCCATATTGCAACATACTATTCGCTTGGGTTGTTAGTAGTTGTTTGTGATCTGATTGGGCAGTAGGGCCTCTCTCGGTACGTTTACAAGAGTTGTGTGTTATGGCATCTGTTGTTTTATATTAAGCTTAACTTATATACTCGCCATATTGCAACATTCTATTCGCTTGGGTTGTATTAGTTGTTTTGGATCTAATTGGTCAGTAGTCTCTCTGGGGACGTTTACTAGAGTTGTGTGTATGGCATCTCTTGTTTGATATTAAGCCTAACTTATATACTCGCCATATTGCAACATACTATTCGCTTGGGTTGTATTAGTTGTTGTGATCTGATTGGTCAGTAGTCTCTCGGGAAGTTTGTACAGTTGTGTGTATGGCATCTCTTGTATGATATTAAGCCTAACTTATATAGACACCATGTTGCAACTTATCGCTTGGGTTGTAGTAGTTGTTTGTGATCTGATTGGGCAGAAGTCTCTCGGGACGTTTACTAGAGCTGTGTTTATGGCATATCTTGTTTGATATTAAGCCTAACTTATATACTCGCCATATTGCAACATACTATTCGCTTGGGTTGTATAAGGATTTTGTGATAATATTGGGCAGTAGTCATGCGGGATGTTTACTATAGTTGTGTTTATGGCATATCTTGTTTGATATTAAGCCTAACTTATATACTCGCCATATCTCAACATACTATTCGTTTGGGTTGTAATAGTTGCTTCTGATCTGATTGGGCAGTAGTCTCTCTGGGGACGTTTCTTGAGTTTTGTGTAGGGCATCTCTTGTTTGATATAAATCATAACTTATATAGACGCCATGTTGGAACATACTATTCGCTTGGGTTATATTAGTTGTTTGTGATCTGATTGGGCAGTAGTCACACTCGGGACGTTTACTAGAGTAGTGTTTATGGCATCTCTTGTTTGATATTAAGTCTAACTTATATACTCGCCATATTGCAACATAATATTCGCTTAGGTTGTATTAGGTGATGTTATCTGATTGGGCAGTTGTCTCTCGGGACGTTTACTAGAGTTGTGTGTTTTCATATCTTGTTAGATATTAAGCCTAACTTATTTACTCGCCATATTGCAACATACTATTCGCTTGGGTTGTATTAGTTTTGTGATCTGATTGGTCAGTAGTCTCTCGGGACGTTTGCTACAGTTGTGTGTATGGCATCTCTTGTATGATATTAAGCATAACTTATATAGACACCATGTTGCAATTTATCGCTTGGGTTGTAGTAGTTGTTTGTGATCTGATTGGGCAGAAGTCTCTCGGGTCGTTTACTAGAGTTGTGAGAATGGCATATCTTGTTTGATATTAAGTATAGCTTATATAGACGCCATATTGTAATATACTAGTCGCTTGGGTTGTATTAGTAGTTTGTGATCAAATTGGGCAGTAGTCTCACGTGGCCGTTTACTTGAGTTGTGTTTATGGCATCTCTTTTTTGATATTAAGCCTAACTTATATACACGCCATGTTGCAACATACTATTCGCTTGGTATTGTATTACTTGTTGTGATCTGATTGGGCAGTAGTCTCTCGGGACGTTTACTAGAGATGTGTGTATGGCATCTCTTGTATGATATTAAGCCTAATTTATATAGACACCATATTGCAACTTGTCGCTTGGGTTGTATTAGTTATTTGTGATCTGATTGGGCAGCAGTTACTCGGGACGTTTACTATAGTTGTGTTTATGGAATAACTTGTTTGATATTAAGACTAACTTATATAGACGCCATATTGTAACATACTATTCGCTTGGGTTGTATTAGTTGTTGTGATCTGATTGGGCAGTAGTCACTCGGGACGTTTGCTACAGTTGTGTGTATGACATCTCTTGTTTGATATTAAGCTTAACTTATATACTCGCCATATTGCAACATTGTATTCGCTGGGGTTGTATTAGTTGTTCGTGATCTGATTGGTCAGTAGTCTCTCTCGGGACTTTTACTAGAGTAGTGTGTTTGGCATCTCTTGTTTGATATTAAGCCTAACTTCTATACTCGCCATGTTGCAACATACTAATCGTTTGGGTTGTATTAGGTGTTTGAGATCTGATTGGGCATTAGCCTCTCTCGGGACGTTTACTAGAGTTGTGTGTATGGGATCTCTTGTTTGATATTAAGCCTAACTTATATACTCGCCATGTTGCAACATACTAGTCTCTTTTGTTGTATTAGTTGTTTGTGATGTGATTGGGCAGTAGTCTCTCTCGGGACATTTGCTAGAGTTGTGTGTATAGCATCTCTTGTTTGATATTAAGCCTAACTTATATACTCGCCATTTTGCAACATACTATTCGCTTGGGTTGTATTAGTTGTTTGTGATCTGATTGGTCAGTAGTCCCTCGGGACGTTTGCTAGATTTGTGTGTATGGTATATCTTGTTTGATATTAAGCCTAACTTATATACTCGCCATATAGCAACATACTATTCGCTTGGATGGATAAGTTGTTTGTGATCTGATTGGGCAGTAGTCTCTCGGGGCGTTTGCTAGAGTTATGTGTAGGGCGTGTCTTGTTTGATATTAAGCCTAATTTATATACTCGCCATTTTGCAACATACTATTCGCTTGGGTTGTATTAGTTGTTTTTGATCTGTTTGGGCAGTAGTCCCACGGGACGTTTGCTAGAGTGTTGTGTATGGCATCTCTTGGTTGATATTAAGCCTAACTTATATACTCGCCATTTTGCAACATACTATTCGCTTGGGTTGTAGTATTTTTTTGTGATCTGATTGGGCATTAGCCTCTCTCGGGACGTTTACTAGAGTTGTGTGTATGGGATCTCTTGTTTGATATTAAGCCTCACTTATATCCCCATGTTGCAACATACTAGTCTCTTGGGTTGTATTAGTTGGTTGTGATATGATTGGGCAGTAGCCTCTCTCGGGACATTTGCAAGAGTTGTGTGTATAGCATCTCTTGTTTGATATTAAGCCTAATTTATATACTCGCCATTTTGCAACATACTATTCGCTTGGGTTGTATTAGTTGTTGTGAACTGATTGGGCAGTAGTCTCTCGGGACGTTTGCTACAGTTGTGTGTATGGCATCTCTTGTTTCATATTAAGCCTAACTTATATAGACGCCATATTGCCACATACTATTCGCTTGGGTTGTATTAGTTGTTTGTGATCAGATTTTGCAGTAGTCTCTCGCGGGACGTTTGCTAGAGTTGTGTGTATGGCATCTCTTGTTTGATATTAAGCCTAATTTATAAACTCGCCATATTGCAACATACTATTCGCTTGGGTTGTATTAGTTGTTTGTGATCTGATTGGGCAGTAGTCTCTCTCAGGACGTTTGCTAGAGTTGTGTGTATGGCATCTCTTGTTTGATAATAAGCCTAACTTATATACTCGTAATTTTGCAACATACTATTCGCTTGGGTTGTATTAGTTGTTTTTGATCTGTTTGGGCAGTAGTCCCTCGGGAAGTTTGCTAGAGTTGTGTGTATGGCATCTCTTGGTTGATATTAAGCCTAACTTATATACTCGCCATATTGCAACATACTATTCGCTTGGGTTGTAATAGTTGTTGTGATCTGATTGGGCAGTAGTCTCTCGGGACGTTTGCTACAGTTGTGTGTATGGCATCTCTTGTTTGATATTAAGATTAAATTATATACTCGCCATATTGCAAAAATTCTATTCGCTTGGGTTGTATTAGTTGTTTGTGATCTGATTGGGCAGTAGTCTCTCTCAGGACGTTTGCTAGAGTTGTGTGTATGGCATCTCTTGTATGATATTTAGCCTAACTTATATAGACACCATTTTGCAACGTATCGCTTGGATAGTAGTATTTGTTTGTGATCTGATTGGGCAGTAGCCTCTCGGGACGTTTACTAGAGTTGTGTGTATGGCATATCTTGTTTCATATTAAGCCTAACTTATATAGACGCCATATTGCCACATACTATTCGCTTGGGTTGTATTAGTTGTTTGTGATCTGATTGGGCAGTAGTCTCTCACGGGACGTTTGCTAGAGTTGTGTGTATGGCATCTCTTGTTTGAAATTAAGCCTAATTTATATACTCGCCATATTGTAACATACTATTCGCTTGGGTTGTATTAGTTGTTTGTGATCTGATTGGGCAGTAGTCTCTCGGGACGTTTACTAGTGCTGTATGTATGGCATCACTTGTTTGATATTAAGAAAAAATATATAGACGCCATGTTGCAATATACTATTCGCTTGGGTTGTATTAGTTGTTAGTGATCTGATTATGCTGTAGCCTCTCTCGGGACGTTTGCTAGAGATGTGTGAAGGATTTCTCTTGTTTGATATTAAGAATAACTTATATACACGCCATATCGCAACATACTATTCGCTTGGGTTGTAATAGTTGTTTGTGATCTGATTGGGCAGTAGTCTCTCGCGGGACGTTTACTAGAGTTGTGTGTATAGCATCTCTTGTTTGATATTAAGCCTAACTTATATACTCGCCATGTCTCAACATACTAGTCGCTAGGGTTGTATAAGTTGTTTGTGATCTGATTGGAGAGTAGTCTCTAGGGACGTTTGCTAGAGTTGTGTGTATGGCATCTCTTGTATAATATTTAGCCTAACTTATATAGACACCATTTTGCAACGTATCGCTTGGATAGTAGTAGTTGTTTGTGATCTGATTGGGCAGTAGCCTCTCGGGACGTTTACTAGAGTTGTGTGTATGGCATATCTTGTTTCATATTAAGCCTAACTTATATAGACGCCATATTGCCACATACTATTCGCTTGGGTTGTATTAGTTGTTTGTGATCTGATTGGGCAGTAGTCTCTCACGGGACGTTTGCTAGAGTTGTGTGTATGGCATCTCTTGTTCGAAATTAAGCCTAATTTATATACTCGCCATATTGTAACATACTATTCGTTTGGGTTGTATTAGTTGTTTGTGATCTGATTGGGCAGTAGTCTCTCTCGGGACGTTTGCTAGAGTTGTGTGTATGGCATCTCTTGTTTGATAATAAGCCTAACTTATATACTCGCCATTTTGCAACATACTATTCGCTTGGGTTGTATTAGTTGTTTTTGATCTGTTTGGGCAGTAGTCCCTCGGGAAGTTTGCTAGAGTTGTGTGTATGGCATCTCTTGGTTGATATTAAGCCTAACTTATATACTCGCCATATTGCAACATTCTATTCGCTTGGGTTGTATTATTTGTTTTGGATCTAATTGGTCAGTAGTCTCTCTCGGGACGTTTACTAGAGTTGTGTGTATGGCATCTCTTGTTTGATATTAAGAGTAACTTATATACTCGCCATATTGCAACATACTATTCGCTTGGGTTGTATTAGTTGTTGTGATCTGATTGGTCAGTAGTCTCTCGGGAAGTTTGCTACAGTTGTGTGTATGGCATCTCTTGTATGATATTAAGCCTAACTTATATAGACACCATGTTGCAACTTATCGCTTGGGTTGTAGTAGTTGTTTGTGATCTGATTGGGCAGAAGTCTCTCGGGACGTTTGCTAGAGTTGTGTGTATGGCATCTCTTGTTTGATATTAAGCCTAACTTATATACTCGCCATATTGCAACATACTAGTCGCTTGGGTTGTATTAGGTGTTGTGATCTGATTGGGCAGTTGTCTCTCGGGACGTTTACTAGAATTGTGTGTATGTCATATCTTGTTAGATATTAAGCCTAACTTATATACTCGCCATATTGCAACATACTATTCGTGTGGGTTGTATTAGTTGTTGTGATCTGATTGGTCAGTAGTCTCTCGGGACGTTTGCTACAGTTGTGTGTATGGCATCTCTTGTATGATATTAAGCCTAACTTATATACTCGCCATATTGCAACATACTATTCGCTTGGGTTGTAATAGTTGTTTGTGAACTGATTGGGCAGTAGTCTCTCTCGGGACGTTTGCTACAGATGTGTGTATGGCATCTCTTGTTTGATATTAAGCCTAACTTATATAGACGCCATATTGCAACATACTATTCGCTTGGGTTGTAATAGTTGTTTGTGATCTGATTGTGCAGTAGTCTCTCTCGGGACGTTTGCTAGAGTTGTGTGTATGTCATCTCTTCATTGATATTAAGCCTATATTATATACTCGCCTAATTGCAACATACTATTCGCTTGGGTTGTATTAGTTGTTTGTGATCTGATTGTGCAGAATTCTCTCGGGGCGTTTGATAGAGTTGTGTGTATGGCATATCTTGGTTGATATTAAGCCTAACTTATATACTCGCCATGTTTCAACATACTAGTATCTTGGGTTGTATTAGTTGTTTGTGATCTGATTGGGCAGTAGTCTCTCTCGGGACATTTGCAAGAGTTGTGTGTATAGCATCTCTTGTTTGATATTAAGCCTAACTTATATACTCGCCATATTGCAACATACTATTCGCTTGGGTTGTATAAGGATTTTGTGATAATATTGGGCAGTAGTCACGCGGGATGTTTACTATAGTTGTGTTTATGGCATATCTTGTTTGATATTAAGCCTAACTTATATACTCGCCATATCTCAACATACTATTCGTTTGGGTTGTAATAGTTGCTTCTGATCTGATTGGGCAGTAGTCTCTCTGGGGACGTTTCTTGAGTTTTGTATAGGGCATCTCTTGTTTGATATAAATCATAACTTATATAGACGCCATGTTGGAACATACTATTCGCTTGGGTTATATTAGTTGTTTGTGATCTGATTGGGCAGTAGTCACACTCGGGACGTTTACTAGAGTAGTGTTTATGGCATCTCTTGTTTGATATTAAGTCTAACTTATATACTCGCCATATTGCAACATACTATTCGCTTAGGTTGTATTAGGTGATGTTATCTGATTGGGCAGTTGTTTCTCGGGACGTTTACTAGAGTTGTGTGTTTTCATATCTTGTTAGATATTAAGCCTAACTTATATACTCGCCATATTGCAACATACTATTCGCTTGGGTTGTATTAGTTTTTGGATCTGATTGGTCAGTAGTCTCTCGGGACGTTTGCTACAGTTGTGTGTATGGCATCTCTTGTATGATATTAAGCATAACTTATATAGACACCATGTTGCAATTTATCGCTTGGGTTGTAGTAGTTGTTTGTTATCTGATTGGGCAGAAGTCTCTCGGGTCGTTTACTAGAGTTGTGAGAATGGCATATCTTGTTTGATATTAAGTATAGCTTATATAGACGCCATATTGTAATTTTCTAGTCGCTTGGGTTGTATTAGTAGTTTGTGATCAAATTGGGCAGTAGTCTCACGTGGCCGTTTACTTGAGTTGTGTTTATGGCATCTCTTTTTTGATATTAAGCCTAACTTATATACACGCCATGTTGCAACATTCTATTCGCTTGGTATTGTATTACTTGTTGTGATCTGATTGGGCAGTAGTCTCTCGGGACGTTTACTAGAGATGTGTGTATGGCATCTCTTGTATGATATTAAGCCTAATTTATATAGACACCATATTGCAACTTGTCGCTTGGGTTGTATTAGTTATTTGTGATCTGATTGGGCAGCAGTTACTCGGGACGTTTACTATAGTTGTGTTTATGGAATAACTTGTTTGATATTAAGACTAACTTATATACTCGCCATATCGCAACATACTATTCGCTTGGGTTGTAATAGTTGTTTATGATCTGATTGGGCAGTAGTTTCTCTCGGGACGTTTGCTAGAGTTGTGTGTATAGCATCTCTTGTTTGATATTAAGCCTAACTTATATACTCGCCATGTTGCAACATACTAGTCGCTAGGGTTGTATAAGTTGTTTGCGATCTGATTGGGCAGTAGTCTCTAGGGACGTTTGCTAGAGTTGTGTGTATGGCATCTCTTGTATGATATTTAGCCTAACTTATATAGACACCATTTTGCAACGTATCGCTTGGATAGTAGTAGTGTGTTGTGATCTGAATGGGCAGTAGTCTCTAGGGACGTTTGCTAGAGTTGTGTGTATGGCATCTCTTGTATGATATTTAGCCTAACTTATATAGACACCATTTTGCAACGTATCGCTTGGATAGTAGTAGTTGTTTGTGATCTGATTGGGCAGTAGTCTTTAGGGACGTTTGCTAGAGTTGTGTGTATGGCATCTCTTGTATGATATTTAGCATAACTTATATAGACACCATTTTGCAACGTATCGCTTGGATAGTAGTAGTTGTTTGAGATCTGATTGGGCAGTAGTCTCTCGGGACGTTTACTAGAGTTGTGTGTATGGCATATTTTGTTTAATATTAAGCCTAACTTATATAGACGCCATATTGCAACATACTATTCGCTTGGGTTGTATTAGTTGTTTGTGATCTGATTGGGCAGTAGTCTCTCTCGGGACATTTGCTAGAGTTGTGTGTATGGCATCTCTTGTTTGATATTAAGCCTAACTTATATACTCGCCATATTGCAACATACTATTCGCTTGAGTTGTATTAGTTGTTTGTGATCTGATTAGGCAGTAGTCTCTCTCTGGACGTTTGCTAGAGTTGTGTGTATGGCATCTCTTGTTTGATAATAAGCCTAACTTATATACTCGCCATATTGCAATATACTATTCGCTTGGGTTGTATTAGTTGTTTTTGATCTGTTTGGGCAGTAGTCCCTCGGGAAGTTTGCTAGAGTTGTGTGTATGGCATCTCTTGTTTGATATTAAGCGTAACTGATATACTCGCCATATTGTAACATACTAGTCGCTTGCGTTGTATTAGTTGTTGTGATCTGATTGGGCAGTAGTCTCTCTCTGGACGTTTGCTAGAGTTGTGTGTATGGCATCTCTTGTATGATATTTAGCATAACTTATATAGACACCATTTTGCAACGTATCGCTTGGATAGTAGTAGTTGTTTGAGATCTGATTGGGCAGTAGTCTCTCGGGACGTTTACTAGAGTTGTGTGTATGGCATATCTTGTTTAATATTAAGCCTAACTTATATAGACGCCATATTGCAACATACTATTCGCTTGCGTTGTATTAGTTGTTTGTGATCTGATTGGACAGTAGTCTCTCAGGACGTTTGCTACAGTTGTGTGTATGGCATCTCTTGTTTGATATTAAGCTTTACTTATATACTCGCCATATTGCAACATTCTATTCGCTTGGGTTGTATTAGTTGTTTGTGATCTGATTGGGCTCTAGTCTCTCTCGGGACGTTTACTAGAGTTGTGTGTATGGCATATCTTGTTTGATATTAAGCCTAACTTATATACTCGCCATATTGCAACATACTATTTGCTTGGGTTTTTTAGTTTGTTGTGATCTGATCGGTCAGTAGTCTCTCGGGACGTTTGCTACAGTTTTGTGTAGGGCATCTCTTGTTTGATATTAAGCATAATTTATATAATCGCCATATCGCAACATACTATTCGCTTTGTTGTAATAGTTGTTTCTGATCTGATTGGGCCGGAGTCTCTCTCGGGACGTTTCATGAGTTGTGTGTAGGGCATCTCTTGTTTGATATTAAGCATAACTTATATAGACGCCATGTTGGAACATACTATTCGCTTGGGTTGTATTTGTTGTTTGTGATCTGATTGGGCAGTAGTCACTCTCGGGACGTTTACTAGAGTTTTGTTTATGGCATCTCTTGTTTGATATTAAGTCTAACTTATATACTCGCCATATTGCAACATATTATTCGCTTGGTTTGTATTAGGTGTTGTGATCTGATTGGGCAGTTGTCTCTCGGGACGTTTACTAGAGTTGTGTGTATGTCATATCTTGTTTGATATTAAGTCTAGCTTATATACTCGCCATATTGCAACATACTATTCGCTTGGGTTGTATTAGTTGTTGTGATCTGATCGGTCAGTAGTCTCTCGGGACATTTGCTACAGTTGTGTGGATGGCATCTCTTGTATGATATTAAGCATAACTTATTTAGACACCATGTTGCAACTTATCGCTTGGGTTGTAGTAGTTGTTTGTGATCTGTTTGGGCAGAAGTCTCTCGGGACATTTACTAGAGTTGTGTGTATGGCATATCTTGTTTGATATTAAGCCTAACTTATATAGACGCCATATTGTAACATACTAGACGCTTGGGTTGTATTAGTTGTTTGTGATCTGATTGGGCATTAGTCTCTCGGGATGTTTACTAGAGTTGTGTGTATGGAATCTCTTGTTTGATATTAAGCCTAACTTATATACTCGCCATGTTGCAACATACTATTCGCTTGGGTTGTATTAGTTGTTTGTGATCTTATTGGTCAGTAGTCTCTCTCGGGACGTTTACTAGAGTTGTGTGTATGGCATCTCTTGTTTGATATTAAGCCAAACTTATATACTCGCCATATCGCAACATACAATTCGCTTGGGTTGTATTAGTTGTTTGTGATCTGATTGGGCAGTAGCCTCTCGGGACGTTTACAAGAGTTGTGTGTTTATCATCTCTTGTTTTATATTAAGCCTAACTTATATACTCGCCATTTTGCAACATACTATTAGCTTGGGATGTATTAGTTGTTGTGATCTGATTGGGCAGTAGTCTCTGGGGACGTTTACTAGTGCTGTATGTATGGCATCTCTTGTTTGATATTAAGCCAAACTTATATAGACGCCATGTTGCAATATACTATTCGCTTGGGTTGTATTAGTTGTTAGTGATTTGATTGAGCTGTAGTCTCTCGGGACGTTTGCTACAGTTGTGTGTATGGCATCTCTTGTTTGATATTAAGCTTAACTTATATACTCGCCATATTGAAACATTCTATTCGCTTGGGTTGTATTAGTAGTTTGTGATCTGATTGGGAAGTAGTCTCTCTCAGGACGTTTACAAGAGTTGTGTGTTTATCATCTCTTGTTTTATATTAAGTCTAACTTATATACTCGCCATATCGCAACATACTATTCGCTTGGGTTGTATTAGTTGTTTGTGATCTGATTGGGAAGTAGTCTCTCTCGGGACGTTTGCTGGAGTTGAGTGTATGGCATCTCTTGTTTGATATTAAGCCAATCTTATATAGACGCCATATTGCAACGTATAGCTTGGGTTGTATTAGTAGTTTGTGATCTGATTGGGCAGTAGTCTCTCTCGGGACGATTGCTAGAGTTGTGTGTAAGGCATATCTTGTTTGATATTAAGCCTAACTTATATAGACGCCATATTGTAACATACTAGACGCTTGGGTTGTATTAGTTGTTTGTGATCTGATTGGGCAGTAGTCTCTCGGGACATTTACTAGTGCTGTATGTATGGCATCTCTTGTTTGATATTAAGGTTAACTTATATAGACGCCATGTTGCAATATACTATTCCCTTGGGTTGTATTAGTTGTTTGTGATCTGATTGTGCTGTAGTCTCTCGGAACGTTTGCTAGAGTTGTGTGTATGTCAACTCTTGTTTTATATTAAGCCTAACTTATAAGGGACACCATGTTGCAACGTATCGCTTGGGTTTTATTAGTTGTTTGTGATCAGATTGGGCAGTAGTCTCTCGGTACGTTTACTAGAGTTGTGTGTATGGCATCTCTTGTTTGATATTAAGCCTATCTTATATACTCGCCATATTGCAACATACTATAGGCTTGGGTTGTATTAGATTTTTGTGATCAGATTTTGCAGTAGTCTCTCTCGGGACGTTTGCTAGAGTTGTGTGTATGGCATCTCTTGTTTGATATTAATCCTAACTTATATAGACGCCATGTTACAACATACTATTCGCTTCGGTTGTATAATTTTTTTGTGGTCTGATTGGGCATTCGACTCTCGGGACGTTTGCTAGAGATGTGTATATGGCATGACTTGTTTTTTCAAACTATTCTATTTTATTTTGATATGGATGGTATTTATATGATATACAATTATAATGGGTATGCCTTTAGCAATAACTGCATTCCCATATTCACCCTTGTTGTGAATTGAAGCACAGATTGGGACAGTATCCTGGTTGGTATTCAAGTAGAAATATTTCTGAATCTATTTTTCTTCTCCTTTTTCAATGCACTATCTCGTCCATTACATAACTTAGTGTCGATTAGAGTTGATGTAACGTTTTAATTTGTATTTCTCCGTAATGAATGTTTCCGGATTTCTTTTATGTTTGCTTAATGTATAGGACATTAGGTTAACATAAAAATACTATTTTATTTTAACCTGAAGCAGTTGTGTCGAATGAGGTTTTTGAGGCATGAGGCATAAGTCATGAGGTGTAAGTTATATGGAATAAGAAATGTTTTTTCATAGCAGTAATTTCACACAGGGTATTGCTGAAATATTCAGGACTAAAGTGTACGAATTTAAAAAATATTATTTATTATGATATACTTTTAATACACGGTTATTTGATCGTAAATGAGTTGACGAGTGTCAGTGTAGTGTACCCAGTCAGAGTGATAAACATTTTATTTCTACGAGTCCTTTGTCCTCCTCTCCAGAGAAGACGATACACTGATGAATGTTTAGGTAGGTAGTTCTATGTTTGTCTACGACCTCTGACAGTTTGGTAGAGAAACTATGATCGCGACACGGGAGTTGTAGATAGAGTGAGATAGGTAATGGAAAGTTATATTGTTTGAGTGTATTTTGTGTAGTGGCCTACATTACATCATGGTGTATATATGTTATGCACAATATAAAGCATATGTTATTCGGGGGTTAGATTGGTCATTGTAGGGTGTGTATTTGAGTTGAAATTAATCATGTTAGTTATTCATTACATAACCATTAATTACATATATTAAATCATTATGTGGATAAAATTCTAAACATCCTTGACTAGATAAGACACAGGGCGTAAATTCTCAATCCTACAGATGTCTTCCAACATTGTTCGTTGTTTTTTTATCGGCTGCTGGGTAGTTAGCTACACACCCTCTACTTGCATGTTTATCTTCATTACATCAATACTCTCAATCATTTATTTGATAAGCGATTATAAAATATATCTACTTATCCAGTATGGATCTCCAGGTAATCATTATTTGTTTTGTGAATTCATTGATTTTATTCTTCATCGGTGAGTGTTCAGCTCTCTAGATGTAAGTCTACATCACAGCCAATAGCCCGACATCCTCTACAAAACTTTTTTTTAAGTTTGTCAAAATAAGATTTAGGTTTTTTATGTGTTAGATTTTAACCTATGCCGATATCAATTAATCATATTATTCTTCGGAAGTGTGTGAAAATTACTCGGTCATTCACAACACACAGTCTTCCTAGACTAAGAATTATAATAAATATATTATGGGTCTGTTGGGACTTGTTATGACTTGCTTGGTGTGTGATGTCGATGTACATCTGATAGAAATCAATGTTTTACA
The DNA here is from genome assembly GCA_029891345.1 of Dryococelus australis. Classification (NCBI taxonomy): domain Eukaryota; kingdom Metazoa; phylum Arthropoda; class Insecta; order Phasmatodea; family Phasmatidae; genus Dryococelus; species Dryococelus australis. The sequence continues at coordinate 125,663,118 of CM057003.1, forward strand.
TCAGGGAACGATATATGTAAACTTAGGTAATTCGCGAGCTGGTTGTATTAAATAGAATAACTATATTAATGGAGATGGTGTTTACTCATCGTGTAAAAGACTAAGTGTGTACATTCAGTGCTGATTATGCAGTGTGTATGAAGTCATTCGTTTTGTTACGTAACACGGTTCATGTGCTTGGTATCGTTTGACATGAGATGTATTGTAATGACATTGTGTTTATCTGCCTCTAATATTTACATTGGTATGAAATCATTCAAAATTGTTAGCTAGTTAAACTTTCATTGCTTACCAGTTTTGAACATACTTATGGCACTTACATTAATTAAAGAAATTTTTTTTTTTTTTCATTGATACATTTATTCACATTTTTACATATGCAAAAAATTAATACATCAGTCTCGATTTGTTTTTATTATTTTCTTCTTACACATGACATCAGCATATCCGAGTGTATTAATCGCCTTTTACGAACATATCTGCTTATAATTTTTATTACAGAGTCCCATGTGTTTAGTCAGAAGGCCAGATGGTGAACACAATTTCTGTGAGTAATTTCTGTCTGTTACTAAATAGGACAGAGTAACGAACTCACACACACCATCGTTTGCAAGTCGGACAATGGTGGTTCATATAGGTTAACACACTATGCAGGTCCCCGGGACACATATCAGCATATCCTAGGGGCGATTTGGATGATTCTTTAAACAGCTTGTAATGTTTCGAGGACCTTTTTAAATTCTTTTAATATACAAACCTATGACTGGGTGACAATCACAAGAGGCTCGGTAGCTGTGCATGTCATTTCTTTTTGCAGTTGAAAACACATTAGCAGAGATGGCGCGTCAACTTGCCAAGCAGCTGTGTGAGTGTGAGAGTGGGTGAAGAGATTTGGACGGCTCTTAACATCGGGGTCTTGAGAGACGATGAAGGTGATTGAGGTGTGTATGGAGCAGCGCCGGAATGAAAGGGTGGGGGAAACGGGAGATCCTCGAGAAAACCTGCCGACCAACGGCATCATCCAGCACGATTCCCAAATGCAAAAATCCGGAGTGACCCGGGCGGGGATTGAACACGGATCGCCTTGGTGGGAGGCGAGCAGACTAATCGCTCAGCCACCGTGGCCTCAGCAGCTGTGAGCAGCGGATTGCTGTCTGAGGAAACTAAGGTGCAAAGTAAATGAGTCTCCTGTAATTGGCTATGAGTTTTCACACCACTGAAAGAGTCTTGAATAAAATATCGCGCTGGTGTAGTAATTAATAAAAGAAGAGAGTATTGCCTTGTATAGACGGCACTGGGAGTAAGCTCTCTAGGAAGGGCGATGGCAATAGGAGAGGATCTGGCAGGTATATATATATATATGGACGCGGAGACGGTCCTCGGGGAGACGATCCCAGCCGGCGAGCTGGTTGTGCTCAAGGGCGATGTGGTGCCGCCCTAGAGACGAATGAGTGAAGGAGTCTGCGACTGTTCGATGGATAAGTATAAACCTGCAAATTGGGATGTATAAAATGTTTCTCTTAGTGATAGAACTAAGAGTGGAAGATAGAAAATTTTCGTTACAGTTTCGGACTTAGCATGAGAACTAGAGGATGTGAGGACTTAGCTGTTTTCTATGGAGCCAAGAGTGGTACTTAGAACATTTGCGATACAGTTTCGGACTTAGCCTGAAAATTAGATGACGAGGGGACTTAGCCGATTTTTTCTACAACGGCCGAATTTTGAATTTTTACAATGTGTTTAGAAAGACTTAGTGTTTTCTACGGACTAATTGGACTTAGTCTGAAAAATGGTGAGTGCCAAGGGGAATTTAGGAGATTTTCGGTGACTGCCGGTGTTGGTTTATTTTCTGCAGTTGTCCTTGAAGGACCTTGTGTTTTTCTGGAGGCAGTTAGACTTTGCCTGAGAGTGTCAGCTAGACGGGGCTGGGCGGGACTTAGCCGTTTTAGCTGAGATTACTATATTTATGAATTTTGTCTCCCAGGGTTAGGGGTGACAAACGAACTTTACCCGACTGGGCATGCACTGTATGTTGCTGGTGAGGAATTTTATGGCAGAGTTTAAGAAAAATGCGATTGCACGCGAAAAGATAGAAAAGCAATTTTTTCTCAGAAGCCGCATGTGGGAAGGAGTATTCCCATTTTAAGAGGTTTCGAGAAAACTTTGTTTTGATTTTTATTCTGGTTTATGGGAATACTTTGAGAATTTTCTGTCGGTGCTGGACTGTGATGAGTAGTGCGACCAAGGGAATTTCTTAGAACTTTGATTGGACCATATCAACAGCGCGGTTAGGAACAGGATTATGCATTGGAGAAAGAAGTTGGGTTTTTGCATATTTTGGAAAAGGATTTTGTTGATTTTGGACAAAAATGTTTCTCATCTTTGGGTAAATTGTGTAATATCGTATGGAAGGGTGTGTGTGGTGTGTTGATGTGTGTATTGAGGTTTAGTGGGTGGAATATAGGATGCCCCATTTCTGAAGTGGAATCGGTAGGGACAATATCCCTTGCCCGATCCTCCACAGTTTTGGTATGTTTGCTGGTGAATGAAGTCGATGAGACACTGTCGGCACTTCGGTGATGAGGCGGAGAGCATATCCCTAGGTATGCTCAGCTTGTTGAGGTGAATGGTTGGATATCCAGGGCAATGCCACCACTTTGAGGAGTTTGGCATTGAGCATATTCTCAGGTTTGGTTGGATCTGAATGTCGTATTGCTGTGAGATCTTTTGCTGGACTAAAAGAGCGTATGTGGAGTGACCATTAAGGCTGATACTGGTTTGTATTGGAAGTGGTGTGTAAGAATTTTAATGCGGGACCAGTTTTGGAAATAATTACCTCCAGCAGGTGTAAGACTAGAATAAGCACAAAATCGTACTTGATATTTATTTTGGATGTTATTAGATGTTATTAAAAGTGAATGGGGCAAAATGTAAAGTGTAGTGTTTTTGTGTTTATTTTAAGGATACCTGCTAGTTTTAAAATGTAGGTAAACATGTCATTTTGGATTTGGGCAGGACCATGTTTGGCACTGATTTTGAGTCTTTTGAAATATTTATTTTTAATGTTATTTGAAAAGGCGATTAAAAGAGGAGAGGACGCCTGGAATAATAGTTAAAGTATTGTATATAGATACATAGTATTTTTCGAGGTTTTTAGACGCCATTTTATTGGGTGTAGTATTCGATGATAATTATGGTTCTTGTGTTGCATTGTATTTTAGTCTGAAATATAAAAGATGGTTTTTATTGTGCTGGTTGTGAATGAAATTTTAAGTCAAGACTTTGTTCAAGGTGGAGTGTTGTGAAGGTTTTATGTGGATTGTATATTTGAGTAAAAGGGGATTATTTGGAGTTGTGGTTTGTAAAGTAAGAGAAAGTTTTGAGTGTTATATTCAGTAAGAACTATTTTCAAATGTTATCTTTTCAAAAAGGACCTGTGCCTGTTAATACACCCAGATATTGTAAAAGGTTTAGAGTGTCAATTTCTTGAATGAGGCTAGTAAATTTTGAACCGAATTTTGTAAGTATTTTTGTGTGGAGTGGTGGAACCCTTTTCCCATTTTCAGGACCAGGTCGAATGCACTGCAGTGTAACAAAGAAACCAAACCTGCTGATGTTTTGTGAGATATTCATATGGTAACCAATCCCTTTTCTGATCCTGTTATGAGATATTTAGACCAGGAGGGTTCGATTGAGGTTCTGCTCTGGGAACTGATGTAAATGGGGCTCAAACCGAGTGAGGTGGTGCAGAGGTTTCTCACTGGACTCGCATTCGAGAGTACCCGGGTTCGATTCCCGGTCTCTCCATACTGTTTGCGGTTTTCCATGGTTTTCTGAAATCATTCCAGGCAAATGTTGGAATGGGTCCCTAACAATGGCCATGTCCGATTCCTTCTAATTCCTTCCCCAATGCTTTTTTCATATGCAAATGATACAGTCTCAAATGACCTCTGTCGACGAGACATTATGCCAAACAACCTACCTACCTTTTATTGTGCAAGGTAATCTAAGCATATATGGTCTACGAATGTTAACTGTGCATTCCCTGTTATTACAGTCACTCACAAATTCAATATTTATATGATCTGGTACGGTTATTGTGTCCCATGAGAAGTAAACATGTACACCATTTGAAAACTGCTCTACATATGTTGCCAGGGGATCGTCCACATAATATTCCACTGTCTGGAGGCCCGATCGCACACATCAGTATTATTGCTCTGGATCAAACATTTTCCTACTTTTGATAGCATAGTTAACAGATTTTGGTGTTGGTTGTGTTATTCTTTCCATAGCGGCTGCGAAGGTCACTGTGGGGTGAATGTTGGGCCTTACCCCAGGGTATGTCCGCTACCACGAGTAGGCGAGTCTCTCGTTTGTTTATCTGCCTGGTTATGATCATTTCCTCGTTGTACTTTTAATATTGAAAAAGTCTGGTTCGTATCTCGCTTGGTAAACTTCCCAGGTGATGGTGACGTTTATGCCTGCGAAGCGATATCGTCTTCGCTATCGTCACTGACACAGCCTAACAACAATGTTTCTTCCAAAAACACTGAGTTGTCACTGTCACTATACATTCTAACACAATTCGACGAGACATCTTCTTGCTCGCAGTCGTTGACCAACTATTATAGTGGAGGATCTCGCAAAGTCGTGTTGCCAAACGATGATATCCAAACCTGCTTCCTGTTGAGGTAATTTTTCCTTGCATATGTACGGGCCTTCTGCAGGACGTTGGCCAACATAAGTGTTTTGTAAAGTTTGACAAAATCACACTGTGCTCGAGACAGCTTTCTTTGTTCGCAAAATGGTGATCAAATGCTGAACTTCTGCTGCCATCACTTCACATAAAATGTACTTTACAGTATAACAAAAGCTTTAAACTCACTATAGCATGGATATATTTAATTGTACTTACACCAATATTCTATTCACTGTTTGCTAAATAGTGTGCACACCTAACACACGGTACCTATTCTCAATCATGGACTACGCTAACACTATCAACAATAACCTTCTTGTGTGATGCTACCAAGCTTGAAGAGAATATTTTATAATTACCTCCTGCCCTTTTATATGGTAAGATAATCCCAGGGGCCCATCTAACACATGTGAGTAAATGGAGGTTTGCCGACAATCTAACAAATATGAGAAATCAGTAGAGTCCATCCAATATGGTAATGGAGCCCACCCGACTAAATGGTGGCATGCAGGTGTTGGAGGCTTGCCGAGTAAACACGTGTATTTGATTGAATGAAGGCATACACATACTCATTGGTATAAGAGAACGGGGTTAGTATAGAGTTGGTTTTCATAGGGTGTTGATGATTAATTAGTCTTATTGCATAAGTGTGCAAATAAAATGTAAGTAATCTGAACAGGAATCGATCCTAGTATCAATCCCCTCACTAGTTGTCAGAGTCCAGGGTTAGGAGAATATGTAATGCCTTGTCTGAGAATAAAACCTGAAAAGAATTTAAAAAATAAATTATATTTCATATCCAGGATTTGAAACCAGTACATTATAAAAATAAAAGAACTAAGTACCCTGTTTAGGAATCGACCTCAGTTATAATCCACCTGCCAATGATCGAAGCCTGAGAGTTAGGAAACAATTAATAAACATTTTTAATGTTTTGTCCTATAGTCGTATTCGGAGTCAATCTGATCACCCGTCGTCGTCAGACCTCGAAGTTTAATAAAAAAAATTAAGAATTGTTTTCAAATGTTCTGTCCGGCTAATGAACACAGTGCCAATCCACACTGGTAAATGGCACCTGTTTATAAGAGGGCTTAAGGTGAGTTTGAACCTGTGGTTGTGTTTTTTGTCGGGAGTGATGTGTATGTTATTAATTTTGTGATTATAGCTTCGGTGAATGAGTAACTAAGCATGTAAAAGGGCTTAATGTCTAACTAACCCTACCACTCTGATTGCTCTCAGGAGGCGATGTCTATTATATGAATTTGATTACTATATCTAAAATGGTTTGTAAATTATGGTCAACTATGCTTATAACCTACAGTGAAAACATGAATTATGATAAGATAACATCTGAGATGTTTTTGATGCTCAAACAGATTACATAATTATTTTAAAAATATAAAACTTATCAGTCCCATGTTTGCTAAATTTAATTTGGCGTCGAAAAAGTGCGCATAAACAAATTTCATAGTGTAACTTCAGTATTTGATTTGAAAACACAATTCTACATTGCATTGCACTTGTTATTACATAATACATTTGTATAATCTACTACAGGAATGTCAGATCAGGAATTTATAAAATCAGGTTTTCATAATCAATGTTTGTGATGACATAATCGAATTCTCCTCGAAAATACGGATCTGTAGAAGTAACACTCAATATAAATATTTTAAAATTCGAATAACAATATGTTAATTTAAACACATAAATTGAATTTATAACATTGTGTTTGTTCATAATCGATTGTTGTGACATCATATACTACATATGCTCTTAACCTTACGAATCCTTAGACACATTACTCGACCTACATTTTTCTGTAAGTTTTAAAGGTAAAATAAATTAAATGCATAACTTTTTATTTATAATATTCTTTTTTCGTATAATTGATTTTGCATCACACACAAACTGTTTTTGAAATTACGAATCCATAACGATGCGGTTCTTTTTATATAAGTGATTTGCTGCTCATCACCTCCACTTATTTTTATACTGTGTTAGACCTTATCACTTCAATGTTTAGCATGTGTAACATTACCCTTAGCCTTCGTCGGGCATCAGTGCTCCTAGTAATTGATTAAAACAGGCAACACTAGTGCTCCTAGCAGCCAACTCTAGAACTATGATGGTGGTCGAGCGAGAGCGGTGCTAGAGCTGCTTAGCAACAATTTGGGAAACTAAGCTGGCGCTCTGGTGTTCACTAAACGTACCTTCCACGCACGTGCGTACTTTCAGAGAGTATATTTTGTAAGTGTGTACTTGCTGCAAGTGTACTTGGTAAGTATGTACTTGATCGATTATGTCATATGGTAATAGCAACAGTACTTCCCCCACCACTCAGCACCCGACCAACTGCAGTCCCGACCAACTGCAGTCCCGACCAACTGCAGTCCCGACCAACTGCAGTCCCGACTAACTGCAGTCACCAAGGCGATACTGGCCGAGTGCCACCTTCAGCCCTGCTTAGGCAATTGACGTGTGAAGATGTTCAACACCTCTCTCCTGCAGCCCGCGGGGGAAAGCGTCATACCCTCATCCAAAAATAATAATTAATGATATCGAAGGTCATCAACCCCGGACAATTACCCAGGGCGACAGTGAAATTATTAAAAAAACAATTACATGCGAAATTGAAATTGCCATTGCAATTACACATGCTCATGTCGCCACTTTGAATAAATTATATCCAGGAGGCACCTGCCCATTCTGCTGATGGAACACGTAGTTAATATTAAATATTGGCATGCATATTCAAGTACGAAAAAATGTTTAAATTTAAGTGGTGATTATTATGTATAAACAAGTCCATAAAACACTGATGAAATGCTCGATGTTAGGCCAAAATATTCTCAATATACACACAAGAATCTAGTACATTTCCACAAACCCATATATGCACATCAGGCCCACATACATATCAGTGAGTTGTAGAAACTCTCTTTCAATGCAGTTCAGTTAGCTGGTATCAATAATTGCAGTTAGCCAATCACCAGGCCTATCAACTCTGGATAAAACTAAATGTAAAAAACTAGACGATTAAGATAGAGATAGTGTGTGTGTCCGCACGCGTGTGTATAGTAACACAAGCCTACCCAAGTAAAGAAGTCAGCATTAAGAGGAAACTGAGCTGCCGAGCTGGGGCACAGAGAGTGTGTCGGTGGCTCAGTGTGAGGCTGACCATGTCACAACCAACAGTTCCTACACTGTTATCTTAACACTTACAAAATGGACGTCTTGAATCATCACTATTAACTCCACGTGTTGTGAAGTAAGCCCTGTCTGGATAACCCATTGCCGTGTTAGTAACGACTTTAGGTAAATATTTGCATTTGGTTAACTTATCTTTAAAAGTGTGATATGTATTTCGAGTAGTGGCAACTAAAATTGGTTTCATTTCTTAGACACACTTCAACAACAGTTAATGGAAAAATAGTATATTTCAGATCATATATTCATTGAGTCTTTTATCTATGCTGGGGTGGGCCTGTGTCATTAATTGCTGTAGTCGAAAACAATACTCCAGGAGAAAAATGACAGTTGCCATTAAATTTCTATAAACTCGTGAACAATTATATATTACAATAATTGCAACCAACAGTCACTGTAGCAGTTTTATAATTAATCCTGGCAATTAGCTAGCCAAGCGAAGATCCTTCTTTCTGCTTGTTCGCCAACAGTGAATGTTAGCTTAAGGCCTCAAATACTGAGCTACATTGCCATTACCTGAACTTATCGCACAACATCAACTATCTCTCACTTTACACACATCGCCTACGTCCAACAATTTCAACGTACATCTACGAGATCGAGAAGCCTGAGATTTACTTCCACAATCGTAACCCTTTTATGAGCAATGTGTGTGTTGTAACGATAGAATTACATGTCACATGCACTCATTGCCATAAAAATTCGCGTGCGTTGTTAAATTATTCGGTAATCGTTGAACTGTGTAAATATGAATAAGGAAAATGAATACTTGCACATATGTCATATAAGGCGCTGCTGTCACTCTTAGTGTAGCTGACATGATCAATCCTCAGATGAGCATTTGTGATGTGAGATGAGCGAAACGTGCCGAGTGTTATCTATGAGTGGTTATCGTGCCGAGAAGACATACAACATATCCATACGAACAACTAAAGGAGTTTACACAGTGACCAACAGGCGTTTAGCAGTAGAGCTCACAAAATTTTCCATCGCCTCAGTTCAAATCGAAGTACAGAGAATGACATTGCTACTTCTTTCTACTTACATTTAAAAAAATTGTAAACTAGAAAAATAAATTTCCAAGCCGTAAGTTTAGTAAACCACAGAGGAGTATTACTTTTAAGAAGACACAATTTTAGATTTTTGTTTAAAATATCGAAATTTCATGTTGTATTCCTGTTTCCTTCTGAAAACAATAATAAACTGAAAAATACTATTAAATTAAAACCTGATTATAACTGTTTTTCAAATAACCCACTCTAAAACGCCTGTCTATTTGTCCAACTTCAGCAGTAGGATCATTATTTTCAGTTCAGTTTTCTGCTGAACTTTTTCATTGTGTAAACACCTTAAAGCTCTCTGAGACAGTGTGGGCAATGTGACTGCGAGAGGCAGAAGTGCACGATGCATCAAACTACCTGTTATGGTTCTCGTGCATGGCAGAGCGGTTCTGGTCGACCGCAAGAGGCAGGATGCAGGATTGTTGTCAAACAGGTGTGATCGAAGCCAGTATCTTCCTTGTTCGTCATCCTGCGGTGTGTGGCAGCTTTACTGCGTTACAATATCTCTACCAGCAGCGTTTTCACACTCCGAGCGCTGACCCTGGTAACCTTAACGTGTTCTATCATTAAGGCGGTTACCTACCTGCTGCGTGAACTACGCCGAAGCGTGTTTGTAATGAGAGCTTTGTGCTGAAACTACCAAATCTGTCCACGATATATTTAACCATGGAAACAAAACATGCTCCAGACGACAGTAAGGCATTTTCAAGACGTCACACGTGATAGACTGCTCAAAAAAATTAGAGGGGCATAATTTTTGCCAACTGTAGCATTTACACAGGCAATTTTTAGGCTATAACTGTTGCTTCGATTTGTTCCGACATGCTTTCGAAAGATAAGTGGACTATGAAATCAACCGTCATAATTATTCCTTCTACGAAATAGTGAAATGTATTGAGTTATGTTGATTACTGAAGTGAGGGATCAATGATGCACGTAGTCTCAGACAGACATCTATTCTCTGTAAGCGACAAGCACATGTGTACACAGCTTGTTTACTTTCAGTCAATCCAAATGCGGTAGCTAACGGAGATGGAACCCTGTGGTCACATTTTTGTAGGACGGATGGAATATTCATGCAGTGGCATGTGACCTAAATGTGGCTAAATCTAAATCTGTTGTTAGGGCCTGGAAACGATCCAGTGAGACAAGCATGTACACTATGAGATCTGACAAGTGTAGAAAGCGGGAAAAGTCGGTCACAGACGACTGATATGTAATCAACTGTGTACGTCCGGAGGCGCAGTGCTACATGCTCGGGATAACCAAAATGATCTAAGAGTGGAAATTGGTGCAAATGCTAGTCAACCAATGATTCGCAGCAGACATAGAAAAGCAGGCTCAATATCACGAAGGCCTCATAGAGGCCTGCGATCGGCGCCTCGTGACAAGACAGATCGGCTGAGATTTGCACAGGATTCTCCCACAGTGGCGCAACCCGCCCTTCGCAGATGGATCGCGCTCTCGTATAACTCAGTGTTATGGATGTATCGACGCCAGAGAGAGTGTTACACAGTCGCAGCAGTCCGGGGATTGGACATGCTGGCCGCTGGGTCTGTAATGGTGTGAGTGGCATCACTATCAACGACTGAACGGACCTTATGGTGTTCTGACACAGGTTTACTGCTGCCAGGTACATCGAGGAAATTGTATTTAACCATGTTACACCCATTGTAGTAGGGATGGGGCTGCAACAAGACAAATCAAAAGTTCGCAGATATTCCCTACAGGATCTCCGGTTTCAATCCATAGTTTGTCTCCTCGCTGAGTCCCGAACTCAGTCCCGTTTGGCACTTATGCGACAAGCTAGACCAACGAGTCCTATGTCCTCCTAGGGTCCTTCAGGTACTTCAAGAACTTGCTGATGCTCTGATCGACGGATGGGAGGACATCCTCCAAGCGTAGGTGTCTTGAGTGAATAGAAATGTGCCTCGAAGATGTGAGGCTGTCATATGGACAAACAGTAGCCATACCAGGCACTGTAGGGTTTCCTTATGGAAAAATGTGACATGAATGGTACGGTGATTCCACTTCTGTATAAGTCATGGTGTTTGATGTCATTTACAGAATACATGATTACCATTAGACAAACTATGCGAGCATTACTGTTATATAGAGGTGTGTTTGGTATGATGACACTTAATGTATTACTGTGTACACAATTCGTGCAACACTATACATGTACAAAATCTGGCCCCTCTTACTATTACGAACAGTGTTAAAATATTATTTTGGAGTCTTCCAACAAAGCTTTAAACGGTTTTTTCAAACAGCTGTATCTTAAAACATACTACCCAAACACGAGCGAAACTACTACATGAGCCTTCATTGAATTTTGCAAAACATTTCCAACCATTAAAACGACAGCGTGACCTCTTATAGTCTTATAGCGGCGATGTGGCACTTGCTACGCATGTCTATGTTGCCTTATAGCTCCCGCACTTCTGCTTTCCAGATAGGCGACTGCCTTAACATCTAACATTTTCGTCTACGCTTGCTGTGTATCAGACAGTTATCAACAATTTAACAAACTGCGACGTATTGTCTTTAGTAATGAATGGCAATAAATTGAGAGTGCCCCCGAATAACGTTGTATGTCGTCTGTTGTGTTGTGTGCTGTACAAAGTTCTTCGAGAGCACTCTTCGTATATTGGGGATGGATGGCCGCCGTTTCACAGTTTGGATGTGAGCGCCACAATCCCTGCCTCACTTTACATTAGTTAATGTTCCCTAGAACGGTGCTATGGTCTGGGGGTCATCGCATATAATCGCTGAGCGCCTCTGTTACACTACGCGCCAGATATCTGCGAGCTGGAGCCACGCCAAGGGCAAGGGAGACGTCACTGACAATTCATGGAATACACTATCCGGAGCACTAGGGGTTGACATGTAGGAAGTAAATATGTTAGGGCGGCCCTCAACAACGAGGTCTTAAGAGCAGTGGTGAAACGATGTGAGTATGGAGTAGCTCCGGAATTCAAGGGCGGAGAATACGGGAGATCGCCGACAATACTCGCCAAGCAGCGCCATCGTCTGGCAAGATTCCCAAGTGTTAAATTCGTGAGTGACCCCGCCGGGAATCGAACACGGCTCCATTGATGGGAGGTGAGAGACCGAGCCGCTAGGATAGGAGTGTAACCGAGCACATTACAGCCAGCCTAATCATGTTAAGATATGAGAAAACACTGCCCGCAGTGAACATTTTTCGCTCATACGCCTTCATATTTTCAAAGTCAATCACCAATGTCGACGAGAATACAACACTGCCGTCTATGATTGCACTGTCAACACTGCGTACATTCACTATTCTTTCATACAAACGTTGAAGTTTAAAGATTTATTGGCGTTAATATTTTGCGATCAGTTAGGGGTAATAACTTGGCGCAGTGTTCTCAGATGACGTGTTCCTCATACAACATATATAGCTGAGAGCAGGACTATTTGTAACCATCGCCCAGCTATGATGCGTGCATCATAGTGATACAAGAGTCACTGAACAAACTGTGGAAAGCTGAAGACATTCTACGTGCTACCTTGGCAAGACAACACACTGCCGGATATATTCCCATGTGTCTTTAAACTGTGATTTAACAATTCCAAGACCTGTCTGCTCACATGATATGTCGCTCATTGAATATTTGAGCATCCGTTCCTCACAAATTATCAACACATTCTTCCTCCTTTTTTCTCACAGTTTATATTACATCTGTAATTTTACAATTATGACTTTATTTACTACTTTTTTAGTTGGAATGGACTCAATAAGTTCTGATCTCCAGTCCTAATTGATATACGACGCTCTTGCTTAACTTAAAGTGTCTAAGCTACCCATACGTCTTCTTCAGCTGCGGGTCACAGATGGCATAGAAATGAGGGAGCTAAAAAATGTTTGTAAAATAAAAAATACGTTTTTTACTTTCCACTGCCGATGTAGTCGAAATATTATCCATATGTTTACCACCGAGCTCCGTCTATAGCGCTGTTATCTTGAAATATTATCCATATGTTTACCACCGAGCTCCGTCTATAGCGCAGTTATCTTGAAATATTATCCATATGTTTACCACCGATGTCTGTCTATAGCGCAGTTATCTTGAAATATTATCCATGTGTTTACCACCGAGCTCCGTTTATAGCTCAGTTATCTTGAAATATTATCCATATGTTTACCACCGAGCTCCGTCTATAGCGCAGTTATCTTTAAATATTATCCATATGTTTACCACCGAGCTCCGTCTATAGCGCAGTTATCTTGAAATATTATCCAAATGTTTACCACCGAGCTCCGTCTATAGCGCAGTTATCTTGAAATTCAGCATGGACTGCTAGGAGTTATTAATTATAATCCTCGGTAAGTATTGCATGTGAGTGATATTTTTACTTTGAAGGCTAGTATTTCGTTTAGTCTTTGTTAACCAAATGGTTATCCAATTATGACTGCAGAATTTATTTATTTTGCGATTTATATTTTGACAAATTATAATTTATCATCCGTACCTAACCCTGTCTCAAGCGGGAAGACGTGTAGATTTCCATTTTCAGAAGACTTTAAATTACTAATCCACGTTATTAATAAATATACCACACTCTTAATAGGAATTTCATAACAAAGGTAATCGAAATATTCATGAAATAGACTGATTTTTTCTAAGAAAGACAACTATAACATAAATTTTAAAGTAAGGTTTTTGTCAAAAATAGAAAAAATTTAAATTATTACTTTATATTGTATGTTATGAGCGAGGTCTAATTTTTACAACGGATAGCAGTATTTATTGCTCAGCAGTTGAACACTTCGCTGTGCAGATTGAAAAGTTAAAAATAAAGAAAACACACAAAAGACAATATATAAACTTATTGGAACTCAGCATCATTTTGTTCGTAGCCTACATCTAACGCGTGGGCTTTCCGGCATAAAACTAGGGGTGTGCAGAAGCAAAGATTAAAAGACAATTTTTTTTATCGTGAATGAGTTATGCTTATGTTCTAGGATACTGCACAGTATTTACAATGTCCTTGATATGTGTGTACAAGAGAACAGTCTTGCGGTGCACGACACGATATCCAAAACTACACGACCTTTATCTCGGAACAAACGTCATGAAACTACCCAATAAACACTTCTGTCATCCGACACTACCTCCATTCCTACAACGTGAGTTCCACCGCACTAGGCTAGTGTTACGACTAACATACAGATAATTGTGTTAGCAGTAACAACTAAGAACAACGGCCAACATTTCTAAAGTCATCAAAGACGTCAGTAGAGAGGAATAGCCGACTCTGGCGCATCCAGGCCTCAGGCTGTGGATTTGTGGATCGAGGGGCCGTCTTGAATGTCCCATTTCCCCCTAAAAATTGCCTTTTTTCTGAAAAAATCGCATGTTTAATGTCAAAAAGCCTCAAATTATTTTTAAAAATGTTTTCTAAATTTAAATATTTTTTCACAAATAAAAGATATGAAGGTATAAGTATTGGGTGTTGTATACCACCAGACTCGTATTTTCCAGGCGCATACGACCGTGATGTCATACCATCATACTGCCTTGGTTTTTCATGCTCTATCATTCGATCTTGTCTCTCCATCTCTCTCTTTCTCTCTTGTCTCTCACATTCGTTCAACATCACCTCTCACATAGTCCCTTCATCGCCTTCTACAGTGCACGAATCGCCAGTGTGTATACTTATATACGAATTTAAATATGTTGTTTTCCATACACAAGAAGTTATATAAAAATTATTGTGAAGTGTATTCCAGGCAGACTTTGTAAAAAATATTCCAATTTTAATTTTTATTAATATTGAACTTTATTAAATTTGTTTTTACTGTTGTTCGGAAAAATTATTTTAATTTAAAATTAAATCAATTAGCCTTGTAAGCACTACGCGTGTGCGTGCCGACAGGCCCGCGAGGTAGCCGTGCCTGCTGTGACAGGCCAAAAGTGCAGTGATGTCGGTAGGCCCCATGTTGGGTAAGGAAAGAGGGCCAACGACAACACTCGTATGTCAGCCTTGTCAAAAAATATATGATGCATTTATAAATAATTGTAATTATTTTATTTAAATTTATTTAATATATTAATTGAAAGAAATGCCGAAAAATATTTAAAAAATACAGTTAAATATATCAAAAATGCATTTGTAATGTAAAATTGCTTTAAAACAATTAAATTATGTAAACTTTGCACGTTTCCATTACATCTGATGACATTTAAAAATGAAATTTCTCATTTACTGACAGGATTTAAACCTGCAACCTTTCAGATTGAAGTTCACTATGTTAGCCACTCAGCCACCAAGCTCACTACAAAGTTAGAACTTAAAAGTTGTATATAATTGTCCAAACGAAGAAGCTGCATTCCCTCTGGCAAAAATTTAATTAATGTATTATATATTTTGTTATAATTCTTTTCTTTCAATCAGTTAATATATATGGTTTATGAAAACCAATATTTTGAAGGTTTCTTTTAAAATTTATTTAAAGGAAAGTGATGTACCATGTTATAAAATCGCGTTATTTTTTCAGTGAGGGTCTGAATATTAAATAACATTATGTGTATATACACACATTTATTGTTTTATATATTATTTTTTAATAACATTATGTTAATACACACATTTGTTGTTTTATGTATTATTTTTTAATAACATTATGTGTATATACACACATTTATTGTTTTATGTATTATTTTTTAATAACATTATGTGTATATACACACATTTATTGTTTTATGTATTATTTTTTTAATAACATTATGTGGATATACACACATTTATTGTTTTATATATTATTTTTTAATAATATATTGCAAAGCGGGCTCTTAAGCATATTAATAGGCAACTCAATATAATTTGCGACCTCTAAGACGGGAGACAGTCTCCGGAAATTCAGTTTAGGAAGCATCATATCTAACCCAGTGAATCTAATTGTTTAAGCCCTTTATATGCATAGTTATTAGCTTAAAATAATATTTGCAGCCGAGTGATTTTATAACGAGATATGTATATTGCATACAGGTTACGATAGAGGATTAAAATTAGAAATAAAAAACATTATTTATAATTTAGTTTATAAAATATAATTAAATATATCCAAGGCAGGGAGGAAAAGAAAACAGGGTCGAAATGGTCCGAGGAGAGGAAAAAGATGCATAGTGATAAGATGAAGGAGTGCTGGAGAAAGAAGAAGGAAGAACAAAGGACGAAGCATTGAAATTGGCTCGTGGTCCATAGAAGACCCTAACGAAAAAAGATAGAAGAAGAAAATATATTACTACAAAAACACCCAAAAATGAATCCAGCTACTTATATACGTGTTGAAATTGCCTCCCTGCCCCTACATTTGTTTCTGGTAACCATATCACTTCTATAAGCAAAGGTTATGTAAAATAAAATATATATATATATATTTGATTCCATTTAATTTTTTTTTAAGTTGTACTGAATTTGTATGTTAACTACAGCAAAAAGGTTCTGTCAAAATAATATCTGGTCGCCTATTGTCAAGACTAAATACGACACAATGTTGTTTATTTATTAGTTCGTAGGTTACAGGAATAAAAGTAACCTACTCAGCTTTTGTCTAATGTGTGTATATGTGAATAAACCAAGTCCATCATATTCTCTATATATCAGTGAAACTAGGCATAATACAACACCTACGATACATTTAAGAATTTTGTTTATTTCTATTATATATAATTACATTTTTAGACTACAAATATTAAAATCATATCCTTATATTTGCCATATTATTCACGTAGTGTCATTACAGCGGCATGCTCACATTTCACAAAATTAATATAATCTGCTTATACACCGCTCAAGGCAGTCTATGCTAGCAAGTGTCCAACCAGATCCCTTGGCCATATAATCTTCTCAACAAAGTTTCATGACTGCCACTATCAAACTATGCTTCCTAACTGGAATCCCCGGCTGCTTATATACCCGCACACAGGTACCATACTAGCCACAGTAACTCATGCATGGCATCTGCTCTACCAACCACTAGACTAAATACACTCATCGTTCATACCTCTTAATATAACTTAAGCATACCTCAACCATTCAGTCCACACTGACATTACCAAAAATTTACTTACTGCTTATACTTTCTTCTCTACTAACCGACACCAGTCAAATATATACTAGATACTATACCACCATACTGTCCTTTATACAAACCAAGTCACATCAGACCACCCAAAACCCCATCTATAACGAAAGAAAAATTCAATTCAACCGCAACACTCAATATTCCAGGCACAATATTCATCATATCTCGAGCAATTATACACCTGAAGCCAGTCCATAACCTAACACCTATTCTACTTGTTCTACCTACCAGCACTGCTTATAACTACCAACCATACCACCCACTACAGTTCTACCATTCGTCCACACACACCATACAAATCAAACACGAGCCTTACCAAAATTTTCCTACCAGTCATATCATC
This sequence comes from Dryococelus australis, assembly GCA_029891345.1. Taxonomy (NCBI): domain Eukaryota; kingdom Metazoa; phylum Arthropoda; class Insecta; order Phasmatodea; family Phasmatidae; genus Dryococelus; species Dryococelus australis. Next base: position 125,680,550 of record CM057003.1, read on the forward strand.
TGCTCAACCAACTGTCATCAGAATAAATATACTCACCACTAACACATCTTACAAGAACTCAAGCATGCTTTGGAACTAAAGTATTCAGCGTGTGGTGTGGACACAGATACTGTCCACACCATTCGACATACACCAAAAAGCCCAAGACAGCTATAATGGGAAAACATATCACCCAACATAACATCCATGTGTACCCAAGTGTACCAAGCAAATTTATAGTCAAGACGAACCCGTAAAAAAAATGGTCTTCCATTTTTTCCATCAATGTTCCGCAATCTGTTTGAAACCATTCTCTGTCTGTTCGCAATCTTTCGCAATCAGTACCGCACCTAGCACCGCACTCACCGCACTTAGCACCGCAATGGGCAATTTTTTAATCAAGAATCAAGAGTAAAGAGTCAAGAGTCAGTCTTGTGAGTGGTCGGTCTGCCAGTAGTCAGTTGTCTGCTTTAAGTGTGACTATAAGTTCAAGCTGAGCGAAGATAACACAAGGACGAAATATATTTTCACAGTTAAAAATATATATTTTCGCACAGGGCAGCGATGATTAGTTAGCGGCTAGCGAGTCGAAGAGAAGTTTTTTTTCAACTCTTCTGTTAGGACCCTTCCCGAACTAATCAAAAATATACATTAGTTACGAATTAAAGCTATTTTCCCCATGGTATTTGCATGTGAGGTTTTCATTTTTATTTCCTGTGTATTGTTACAAAAATTTTCTTTGTTGTAAGGGGTAAAACATTTAATTAATTGTACTTTATCTTGTTTCATATTTACTGTGTTTGCATATAGGCATGATAGGGATAATAAATATCTATACTAGAATTTATGTTTTAAGTGTGAAACACTGCAAGCCTTGTTAGTTAGCGATGGTGGAGGTCTCGACTGCAACGTCCTTCAGGTCAAGATCAGGCCGTCATACTCGCACTTCATTTCTACTTTATAGCGAGAGAATGCTTCCAAATCGACGTTAACCTCACGATGTTAGAAAGCCAACTGTCATTTATTCCATGCAAAAGTTATTTTATTTAAAAAATTTCTACCATTGCTCTTAAAAACGCCGTTAAATATTTTCTAAGACAAAAAGAAAATTATGTTGTTTTACTAGTTTTGGGCTTCGAACGCAAGCCACTGTAAAATATAGATTATTAATTAGTACGAGTTGCGAATGAATACTAGACAGCGCACGAACTGTTCTAATAACTTTACAAAAACTTGTATTAATAACATTTTTAATTACAAAAATGTATTTAAATTCAGAAAATAATTTTATTACATCGATTCCTCAGATTATTAATTGTTTCGTCTAGAACAATTAAGGAATCCACCAAATTCCTCAAAATTGCTCGAAAAAAGTTCTTCTTCTGCTTGCTACTGCATGTTCTGGCAAAGTTTTTTTTTTTTTTTTTTTAGAGAAAAACGGGTAATTTTTAAGGAAAAACGGGAAATTTTGAGTGATGGAAGAGAAATTTGAAGACTTCTCCGGGTTAAAACATGCGATTTTTGAGAAAAACCAGCGATTTTGTGGGGAAAACGGGAAATCCACAGCCTGAAGTCTGAATGCGCCAATGCCAGCTTTACCTATCTGACGTCAAGTATGAACATTTGATAAAATTCTCTCCTTTAGCAATGTCAGCTAGCATAAGCTAATTATTAAAATTTTGTCAACTGTTCTGGTAAGCCTTTAGTCATATTAAGTTATATGCAGTTAGAAGCTTCACTTTTTACCTAATACTTTTTGTTTTGCACAACAAAATACGATTAAGGGGCCCGCCTGCCTGGACATTTTTCTCCTTTTTAGGCCGAGAAGCACGAATGCTATAACAGATACACTGGCGCGTGCTACAAGTGCGTCATCTCCACTACGAGAAGGACTCTGATCTGGCGTGCAGTGTTATCGTAGTGCTGAGTGTACCTATGGCACTTTCAGCGGTGAGCCTATTATTTCATTGATGTAAAGTCAGTAGCGAGGTTCAGTGCAGACCCCCTCGACTACTTGTGTGTGTGTATATATATATATATATATATATATATATATATATATATATATATATATATATATATATATAACACGTGTATCTCGAGATACGACACGTTGATAAAGCCGTTTGTAACCAGGTTGGAGTGTTCTGGAATGTTGTTCCCAGTACACGCAAGCTCTTCAAAGTAATCGACAGGCAGAGTCTCGAGTGTGTGTTTTGTTCCGTATTTCAGCACACTGACATAAGCGCACTTTTATATAACTCTATTTCAAACACTTTGGAACGCAGTTGGAGTGCCAGGCAGGTAAGCGAACCCCTTAATGTTGAGCCAAACATGACCAGTTTTCATTTTATAAGCAAATGTGCTAACATTTAAATATAATCGTGTATAAACAATTCTAGCTACATGAATATTTAGTTACATAGTAATTTAATATCGAAAGACAATACTACAATAATCCTAAACGTATTCATTACTGTGGCGTGTGGTGAACTATTGCAAGGAATGAGGGTGATTTATATGTGTGCTGCACCTTGGTGCTTGCTAGTTTACACTCTCACCAGTACAACGTAGCACGGCAGCTGAAGTCACAAGACGTGTGTAAAGGCTCTCTCTCTCTCTCTCTGCTCGCTTGTGAGTGGTCGGGATACATTCAGTTTCCCTAGGCTACACACTGGCTCGTACAGCACGTACCGAGAATGTACAGTAGTGATCAAGCACCAGTTTACCTTGCAACACACGACACTCACCCATAGTCGTCCTTGATCTGTGCCGCGGTGGTGTAGAGGTCAGAATACCCGCGGAGAACCAGGCTCCATCCTCGGCAAGGTCATCCACGCCTAAGTACCCGGGAAATAGCATTTATTTCCCGAGGATTTACTCGGATCACTGCCGTCTTTTGTCTGCCTTGCTTCCGCCGCCGCTCCCTCTCTACCCCACCTGGCCCTAAAAATCCTCAGCGACGGGGTGAGCTGGGGTCTCTCCCGTAGCTGGGTGTGTGTATGTTGGATCACATCCACGTGCACGCACTTTACAACTCAACACTCTCAAATCTCGCCTAAAATTTTCATCGCCCAAATATGTTGTAACTTTCAGCTCCCCTTGAATCAGTAAAGTGCTGCTGATCATTTCAGTCGTGGTATTCATTATTAAACTGTGATTTCTACTGACTCTTAGTGAAAAATGATCTGACTCACATGGAAATACAACCCCTGAGTTCACTCCGCTTTCTTGCCATTATGTAACAATTTCCCGTAACGTATATTCCGTTTAAAAAATTTTTTACTGATTTTAAAACCCCTGATTTAAATTTAGAGTAAAAAACTTCAAATTACCCCCTACCCTTTTCTGCGTATTTATTTACCGAACATAACCAAAAGGGGCTCTTTTTGTAAATATTTACCGACACACTAACCAGCGTGCTCTATGTAAAAATTTACCCGACACAAAAAAAACCCGGGGCTCTTTGTTTATATTTTCCCACACACCCAACCAGCGTGCTCTATGTAAATAATTTTCCGACACACTAACCAGCGTGCTTATGTAAAAATTTACCGACACACTAACCAGCGTGCCTATGTAAAAAATTTTTTAAAGACACACTTTAAACCGAGTGCTCTATGTTAAAAATTTACCGACACATAACCAGCGTGCTCTATGTAAATTTCGTAGCGATTAAA